>CM021103.1:409375999-409975999 GCA_007115665.2 Sequoiadendron giganteum | reverse complement strand
TACGATGTTTCTTAATGGGTCTCGCTTGGTCAAATTTTGTAGGTGTTGCTCCATTCAGTTCCTGCATGCCTATTAATGTGTTAGCAATTGCAAAAATCCAAGAAAATCCTAAGCATGGGATGTTTTTAGGTCATTTCCCTTTGCTTGTCAAGATTTCATGGTTTTGGGATTTCTCTTACCTGAGTACCACATTTCATTTGTCCCCTTGAAACCCTGATCCTTTGTGTTAAGTCCTTTGTGCATCAAAGTTTTGAGCCTTTACTTCCTTGGGTACCATTTCCTTAACACCTTCACTAGCTCCCCGAACACCAACTTTGTAATGTACCCTTCTGAGGAGTAATCCGGAGTGACCAATTAGCCTATCTTATTCCCATTGGCTGAAGCCACGAAACAAGGAATATTTTAATTTAATTATTTAATATTATCAAACAAAGCATATTTTATGGCTAATATTATTTAATTAATTTAATAAGTTTCATAAAGTGACTTTAGTGGGATATTTATGAAGATTCACAAGTCACTTTATTTCTCGGGTTTAAATAAAATATTAAAAGCGGAAATTTGAAGTCATTCTAGTGTTTAAGAGAGATGGATTGTTACATCCCTTTTGTTTTGAACAAGATTACGGCAATAATAATATAGTCATTATGTTAGTTCTAATCAACTACCTTTCATGAGAATGTGAAAATTGGGAAAAGAATTTTTAATTTATTTGATATAACTGCAATTAAGAATTATATATATATATATTATATATATTTGTGTTTGTGTGTGTGTGTGTGTGTGTGTGTGTGTGTGTGAATGTGTTGATGTGTTTTTATTTTGAAAATGATACAGAGAATGGTCTAACCCTATTTCTTTATCAAGTGGATGCAGGATTGTCAACACCACAAGGGAAAGGGAAATATCATCAAGGAGAGGTTGTGGCCTATAAAAGAACCAAATTACCATCAAGTCGCGAGTTCGGTGTATGGTTGCTATCGTGGTAGTCATAAAACCATGGGATATTTCCTCACTTAATTAAATAATTATAAAAAAACAAGTAATTGATATCAACTTTGGAGTATCAGTAAAACAGGTCAACGTAAAAAGTGTATCATTGTTAAGCTCTTAAGCGCATCCTTGAGTAATAGTTGAATTAAATAAAATTATCTTTATTAATATAATTTTTTTTAAGTCGCTAGTATGGAGGTAAAAATTTCATTTGAATTGGGTGGCGGTAACCCTCACCGCCTTATTCACCAAGTCTTGTTGGAAACGCCCAAGAAAATGCATGTAGATGTTTTCCTTTGGGGAGTCTTGGTTCACTAGGAGTTATTGGATGGTTTTCATTCATTATTTGGGCCTCTCTTACTCTCTTCCATTCATACCGTTCGACATTTTGGTGGTGGGAAATATGGTCAATGGTTTTTGATGGCCGAGTGCCATGCTCAATAGTCGTCAATTGATTCTCAGGGCGAAAAGAAAGCATTTGGAACTCTTTGTTTTGTTTCTTGTCAGACGTAGCTGTGTCAAGCTTCATTTCTCTGTAATTCATTACTCTTCTCACAGAAAAAGGGGATACAATCTTGTTCTTGAGTAATCCGTCACAGTACCTAGCCTCAAACTGAGTAGGTTCGATACATTTTCTGCCATCATCTGTTTGTTGGGAGGTCGTGCCAAGAGGAATACCGCATTTAAGATCTGTGTTTACAGGCATGTAATTAAATGTCTTTTAATTGTTGAATTCGAGCTTTAATGAATAGACTATTAATTCATTCATGGAAACGATCTGTGTTGTTGGTGCGTTCATTGGAAATCCCATTTTGTCTAATGGCGTATGTTATTGAATTCTCTGCAAATCCTCAATGCCCGTCTAGTCGAGTTACCTCTTCTAATCTTTTTAAACCAGTTGTGGTTCCTTTATCTTGCAACCAAGATTACCTGCGTCTTCCTCCCTTCGGTTGAGTTGAAATAAAACCTTGCTCTGTTTTCTTTGGCTCTAGAATCGAGTCAGAACCTTAATTTTTTTTCTTATTCATTGTCAATAGTTGAAAAATTTTGAACTGAAGAAATTCCTCACCATCGATAAAGACTCGTTTTATTTTCTCTTGAGAGTAAGAAAGGAACACATTATACTTGAATGTAGAGGAACAAATTTTTGAGCCAAGTCTTTGTTAAAATAAACTCAAGATTCAAGTTTTATAATGCCGAGTAAGGGTGAGAGAGTTGAGGGCACGTGAAAATGTGTTCTTAATCATTAAATCCTTGGCCAAGGTTATGATGATTAGAATAAGCAACAATCAGCCATCAAGAATCAGATATACCCTTGGTTAGGACGGTTATTCTAGTTAGGAGTACCTATAGTGAAAGATCGACCAGGGTAGTATAGATTCTTGACACCAGACTCAGATGGTAAGATGGTAATTTGGGAACCCTTACAGTCTCCACCTTGTGAAGGGTCGGGTTTCTTCAGTTGAAGAAACATGGGAGACCAGTAGGTCTTTGGTTGGGCGGAAAAGCCCTTGATGATGTTTCTCTTTTCCTCAGAGATTGAGACTTGTTCAAGCATTCCACCAGGAAGCCTTCAGATTGTACTCTCTCTCTCTCTCTCTCTCTCTCTCTCTCTCTCTCTTGAGGGATTGAGACTTGTTCAAGCATTCCAGCAGGAAGCCTTCAGATTGTACTCTCTCTCTCTATGTTGAGGGATTGAGACTTGTTCAAGCATTCCAGCAAGAAGCCTTCAGATTGTACTCTCTCTCTCTCTCTCTCGTGATTGAGACTTGTTCAAGCATTCCAACAGGAATCCTTTAGATTGTACTCTCTCTCTCTCTCTCTCTCAATTTCAATTTATTATTATCCTAAATTGTTAATTTCCTCTATTGTGAATATATGCTATATTAATTTCTTAATTAGTGGATAGTTAGTTCATAACCAACTATAGCTTTCAATTATACAATCTGTTCATTGTTCCATTTCAGCTGCATTTGAAAACTAGAAGTTAGTTATTGAATGTTAAGTAGTTAATTCTCAAAATATTTATCTATTCAGTTTGTTATGTGATGAAACTCTCGTTAGTTAAATTAGTTAGTTGCACTTCAGTTGAATTTGGAAGTTGCTTCTGTTCTTAAACTAGAGATAGCTAGTATGTTACATATGGTATCAGAGCGAACCGAGTTCAACACATGGGCCTATGAGCTCATTACGAGAAAACCCGTTAAAAATTCAGCAGTTTGGCTAAGGTTTAAAACTGGTTTGATGCCAGAATGGCATAGAGAAAAACTAAGGAAATTGTCAAGAAGATTGTTTTCCCAACACTTACCCAAGTCAATGGCTAAGAGAAAGCCAACTGAGTTAAAACCTCAAGAGCAAAACAATTCTGGTAAGGTTACATAGTGGAAAGATTTTGAGACTTAGACTAGAAAGGTGAAACCTTGGTCAATTACTAATCAGACTAAGAGCTTGGGTAGTATGAGTTTAAGATCAATCTTATTTCTAAAAACCATAAGGATGGGAAGATCCAAAAGTAATCAATCAAGTGCAAGAGCAACTGAGTGTTGAAAATACTTGAAATTATATCAAAGACACATAGATAAGATGGGTTCTAGTTTAACTTCTAGATGGCTTGGAATGAGCTAAGTGGAATAAAAGGATCAATAAATGACAAGTGCTGATACATTGGCATGTAATGCTGAGAAAAATGGTATAGGACCTGAAAATACTTATGTTCACTGAGATTCATAAAAAAACCAGTTGCCATATACAAATAATTATGCATAAGTAAAGGCGAATACGAGATCCTTAATACCTCATGAAACCTTTTGGAAAAGATGTTAATGTGTGGAAGGAAACGTAATTAAAAAGGATCATCTCAAGCAATATTTTGATGAATAAAGATCGGGATTAGAATCATTCTTTGAACTTTTGTTAAGAATCTGCTAGGAGATTGCAAGATAAATCATAACAGTTGTAAGGAAAAGATATTAGTTATTCTCATGGCATTTCGGCCAAATGAATGAGAACTGTGAATTTTGCCTTTGGAGGAACTAGAAAGTACAATTACAATGGTGAATATAATCATCACCAAGGTATTTAGCTAAAGTTGTTTATGCTTGATCAAGTAACGTATTCAGTGAAGTAAGGAATACAACTTTGGTTAAGTAGAACGAAGGAAAGAAGTTTATGTTCCAACTATAATCTTTGTGTGTTGCTATAGCACAATCTTATAATATCATCTTAGCAATGAATGATAAATACTCTGGGAAATAGGAGTGGATGTAATATAACCTTTTTATTTGCAAAATTTTTGAGCATGATGAAAGTCCTAAGGGACTTATTGTTTGATGCGTTTGAAACGCAATCTCTAACCACTGTAAGTTTTTGGAAAATCCAAATTCGGTGCAGCAATCTACTCCCTTGTTAGTGACTTAAGTCACGTAGTGCATAATAAGTGTTTTTCTGGATTTTGACACTTCTTTGGATTTTTGGTAAAATTCCTTTAAATACTGGCAAGGATTGTCATTGTTTTACTTCTTTATTTTGAAATGGTTTAGCCACTGAATTTTGAAGATTGTTTATCTTATGGCTAGTTGGTCAAAATTTGATTTATTGTCGGAGATGAGCTCATTCTTTTGATTCATTGCTGAAATTAAAACTGTTTATATTTTGATATTGAGTTAATTTTTGTGGTGGTTATATAAGAACATTTTGACTGTTCATTATGTTTATGTAATGTTCATCTCTATCATGTCCTGGATGGACCTCTGATGGATTGTGTAAGGGAGCAAATTGTAGAAAATGCACCTAGTATGTCCTTAACTTTATAGAAGAAAGAAACCTTGTGTGGAAGGAAATTAGTTCCAAACCCTTTTAGGGTTACATGATTAATATGCAAGCTACCGAAAGGAGGTTTTGTGCTGATATCACCTTTTGAACCTTGTGTTATAGTATGTGGGTGGACAGGTAGTCCAATAGCCCAGGTGAATAGTCTCTCCAAGTCAAGCAAGGTGGTGAACCATGACTACATTCATTGCAAAACATATATATATGAAAACTATGGACATAGTGAATGTTGTTGCCACTACGTGCACTTTTTAGTTCACCGTACTCTAGACACTTAGCTAACCATAGTTGTCGTACTTAGTAGGAGGGTATCCTTAGTAGTGCAATAGAGTTGGTTAAGTGAGGGTACACACCAAAGCTCAAATGGCAACTGAGAGGGTTTCCAACACAACCTTTCGTTGAAAGGTAGGACTGCTTCCAGGCAGGAAATGTGCGGAGGGGAACCGCTTAAGTCTGTGGTTGGAAGGAAAAACAGCCAAGTGATGCTATTCCTCTTATCAGTGGCATGCCGAGTCTTGGAGGACAATTGAACTACAAAAGGAATTCTGATATTTTCTCTTGTATTTACTTATCAGCTTATTCTAGGTACTTGATGAATAACCTTTTTAGCCAAAAAAGTGAAGGTTGATGTTACTTTTTGTATCTTACATGATGAATAATGGTACCTTACTCGCTTAATGTTGTTAACCATTGGTGAAATTCTCTTGGTAAACCTGTGTTAAAAGTGCTCCACCTGGGACGCTGGCCCTATTTTTACCTGCTTCCGCATCGCAATAAACGGGACGCTGGACCGCTAGGAAACGCACCTGCAGTACTTTTTGCCCTCCAAGCACCCGGTACTTTTAGGGGACGCTTCCAAAAAAACTGGGTACTTGGGTACTGCTAGAAGTACCCGGTACTGCCTGGCCGTACCCTGACCGTACCGGGTACTTCTAGCAGTACCCTACGGCCCAGCCAAAAAAAAAAGCTTTTTTTTTAAAAAGTAAGAGTTTTTTTATAAAAATAAAGCTATGGGTGGGCCCACAAGGGACGCCCCATCACACTTGACCTAATGTAAGTGACATTTAAACTCCAAAATGAGAAAAAAGTAACTCATTTTTACTTTTCCATTGTGAAGTGAAGGAAAGCAAAAGAGGAGCAGCTGAGTGAAGGAGAAAACAGCAGGTTGGAGAGGAGCTTAGGGCATCATTTCAGCATATTAGAGGTATGTTTTTCATCTTTTTTTTGTATTTGCTATTTCTTTTTAATTTTTGCAAGATTTTTTTAAGTTTTACCAACACATAAGAAGGGCATTGTGGGTTCATTTTTATTTTATTTTCAACTTGCAGCTCTTTGAATTTAAAAAACAATCATGAGTAGCAGCAGTGATAGTGAAAGTGATGATCATGATATTGAAATTCAAATGCAAGAAAGAACTCAAACTCAAAGAACAAGAAATAGACCTAGAAATAGTGCAACTGCAAACATTGGGGGGTGTTCAGAGAGTGGGAGTGGAGTAGGGTCAGCAAGCTCAAACCAATTTGAATGTCCATCTGAAACCCTCAAAAAATGGGCAAAAGGCCCATTTAACCCCAAAAAGCCTCTACTACAATTTGCAACAAGAGTTGATAAAGATAAGAAAAAAAATTCAGGGGGGTAGTAGATTATGGGAGTGTCATTTGTGCCACAAACAATACAAGGGCAGCTATACGAGAGTTTATTGCCATCTTTTGTGGATTGGTGGTCAAGGGGTGAAAGGGTGTAGAAAAATAACCCAACAAGAAAAAATTGAGGCAACTAGATTGCATATGGAGGGGGAGGCATTAAAGAAAGGGGTTTCAATTGAGAGTTTGCAGCCTTGTATGGGAATGCCTACACCATCAATGGATGTTGCTTCAGCTTCTCGATCTCATGTGGGGGAGGATTCTACTAGAGGAAAGAAAAGAAGTATGCATGTTGCTGATATGTTTAATGTTACAGTAAAAGATGGGGCTGATTCCTCTATTGCCAAGTTTTTTTATGGTAATGCCATACCATTTCATGTCTCACGTTCACCATATTTTAAAAAAATGTGCAAAGATATAATAGCTGCTGGTCCCTCATATGTTCCACCTGGAGAAACTAAGCTACGCACCACTCTACTTGATAAAGAGTACTCCAAGGTGAGTATTTTGATGGAGGACATGAGACAAACATGGTTGACAGATGGCTGCTCCATAGTTATGGATGGGTGGACCGATATCAAACATCGGCCACTCATCAATCTTATTGTGACTAGTACAGCAGGCTCTTATTTTCTTAGAGCTATAGATTGTTCGGGCAAAAGGAAGGATGCAACCTTCCAATTTCAGATTTTGAGAGATGCTATAGAGGAGGTTGGAGCCTCTAATGTTGTGCAGGTATTGATCACAGATTCACATTTTGATTTTCTTTCTTTCTTATTTTTGATTTGGAATGTGAGACATCATCTATAAATTAAAAAATTTATTAAATTATTAAATTGATATCTATACTAATCTCATATCAACTTGATGATATGCCATTGCCAGGTGGTGACCGATTCAGCCCGTGTGTGTAAATTAGCTGGATTGATGGTGGAGAGTGCTTATAAGCACATTTTCTGGACCCCTTGTTGTGTGCATGCGTTGAACAATACCTTGAAGGACATTGGGAAGATAGATTGGGTGAAGGCAGTGGTTGCAGAGGCTAGAGAGGTGCAAATGTTCATTTGCAACCATCAGACTTCACTTGCTTTGTTCAGAACATTTTCGAGGAAGGAATTCCTCAAGCCCGTGGAGACTAGATATGCCAGCTACTTCATTTTATTGGAGAGGATGGTTGAGATCCAAGAGGCTCTACAAATAATGGTGGTCAATGTAGAGTGGGGTAGATGGCATGAGTCAAGCACACCAGAGGGAAAAAGGGTGAAACAAAAAATCCTTGATGATGACTGGTGGTCCACAATGAGGTAAGAAAATTGGCATTGCTGATTTTATTATTTATTTGAATTATTTCATAATTTTATTATTGCTGATTTTCATTTTATTATTTAATATTTATAGGCTAGTTGATTTTAATTTTTGTAACTTGTTTGCACTTGCAGATATGTATGCTCCTTCATCCAGCCTATTGTGCAAGTGATTAGATATGCTGATACTGACTCTCCTAGCCTTGGAGAGATTTATGAGACCTTTGATAGTATGCTTGGACAGGTCAAGCAAGCAATTTATGGCAAGGACCCTACTTTGGCATTTTATGAGGAGCATCTTAGGCCCATTGTGACGCGACGGTGGGACATTATGAACACCCCGCTACATATGACAGCCTATGCTCTCAATCCAAAATGGTATGCACCGAGACCTGGGAGAGTGGCTCCATCTCATGATGAAGAGGTGAAAGAAGGCTTCATGAAAGCCCTTACAAAAATGTATACTTCAGAGGAATCTACTATACTTCGCACACAGTGGCTTGCATTTGCCAATCTTCGTGGTCCAACCTTCGGCAAACCAGAGGCGAGGATGGATAGAGCTACATTGGCTCAAACCGACCCTATTGGATGGTGGACGTGGCATGGGAAGGATGCACCGGAGTTGAGATTACTTGCCGTTCGTCTTCTTTCACAGGTTGCCAGTTCCTCTGCTGCTGAGAGGAATTGGTCCACATATAGCTTCATCCAATCAGTCAAGAGGAACTGCCTTACCTCTAGACGATCGGAGAAGTTGGTGGCAGTACACAGTGCTTTGCGGCTACAGGATCGCCAGTCTAGTGAGTATCGTCAGACTCCAGCCTTACGATGGGATGTTAATCCCGAAGATGCTATGCAGATTGAGGATGAGGATGCACAAGAGGGATTGGTTGGGGTTCCATTGGCTGAGGCAGATCCTTCTATTGACATGGACACTGACACTGACTTAGACTCGAGCTCCGATGGCGATGCTGATTTAGACCTACCTTTTGCTGATTAGGGACACTGGACAGCGATATATTTTCTTAGTTTTATGTTTATCATGTCATTTCATAGTTGAGACTTGGAGCCTTTGGGCATTTTGGTTATAATTATCAGACTCTTATATGATATGTATGCACATTGATAATGAAAAGCATTTGAATTCTGTTAATTTGTTTGTCGATTCTCATGTGAAATCTCAATTCAAGTCTAATGATATATAATAAGCTTATACAATGTCTAGAATGAATGCTTTATCAATGTTATGCTATGAACATTTGAAATTTCTCTATATTTTTAAAAATTTCCCTATTTTTTTATCAGCCGTCCCCTGCCGTCCCCTAAAAAATGACCCAAAAGTACCCCATACCAGAAACTCGTCCCGGTACCGGGTACTCGCCGTCCCCGAAACCCCGTGGAGCATAGGTTAAAAGTGGTTGATTGCTACACGTAGAAAGAGTATCCACCTTTTATGGAGTTGGTTGTAACAACTTCTATAATTCTGCTATCAAGATGACTCCATTTGAAACATTAGACAAAAGAAGATGCCAAACTCTTATGTGTTGGGTAAGCTAGAAGATAGGATCAGCATTAGTCCAGAAAAGTTATCAGAAATGGATAAACCATAGTTTACAAACTCGGACTCGCCGCGGACTCGGCAGCCCAAAAATATGACTTGGACTCGAGACTCGGGATGGACTCGGGAAAAGAAAAAACCGTAGTTTTACAAAAAAAAGAACAAATTAATGTATTTAGAGAACATAAAAGCCTAATTTGATTATCAAACACTCATAATTCAAAGATTACAAATGTCATATGATCATCAAACACTCAATGATTGAAATTTAATCATTCATAGTCATCAAGTAATCAATTTGCAGACCTGAAATTCACAAAGTTGAATGTTAAAATGAAAGAAAAAGTGAAAAAAAACATGGAATTTTAAACCATTTTAACTCCCAACCACGCAAGAGAGTCTTGGGTCAGGACTCCCGAGTCCAACCTCAAGACTCGGCCGAGTCCTGAGGTCGGACTCCCGAGTCCCGACTCAGGACTCTCCTGGACTCGACTCCCGAGTCCGTGGCAAGTCGACTCGGCTGGCCAAAGGACTCCCGAGTCCGCTGAGTCAACAGCGAGTCCACAAGAGTCCACAAACTATGGGATAAACAAATCAAACCGATCAAAAAAGATTGGAGAAAGCTAATAATAGATAGAAAAGCTAAGTAAATTCCTATCGTGCATTAACACAATTCTCAACTAGAGAAGAAAGGTTTCATAAAGTAACTAATGTATTCCAAACCAAGTTTTAGAATTAGGTACGGTCATCATGAATTCACAGTTTTTCCTTTTGGTCTCACCAATGCCCTAGCTGCATTTATGAATCTAATGACCAGTATTTCAATGATTGTTTGGACGAATTTGTGTTGGTTTTCCTTGATGATATTTTAAAAACGAGGATGAGCATCTACGAGTGGTTCTTCAATGATTGAGAGAACATAGACTTTATGGAAAATTATCAAAGTGCACTTTCTTCCAGAAAAAGGTACTATACTTGGGGCATATAATATCAGCTAGAGGAATAGCAATGGAACCAACAAAGATAAAAGCTATAGTGGAATGGCCAATACTGAAAAATGTGCATGAGGTTAGAAGTTTCATGGGTTTGATTGGGTATTACCGAAGGTTTGTAAGAAATTTCTCTACGATCGCACACCCCATTACCTCCCTTCAAAGGAAAGGGAAAAGATTCGAATGGACAGAGAAATGTCAAGAAGCATTTAATACATTGAAGGAGAAATTAACGACCGAACCAATCTTGGTATTACCAAACCCTAATGGACATTGTGTAGTTATAACGAACACGTCTGGTGAAGGTTTGGGTGGAGTATTAATGCAAAATGGGAAGGTAGTGGTTTTTGAATCTCGAAAGTTGAAGCAATATGAACAAAACTATGCACCTCATGATCTAGAGTTAGCAGCTATTGTGCATGCCCTGCAAATGTGGCAACATTACTTGTTAGGGAAGACTTTTGAACTCAAATTAGACCATCATGGTTTAAAATATATATACACCCAGACTAATTTAATGCTCGCCAAAGGAGGTGGATGGAGTTAATTTCATACTATGATTTTGAGGTCAGTTATATCAAGGGCAAGAAGAACAAAGTAGCCGATGCTCTGAGCCGACGAAAACATATAACCTCCATGGTGATAGTCAATACAAATTTTAGAGCTCAAGTATTATAGAAATTGAACAAAGATGAATTCTACCTCCAAGTTCATGAAGCTCTACAGGCAAACTCATAAGAGCCTAAATATGAGGGTTTTTAGATTGAAGCAGATGATCTTTTGAGATATAAGGGCAAGATGTATGTACCAAACTCAACAGAACTAAGGAAGTTGGTATGGAAGGAAGTTTACACAACACCATACTCGGGTCATCCAGGGGTAACCAAAATGTTGGCCGATGTCAGACCTCTATACTTTTGGAAGGGAATGAAAAAGGATGTAGCCAGATTCGTTGCAGGATGTTTTGAATGTCAGAAGGTTAAGGTGGAGCACTAGCACCCGACAGGATTGTTACAACCTCACAGTGTACCAGATTGGAAATGGAAAATTATCAGTATGGATTTTGTACAGGATTTACCGATGATGAGGAGCAGACATAATGCAATACTGGTAGTAGTGGATACACTTACCAAAGTAGCACATTTCATACCCAAAAATTTGATAGATGAGGCTTCTGTAATTGCTCGAAAGTTTGTACAAGAAATTTTTCATCTTCATGGAGTTCCTGAAAAGATTATATCTGACAGGGATGCCAGGATGACATCCAAGTTTTGGAAAAGTCTATTTTCTGCCTTAGAAACTCGGCTAAATATTAGTATAGTTTATCATCCTGAAACAGATGGACAAATGGAAAGAGTAAATCACATCTTGGAAGACCTACTAAAAATGTACAGCATGGACTAGCAACATAAGTGGGAAGAATATTTACCATTGGTAGAATTTTCTTATATCAATCAGCTATCAAAATGGCACCCTTTGAAGCATTGTACGGAGGGAAATGCAGAACACCTATCAGTTGGAACCGGATGGAAGATAGGATCATTCTAGGACCCAAGATGCTTCAGGAAATAGAGGAACAGGTTAAGTTAATCAAACAGAGGTTGAAGGAAGCCAATGATCAGCAGAAGAGCTACGCTGATGCAAAACGAACCCCCAGACAGTTTGTGGTTGGAGAGAAAGTTCTCTTGCAGGTTAAACCTCAGAAGAGCTCTATCAAATTTGGAAAAAACTCTAAACTAGCCTCGAGATATGAAGGACCTTTTCAAGTCTTGGAAGTTATCAACCCGGTAGCATACAAAATTGCTCTACCTCCAACTCTTGCCAGATTGCACAATGTATTTCATGTCTCCTATCTTAAGAAGTACTATGCAGAATTTGACCATATAATTGACTGGAATTCCTTACAGGTGCAAGATCCTGGGGTGATCATAATCAAGCTACTCAGAGTGCCCGAGGTACACAAGCTACGCTTATGTAACCGCGAGGTGCTACAATGCAAGGTCCAGTGGGACTAGTATTCAGAGGAAAATGTAACATCGGAGGATTGTAATGAAATCCTTCAGAAGTTTCCTTATCTTTTTATGAACAATTAAGAACTCTATATATATTTATGATTTTAGACCTGAACCTTTAAATAAATAATCATCAAGGATGATGATTCTTAAGGCTAGAAGCATGCTACATTCCTTTTGTTTTGAACAAGATTATGGCAATAATAATATGGTTGTTATGTTAGTGGTAATCAACTACCTTTCATGAGAATGTGAAAATTTGGAAAAGAATTTTTAATTTATTTGATATAACTGCAATTAAGAATGATTTATATATATGTGTGTGTGTGTGTGTGTGTGTGTGTGTGTGTGAATGTGTTGACGTGTTTTTATTTTGAAAATGATACAAAGAACGGTCTAACCCTATTTCTTTATCAAGTGGATGCAGGATTGTCAACATCGCAAGGGAAAAGGAAATATCATCAAGGAGAGGTCGTAGCCTATAAAAGAACCAACTTACCATCAAGTCACGAGTTTGGTGTATGGTTGCTATCGTGGTAGTCTCAATTTCAATTTATTATTATCCTAAATTGTTAATTTCCTCTGTTGTCAATATATGCTATATTCATTCCTTAATCAATGGATAGTTAGTTCATAACCAACTATAGCTTTCAGTTATACAATCTATTAATTGTTCCATTTCAGCTGCATTTGAAAACTAAAAGTTAGTTATTGAATGTTAAGTAGTTAATTCTCAAATTATTTATCATTTTAGTTTGTTATCTGATGAAACTCTCGTCAATTAAATTAGTTAGTTGCACTTCAGCTGAATTTGGAAGTTGTTACCGTTCTTAAACTAGAGATAGCTAGTATGTTACATGGATAAAAGTGCTTTTGAAAGCTCATTTTACATGCTTGATTAATCTTTTGATGAAATTGGAGAGTTCGAACAAAACAAACCATTGGACGAAAATCTAATGGAAGTTAGTTTCGGCAGTGCAAGATTCTACCCTAGCTAGTTGTTGAAGGGATCATACAAATCTCTTGTTTGAGCTATAGCGATTGCAATTTTAAAATTCATTAAGTCTTGTGCCAAGACAAATTTCGAAGTATGTGATAAGTGTAGAGCTTCATGACTAGATAAATTAAATACTATATTTACAGGCCAATACTAGTCATACCATAATAAGTATTGTGAGGGTCAAATCTTTATATCAAACATATCAGTTGATCTAAGGACAGATATCGATGCATTAATGTATTTAAGTGCTACCCTTTGCAATTGTGTGACCCTCAAAACATAAGTGCAATACTTCAAGAAGGAAGCCATATAAGCTAAAAGGGAAGTTTCATAGTTATTCGTGAGGAGAATTGCATAGCCTCATACCCAGATTGTTGTTTTCCAAGGCGTTGACCAATGATTAAGGAAGTAATGTATTAGACATCACTCTTATTAATATCGTTGTCCATTCAAGATTAAGGAACTGACAAGGAGGCCGACGTGGGAGTAAAGTCAAGGATATTGAGGGCCCCTTGAAATATTAAAGTTGGTCGGCCAAAGAAGAGTGGTTGCTAGAATTTAAAGGAAATTGTGGCTCCTTAATACCGTCACTTATCTTCCAAAGAGGAGGTGCAACTATTAAAAAGAGGTTGTACCAAGAGGGAATCTAACGTGGAGCTGAGGACAAAGAATTTTCTTTAATTTCAAGACAACCAAATTGCCACACATTTTGGGAAGAATCACTATTCCTAGAGGGATTCGTGTTTTCTTTATGCCAATTGAAATTCTTCTCATGGCATATCCAAAGTGTATGAGGCACGAACATTTCAAGTCAAGAATTTTGTTATTTTAAAAAAATAATGAAAATATATTTTTGTGAATGTTGTGTATTAATACAAGTTGTAGCAACTTCTACACCTTCATAAATTAAATTTTTGATTGTGATTTGTCCCAAGTATTAAATATTGAAAGAGAACTTTTAGTTGTTCGATGAATGACAACTATTTTATAAAATGTCTGCATATTGAAAGATTAAAATTCACAAAATTTTGCCATACAATTCTGAGTTAGAACATTACAATCGTATCAGAGCTGAAGATCTTGCCGCCCAGTGCGTTTTGAGGCAAGTTTTCTTAAGCAAAAGTTTCTAATCAATTTTAAGGGTTTCAGCTATATGCATGCACATTAATGAATCCAAAAGATACGAAATACATCACTTACAAGAGGACAAGAGAAAGAGGTGTTATAGGTTTTGATTTGGAAGAAGGAATGTAATCTCCCTAAATAGGGATAATAGGAAAACAACAATATCTCCAAAAATATGTAATAAATTTTTTTGAAATTTTAAAACCCTCAACAAACTCAGATCTATGCTCAAAATAATTTTCTGATATTTCTATGACTTAATAGGAATTTTTGAATATTTTTTAATATGGAAAAGTTGAAGAAAATCCACTAAAACTGCCAAAAAAAAATTTGAAATGCATTACAATGATTTTTCTTCTTTTTTTTTTGAGATAAAACTGAAATGGGTATGTAGATTTAAACATAAAATACCTCAGACCTTGATCAAACCCTAGCCATCTTCCAAATATGGTGTCAACTCCCAAAATAAATCAGCGCTAGGTCTGATTTTTTGTTGTCGTTCTCAAGAATGTTCAGAAATATGAAAACCATGTTGAAGTTACTTCAAATCTGAACCTTAGACTTTGAATTTTATCTTCAATTTGGCCTCCAAACCTGATAGACAATTGCATCTTTGAAAATTGATGTGCTAGGGTTTCAAAAACCAAAGCTCTTCATTAAAATAAACCCTTTTGACTAGAGGGAGCCCATATGTCTCTCTGAAACCAGGGATACTCAAGGGTTTCAGACCTTTAGCCAAGTTGTAGCAGCAATAAGAAAACTCACATCATAATGAGCTCTAAAAGATCCCTAGAGAATTATATAATAACTCCTAAAGAGATGAATTAATCTCAGCCCTTGAATCACCACCTCTTAATCCAAAGCTCCACATTAAAAACCTAAAAATTGATCCAATAAGCTCATTGAAAACCCATGCCCCCTTTGCCATTTTATCACATGCTTTTTAAAATCACTTAAAGTACATAAAAAGGGGACAACTTAAGTCTTTTGGCTGGGAGTTACTTAAGTTGCCTAAAAAGGCATGCCCACAACTTAAAATAACTTAAGTTCACTTAAGTTGCATAAAAAGATGTGCACACAACTTAAGAATAGAATTGAGAGCAAGCCAAAGACTCCAATACTTATCCAATGATTGTGATGTTCCCATTCTTCTGAGATCATTAAGATAAGTATATCTTATAATATTTCCGCATTATTCAAATCAAACATTTACATATTAAGGATAAATAAAATGTATTTAAATATATAATAAAACCATACATATTTTTTCATGTTAAATAAATAATAGACATTTATATATTTTCAATAAAATAAACATTTAATGCATTTTCTTAAAATAAACTTTTATATATTTTGATAAACAAAATGTATTTAAATAAATAATAAACATTTATATAAACATACATTTACATACTTTATAATAAACATTTTATTAAATAAATAATAAAATGTATTTATATAACATTTACATGATAAATAAGTGATAAACATTTATATACTTTAAAATATATTAATACAAATCTCTTAAATAAAGCATATACGATTATATCTGTAGAGATACATTTAACTATAATAAAATAAATATCTATTACTAAGCAATGGTTCGATGCAGCCAAATGAAACGACACAGGCATGACGTTGCAAGCGCGACTGAAGGGAAAAGCCGTTGGAAGGGACTCAAGGAGGAACAAGTATAAGGACAGGAGCTTAGGAGTCAAGAGGACATCAGAGAAGAACACCAAGGTTGCGCACCAGGAGGAAATAACACATCCAATGATCCACCAGCAAGTGACATGATTTGCAGAGGCAAAGCAGATCACGAAAGGAAGGACGAACCAAGGAGGGTTCGGAATTAGCTAGAAACACTCACTAGATCCAAAATCGCCCATAGCACAAGCAGGCAGTGGTGAAGGGAATAATCAATTATTACCAGAGTCACTAAACATAGAAAAGAGCATAAACTCGAAATTCAACAAGGGAGATATTTCATGGTTCAACTTATTGAACATTCCTGTATATTAATTCTGAGTCAACAGATGGAATCATATTATTAAATTCATTGCTTCCGGATTGATTATTCATTGTGGTTCTTATTACACTATTATCAAGTAAATTTTTCACATAATCTATTAGATCCTTAGCAATAATCTCCTCTATATTTGAATCGGCTTGTCCATACTATCGTTGAATTCCTAGTCTTAAGCTTTGAGCCTAAACGCCTGGACATCATATCTCAAACACACACATACTAAGAATTGAAAAGTAAAGAAATTGAACTGAGATTGATACTACTAGCATAAAAGTGGCATAATTGTGGACATTCATATACCATTCTAAGTAGGGGTTGTCACAGTGGTATCAGAGCACGATCCTGCCAACCTATAGAAGTGAATGCAAACTTACGAAAGAAAAGGAACTATGGCAAATAAATTGGCCCAAGAATTGAAAAACTTTATGGAGCAAACCAATGAGAAATTTGAGAAGACCAATCAGCTAATTCTCCAAGCCCTTCAAAGCATAAACAGCCACGACACTCAAGAAAGAACCAATCCAAGAAAAGACTTGCAATCAAATCACTCTAAAAATGAACATTCAACCCAAAGTTCATCTCTAAGACCAACTTTGCCTCCTTTTCTCCCTAATGAAAATGTCATAGAAGAAATGGAAGGGAAAAATTCATATAGTGCAGAAGATATTGCACTCATGTACGCTGAATTAGACCCTGCAGTTCAGAAAATTGTACAATTCAAAGAATATTATGAAGTAAAAACTCAAGCCAACTCAAGCAGGAGGAAGAATCAGACCAACAAAGACCTCAAGTCTCGGGTTAACAAGATGACATTACCTCCGTATGATGGCTCCGGGAAGAACACTGCACAATCATGGGTCCAAAAGCTTGATACTTACCTTTCCCTCAACCCCATGACCGAAGAGGATGCCATCAAATTTGCTGTCTTACATCTATCAGGGATAGCTCACGATTGGTGGCATCATGGACTCATCACACAAGGACACCGGAACATAACCACCCATAGTGAGTTCACCCAAAAACTCATTAATAGATTTGATCAAAGGTACCCCGAGTGGTATTTTAAGGAACTCACCCAACTTAAGCAACAAGGGGCAGTGGAGGATTATGCAAACGAATTCCAAAAGTAGCCGTCATGGTCCCTGACATATCTCAAAGAAGGCTCACCTACTTATTTGTTGAAGGACTCAAGGAACCAATCAAGAACATAGTCAACCCATTGGAGCCCCAAACCATGGGAGAGGCAATTCAAAGGGCCATGAAAGTGGAGTCTAGTTCTCCAAAGGAGAAGGCTAGGATTCCTTCATTCAAATCACAACCCAAACAAGACCCACCCAAGGGAGATAATAGAAAGAGAGTATCCCACTTTTGCAAAGAACCATGGATCGCAGGCCACCGATGCCATGACAGGGAAGAGTCAAACAAAGAAGGGAATGAATGGAAAGAGGCCTATGTTTCAAATGCAAGGAACCTTGGGGGCAAGACCACAAATACAAAAAGGGGTAGATACACAAGATAGAGGAAACCTTGGATGAAGAGTCAAGAGAAATCCCTACCGAAAGAGCCAGATGGGAACTAGATGAACAAGGGACTTTGGCAGTCATCTCTCAAGCAAATGAGCACAGACCCTTTTGGATCAAAGGGATACTAAAAGGGCAGAAAATTATTGCCTTGGTGGATAGTGGAGCTTCCCACAATTTTATTAGCAAAAATCTAGTATCAAGGCGAAAATTGGAGACCAAAAACTTCAAGGGATTCAAAGTTGCACTTGCTAATGGAGCCACGGATCAATGTTCAAAGATCATCCCTCAACTCGAGATCACCTTGGATGGACACACCATAAGAGGAGATTTCTATGTAGTGAACTTACAAAATGATGTGATTCTAGGGATGCCATGGATAACCCAAATTTAGAGATTTGCTTCACGCACAATGGACAGGAAATCACACTTAAAGGGCTACCGAATGGATTCCCCAAAGTGGTATCTTGCAAGAGGATAGAGAGGATTGTAAGGCATGGCCAAGGAGAATGGATAGCACAATGCATCGTGCTAGATAAAGCACCATCCTAGGAGCAAGCAATCCACATCGACATCCAACCTATTTTAAGGAGTCACAAGAAGATTTTTGGAGATATTCCCCCAGGCCTACCTCCAAAGAGGGGCTTTGAGCACGCCATAGAATTGGAAGAAGGAGCAAGACCGGTGATAACCACCCCCTACAAGCACCCAAGGAAGTTCAAAGAAGAGATTGAGAAAACCATTAAAGAATTGTTGGAAATGGGACACATTCAGCCAAGCAATAGTCCTTTTGCATCATCTGTGGTGTTAGTCAAGAAGAAAGATGACACTATGCGAATGTGTATAGACTATAGGGCCCTAAACCAAAAAACTATCAAGAATAGGTACCCAATCCCAAGAATAGATGAATTATTGTATGAACTCCACGGAGCAAGATATTTTTCCAAAATAGACTTACGCTCGGGATATCATCAAATTCGAATGAAAAAGGAAGATGTACCCAAGACAACATTTCAATGTCATTATGGACATTTTGAATTCTTAGTCTTACCCTTCGGCCTCACCAACGCCCCAACTACCTTCCAGTCATGCATGAACCATATTTTTCGCCAACAGCTAAGGAGGTTCTTACTAATCTTCTTTGATGACATTCTGATCTATGGAAAAACATGGGAAAGAAATCAGGTGTAACAACGCGTTACAATATTTTTCCAAGATGAAGACCACTGCACCAGCCAAGACAAACAAAGAACAGATACAAGAATTGCTTGAGGACAAGCAATATCAAGCGGGGGAGACTTGTGATGTTCCCATTCTTTTGAGATCATTAAGATAAGTATATCTTATAATATTTCCACATTATTGAAATCAAACATTTACATATTAAGGATAAATAAAATGTATTTAAATATATAATAAAACCATACATATATTTTCATGATAAATAAATAATAGACATTTATATATTTTCAATAAAATAAACATTTAATGCATTTTCTTAAAATAAACATTTATACATTTTGATAAATAAAATGTATTTAAATAAATAATAAACATTTATATAAACATACATTTACATACTTTATAATAAAAAATTTATTAGATAAATAATAAAATGTATTTATATAACATTTACATGATAAATAAGTGATAAACATTTATATACTTTAAAATATATTAATACAAATATCTTAAATAAAGCATATAAGATTATATCTGTAGAGATACATTTAACTATAATAAAACAAATATCTATTACTAAGCAATGGTTTGATGCAGCCACATGAAACGACATGGGCATGAGGTTGCAGGCGCGACTGAAGGGAAGAGACACTGGAAGGGACGCAAGGAGGAACGAGTATAAAGATAGGACCTTAGGAGTCAAGAGGACATCAAAGAAGAACACCAAGGTTGCGCGCCAGGAGGAAATAACACATCCAACGATCCGCTAGCAGGTGACGTGATTTGCAGAGGCGAAGAAGATCAAGGAAGGAAGGATGAATCAGGGAGGGTTTGGGATTAGCTAGAACCACTCACCAGACCCACAATCGCCCATAGCACAAGCAGGCAATGGTGAAGGGAATAATCAATTATTACCAGAGCCGCTGAACACAGAAAAGAGCATAAATTCGAAATTCAACAAGAGAGATATTCCATGATTCAACTTATTGAACATTCTTGTATATTAATTCTGAGTCAACAGATGGAATCATATTATTAAATTCATTGCTTCTGAATTGATTATTCATTGTGGTTCTTATTACACTATTATCAAGTAAATTCTTCACATAATTTGTTGGATCCTTAGCAATAATCTCCTCTATATTTGAATCGGCATGTCCATACTATCGTTGAATTCCTGGTCTTAAGCTTTGAGCCTGAACGCCTGGACAGGATATCTCAAACACACACATACTAAGAATTGACAAGTAAAGGAGTTGAACTGAGATTGATACTACTAGCATAACAGTGGCATAATTGTGGACATTCAAATACCATTCTAAGTAGGGGTTGTCACAATGATGCTCTAATTCCTCTTCCTCTTGGGTAATCCAAGGATAGGACAGCCCATAGTTGGAAGGCTCGTCGAGTTTTCGGCGAGTCTTGAAAAACTCACGAGTTTTTTTGCCCTGTGAGTTTTTATGAATTTAACTCGCTGAGTCTTTTCCAAAAACTCGTGAGTCTTTACAAAAGACTCTCCAGATACATAAAAAATGTGAAAAATGCAAAAAAAAAAAATATTGAAAAAATTGTCGAGTTATTTGCCGAGTTTTCACTGAGTTTTTGTTGACTCTCCAATTTTTGGCTTGGCAAGTTTTTTTCCGGGGCGAGTCTTCCAACTATGGGACAGCCAATATGCTGTTAATCCTCATTATTTGAGTTGGGGATATTACAGTCCTCCCCATCCAAAGAATGTTTGTCCTCAAGCATTTGTATACTAGGATGCTTAAGAATCTCCTCTCCTTCCCATGTTGCATCCTCTAGAGGCAAGTTTTTCCACTTGATGAGATATTCGGAAATTACTTTATTCCTCAACCTTTTCTCTCTTGTAAAATTATTTCTGGAATGAGTATCAATTTACCTTCTTCATCCATGGGAGGCAATTCTGTAGGAGTCACATGCTGTCCAAGAGCCTTTTTGAGGAATTACACATGGAAAACATTGTGACTTTTTCTTGTAGATGGCAGCTACAATTTATATCCTACTTCACCAATTCGTTTAATCACCTTGAAAGACCCATAAAACCTCAGTTTATGCTTTTCCATCCCACTTACTTTCAATGAAGATTGTCTATAAGGTTGAAGACGTAGAAATACCATGTCTCCTACCTCAAAAGACCTCTCAACTCTATGGCGATTAGCATATTTCTTTTGGTGTTCCTATGCAATCTAAATATTATCCTTTAGTGCTTTAAGGATATCTCGGTTCTCTTTTTCTCACTCAAGAGTTTTTGGAGCTCTAGAATTAAAAAAAGCCCAAATCCACAAATGTAGAAACTTCTAACCATACAAAGCTTTGAAAGGAGTCATACCTATGCTAACAAAATTCTACCAAATGTAACCACTTTGCCCATGCTTTTTGCTGCCCCGAGACATAATTCCTCAAGTAACCTTCAACCCATTTATTTACAATTTCAGTTCGACCATCCGTTTGAGGATGATAACTAGTGCTATGATCGAGTTTTGTTCCAGCCAACTTCATCAACTCTTGCCAAAAAGTGCTGATGAATATGTGATCTCTATCACTTACAAATTTTTTTGGCATGCCATGAAATCTAAAAATTTTCTCTAAAAAACAAACCAGCAACTTGTGCTGCTTTAAACTCAAAAGACATTGACATGAAATCAGCATATTTAGTGAGTCTGCCCACCACAACAAAAATACAGTCCTTACCATTGATCTTAGGCAACCCAGTAATGAAATCCATCGATATTTGTCCCCATTTTTGATTGGGAATGGGAAGTGGTTGTAAGTTCCATAGCAACAAAAATCTTTTGGGGTAAAATCAGCAAAACTAGAAGTTCAAGATTTTTTTTAAAAATCGGGAAAAAATCGAATTTTTAAAATAATGTAAAAACTTGTAGAATAAGAGACGAAAACTGTTTTTTTCTAATTGAAAGGCATTTCCATAGCAATAGAGTTATAGAGAGCAAATAAAATAGAGAGTTTAACTAATGAATCATAGAAAATAGATTTTGTTGTTTATATTCATATCGCTGATTACATTGCATTTCACATCTTTCAAAGCATTAGTTCACAATGCATAACTGATAGATGACAAAATTTCAATTATAATATAGTTTGTACAAAGCCAACCTATAAACTGAGTACAAAGTTTCAAAAAATCAAAAGTAGCCAATGACTCTTGCTAGTTGCTACTATAAATAGAACTATGTTAGAGGGATGCAGGTCCTGATGATGAAGCTCTTGGGGCTTTGCCTCTCCTAAGTTGTTCAATCAAAGGAGTATCAAAGTTGGACTCCGCTAGGATCTCAAAATCCTCAGCCTCAAGAAATTCATCACTAGCAATCCACTCATTGTCTATATCAAAAATTGCCTCAAAGAAATGTGGTCTCATGGTGATGGAATGCCATGACAATCAATAGCAACCACATTTCTTTGAGGCAATTTTTCAACCAGTCCACTACCTTGTCTATACTACCACATTTTTCATCCATGTCTACCAAAGCATTTTATCAAACAGTTCACTGCCTTGCTACTATGGCTAAAAGCCTAAAACAAGTGCTTTCCAAAAAGCTATGGATGCTTGGAAGAAATCTATCAAAGCATAATAGTAAACAAGCAGCTATGGTCTCATAGTTTTCTTTCGCTCAAAAATTAGCGTCATTTTATTGGCATTTTTTTGGCAATTTTGTAGTTTGAAATGGGAAAAAATTGTTGACCAAAAGGTCAAAGATTTTTTCAAAAAATTGGGGAAAAAATCATCCAACCTGTAGATTTTTTAAAAATCGGGATTAATCGGGCTTTTTCTAGATTTTTGTTACTATGGTTGTAACAGCCCTATCGGGAAAGAAACTTCAGCCTTGTTTCTTTGGCACTCTATGCATTCCCTCACATGTTTGACGACATGATCTTTCATACCTTTCCATGAGAATCTTTCATGAATGTACTTATATATGTCTTCAAATAATCCAGACGACCAGCAAACTGATTGTTATGGACAGCAAAAAGAATCTTATGTTTGAGCTTACTTCCCAGTATTAAATAGATTCTAACCCTATAATAGATGACGTCATTCAACACTTTATACCTTTCATCATCAATTTTATCATCTAGACTATCACAAGCATGCTGATTTTTTGAATATTCTGCTAATATGTGATCCTTCCAAGAAATTGAAGTTTCTGAAAGTGAGCAAAATGAAGCGTTTCTAGATAATGCATCAGCAACAACATTATTTTTTCCCTTGACAAATTTAATGTCAAAATCATACCATTGGAGCTTACTTACCCAATGTTGTTGTCTCTCATTTAGTCCTTTTTGCTCCATGAAAAACTTGAGGTTATTATGATCAATCCTCACTATAAACTTGTTGCCCACAAGATATTGACGAAACTTTTCAAGTGCATGCATGATTGCCAACATTTCCTTGTCATATTTAGAGAACCTCCTTTCAACCTCATTCAATTTTTGGCTCTCATAAGCAATTGGATGCTTGTCTTGCATCAAAACAGCCCCAATACCAATACCGAATGCATCACATTCAAGCATAAAAGGTTTAGAGAAATCCGGTAGAGCCAAAACAAGACAAGTACTCATTACCTTCTTAAGATGATCCATGATTCTTTGAGTCTCAACTGTCCAAACAAAGGAATCCTTCTTGGTCAAATCTGTCAAAGGAGCAGTTAATGAAGAAAACCCCTTCACAAACCGTCTATAGTATGTGCATAGACCAATGAAGCCCCTCAATTGGGACATGTTATTTGGTGGTGGCCAATCAAGTATAGCTTGAATCTTCTCCTTATGTGCCTTCACTCCACCATTTTCGATGGCATATTCCAAATAAAATAGCTCAGTCATACCGAACTCACACTCAGAGGCTTTTGTAAAAAGGGAGTTAGCTACTAAGATACTTAACACTTAATCAAGATGCCAAATATGCTCCTCCCATGTCCTACTCTATGCTAAGATGTCATCAAAGAAAACCAACACAAATTTCCGCAATTACTTGTTGAATACATGAGACACCTTGACGAGGTGTTGAGCATCTTAGAGCAAGATTCGTTGCATGCCAAGGAGTCTAAGTGCGAGTTTGGTATGACAAAGCTTCTCTACCTTGGTCACATCATTAGCTCTAAGGGAGTTAGAATATATTCTGATAAGATCAAAGCAATTGTGTATTGGCCTCCCCTAACTAATCTTTCACAACTCAAGGGATTTTTTGGCTAATGTGGTTTTTCTAGGAAATTTGTAAAGGCCTTTTGTAGATGGCTGCCCTACTTACAAATTTGACTAAGAAGTGGGCCTTTGTGTGGTAAGATACCACACAGAAGTGTTTTGACCACTTCAAGCAGATTATGAGCATTGCCCGGTCTTAGCTATTCCTGACATCTCTAAACCTTTTGAGTTGGAGTGTGATGCTTCCAAAGAGAGAATAGGTGTTGTCTTGATGCAAGATAAACATCCCATCACATTTGAGAGCTGAAAGTTGAGAAGTGTTGAGAGGAGTTATTCTATACAGGACAAGGAAATGTTGGCCATTATGCATGCCCTAGCCATTATGCATGCAGGAGGTAAGTTTATTGTCAAAACCGGCCACAATAGTCTCAAGTACTTCTTGAATCAGAAAAACCTGAATGATCGACAACAAAAGTGGGTGAGCAAATTGCAAGCATATGAATTTTCCATTGTATATGTCAAAGGAAAGAAAAATATTGTTGTTGATGCACTATCCAGGAGACCTCATTTGTGTTCTTTAGTAGAGATTACAGCTGATTGAAGAGAGATGATTTCAGCTGAGTATGCCAAGGACTCTTGAACCATAGATATCATAGAAGGTATTATATAGGATGACAAGTACACTATAGTTAATGGGCTTATTATTTACAAAAATAGAGTCTAATTAGTACCTGATTCAGAATTTAAGGTGAAGATTATAAAGTCTTTTCATGATGCACCTATGGCTGGTCACCCGAGTTTCTTCAAGACATACAAGCAGATCCGGGAAAGGTTTACATGGAAAGGGCTTAAGAATGTAGTCCTTAAATATGTTCGGCAATGTCCTGCATGTTAGCAGAATAAGAGTGAGCACACTTATCAAGCAGGTTTATTGCAGCCCCTACCTGTTCGCAATCAAAAATGGTAAAGTATTTCAATGGACTTTATTACACGACTACCTAAGGTTTAGGGTAAGGATTGCATCTATGTTGCTATTGACAAGCTAACCAAATTTGTTCATTTCTTTGCTATATTAGCAACATATAAGGCAGTGTAGGTAGCAAATTTATTCTTTAAGGAGGTATTCAAGTTGCATGGGATGCCCATTTGAACATAGTCAGTGACAAGGACAACGGGTTCTTGAGCTTACTTTGGAAATAATTTTTCAAATTGAGTGGGACTGTGCTCACCCCTAGTACCAGCTACCACCATCAAACAGATGAATAGACTAAAATTATGAATAAATGGGTAGAAGGGTATCTTAGAAACTACATTTCAGGGTGGCAAAAGGAAAGGGTGAGATGGTTGCACCTTGGTGAGTACTGCTATAATTCTTCTTACCACATCTATTAAGATGTCACCATTTACGGCTTTGTACAGGTATGAAGCTCTGAGCTTCCTGGATTTACCATTTGGGGATAGAAGAGTACCTAAGGCTAAGGACTTGTTATAGGAAAGTCAAGATATCATGAAATCTTTGAAGGAAAACTTGTAGCAAGCACCAAACCAGCAAAAGTTGTATGTTGATCAGCATCGAACAAAATGTACTTTTGAGATCGGTGACATGGTCTACTTGAGGTTGCAGCCATATAGGCAATCCACTTTGAAGAAGAGTGGGTCGAAGAAACTTAAGCCAAGGTTTTATGGCCCTTTCCCTTTCAAAATCTCCAAGAGGATTGGAGAGGTGGCTGATGAGTTGGAATTACCGGAAAATAGTAGAGTACAAAATGTTTTTAAAAGGCACTTGGCCATAATGTGGTTCCCTCTTCTAAGTTGCCAACATTGGATGAGGAAGGGAAGTTTATGGTAATTCCAGAGGCTATTATTGATACCAGAGAGTGTACTCTATGGAGAAGAACTATCACAAAATATCTGGTGAAGTGGAAAAATTTCCCGATGGAGGATGCTACTTGGGAGAGCGAGCAGATCTTACAACATCCTGAATTGCAATTGCTTGGGGACAAGCAATTTTGGGGAGGGAGGACTATAATGTCCCCTTATTGTGCCTAGTCAACTTTGTTGACCGTTATCCTATTCAACGGGTTCCTATAGGCTAACAAGGTGTTTAAGGAGCTCCACAGTCCTTGGAGGGGTAGTTGCTCAGCATATTTCCAATTTTTTACCATGGCATTGAGCTATATTGTTAGCACGCTTCAGGATGATGCTTTCAGAAGCGTATTTGGACATATGGTCCGTCCTCCACTTTTTCTGGAACATATTGCTCTTTTTGGAAAGTCACCATAATGGTTTCAATTATAGTTCTTTGTTGTCGGCTTCAATTTGGTATAGTCAATTTCGGGATTTGATGCTCCAGTGATGTTTTCATGGGTCAAATGGAAAAAATTATTTAAATGACTAAGTTTTCATAGTTTATTATAAAGTCACATTCAAATATTTATTTAAATTGCTAAAGTGACTTTATATTTATTACTTGGCCGCTTACAAACATAAGTATTTAGTTTTTAATATTTATTAAATTCATTTATTTCTCCAAAAGGTAGTGGCGTTGAGTTTTGGAGGCAAAATATTAAAAATTAAACGTGACTTTCACGGAAAGAAATAAAAGGGCATTTTGAAGCTTGTTTTCAAATGTTGGATTTTGATATTGCTAGTATGTTGTGGGATTTTCTCTCCAAGACTTCCTGAAGATGAAAACCTTCAAGAAGATTATCTCCCTCGATGGTGAAAGATCCTCCCAGCTTAATTTGTTGATAATTTCACACAAAAACTATGTTATGAAGGGGGTTTCTTTTACCCTTTTTGTTGGTCTAGCTTCGATCTCTTATATTGAGGTGGAGAGTTTTTGGATGGGCTGAGTTGTTTTCTTGTTTCAACATCTTTGGTCTTCTTTGGAAATTCCTATTGAGGTGGTGCTATCTTCTATGGAGGTGGAGATGGTTTTTTTTGAAGAAACTTGGAGGTGCTACTTGGGGGGGTTGAACTACTTGGTTGGTTTAGCTTGAGGTATGTTTCCCTTCAGCTCCTATGGAGGTGGGTCTCCTTCATATTGAGGTGGTAAGGAGTTATGTTGGTGGGGTGCTGACTTTTAGCTAGTTTGTCTTCACCGAGTTCAACTTGTTGGGTTTGGGAGCTATTTCAAATGGTTCTCTCTTGGGTTCTTGGTCCTAGAAATACCTAGTTGAGGGTTTAAGGTCTCAAGTAAAACTTGTTTGTATTCGGTTAAGGGGCCTTGGCCCTTGCCTTTTTTTGTGCAGCTTGTTAGTTTTGTTGTATTCTTAATGCTGTTGTTGAGTGGCTGTTGTTTGTATATGTTTTATCTTTTTTGCAGCATGTTCTTTTTGGATAGGGTTGCGGGTCCCTTCAAAACCGTTATGTAATGGGTTTCGAGTCCCATCAAAACCTATTTTTCCTCTAATCAAAAACTATGTTGATGCTTCAATGAAATTATTTACAAAATTAATCAAAAGGGTTTGCAAGTACAAGTCGAAGGTGCTTAAAGATTTTCAGAAGTTTTGCAAATACTACTTTATTGAACAATTTTGTTAAGTCTTGCCAGGCAAGACAAAATTAGCAAATAAAATGCAGGAAGTTGTCAAAGATATTGGGACACCTTATTTCAAGTTTCAAGCCTTCTATGGTTGTGTTGATATTAATTATTTGCTGGGAAAATATATGTGGAAGAGTGAAGATGTTTTGGAGAGCACTGTTATCACTAATTTTGGAGGAGATTGAGCTGCCAATTGTTTGTAAAAATGCTAATGCCAAAGGGCTACAAACTGTTTGTAATAATGCTACTATCAAAGGATGCCAATTGTCTATAATAATGCTGCTGTCAAAAGATGCAAACTGTTTTCAATATTGCTGCTATCGAAGGCTCATTCCACAACCATCAAACTACTGTGTAGCAAACCTACATATGATTCAGATGTGAATCCCAAAGAGGTCAGATTTATGTTGGAATTTGTATTTGTATATGTTGGATGTTGTGGTTGTATTGCTGATATGTGGTTGTCATTGATTTCAACATTATTAGCATTGATATCTTTAAGACTATATATTTTGAGGATATTGAGAAAATTGTAATAAAATATGTTACAGGTTGTTTGTGAAGTAGTGAAGATCAGTGTGTTGGAAAGTTCAGTATGTTGATGGTGAGAAATTGCGTATTAAAGGGTTTGTTTGCCGATATATGTAGTTTCTACTCCGAAAGTTTCAGAGGTGTGCATGAAGATTTGAGCAAGTTATGAGCTTCTGTATTCCAACAGTTATTTTGTTACTGGAAATGGTGTTCATAGAAGAAGATAATGTGTTTCTAGCAATCTGAGGTGTTGCATATGTTCCTGAAATGTTTGTGGATGTTTCTAGATCATGTTCTATCTGTGTTGCACGTCCGCATTGATCATTGTGCTCGCGATCCGAGATTTTCTCTTGTGTGTTCATATTTTTCATGTTCATGGCCGACAAGGTGATTGAAGCATGTTGTGGATCTTCGAGGAAGAATCTTTGAACGTATTTTGTGTTCGAGGACATTGTTTTGGGTCCCTACTATGTTGTGGCTGACCTTGGTTGATGCGCATTGATAATCTTTATTGTTTTGGGCCAACATTTTGCATTCATTCTATTATTTTGTTGAAGCCAACATGAAGCAATGTAGTTTCTTGTTGCAGATATATATATATAAGTGATTGTTTCTTAATTTGAGGTATGTGTAAGTGTGTGTAATGCGAAGTGTGCGAATAAGGTTTAGATCATTCGAAAGCAGAACAAAGTGTGAAGAAGAGTGAAGAAGTGTTCATGTGCTTAACCAGAACAGTACTCAGGCATTAGCAGATGCTACATTCTCAATTCAAATTCTTCAAATGGATTTAATCTAAATGTTTTTTATGTAAGACAATGAGTCTTCCTTTGAACAGTGAGCTCTAGGCAATGTGCCTGAATGCATGTGCATTCCTCATTTATTCTTCTTATACTTTGAACAGGGTATAACTTGTGGATTAACCTCCACCGTGGTTTTCCCCTAATAGGGTTTTCATGCAAAAAAATCTCGGTGTTATATGTGTTTCTAATGTGTTGTTGATTCATGTTTTCGCTGTTATTAATCAGATCTGAGAATAAAGGCTAATAAGTTTAATAAGTTTGAAATTCTGTGACAACTGATTCACCCTCTCCACCCGCAACCCCCGACCCGCCCCCCCGCTCCCCGCCCTCCTCCTTCGCCCTCTCAGTTGTTTGCCCTTGTGTTGCCAACAGTATAAACTTTACTGCTGATGAAATTAACTCAGAATATCTGCATTATTATGTTCTACTTTAAGATGATAAGGAACTCAGCCAATTGATTATTAAATTGTTTGTCCATTTTATGAAACTTTGGGCTTCAAAACTAAGTGTTTGCAATCTAATCATTAAAATAAATCAACTTCATTCCAAAAAATTCTGGAAACTATAACAGTAGTGTGCATGTCAAGTGTTTGTCGAAATGCCAACACCTTGAAATCAAAAAACAAATTAAGTGAAAATAGGGGGTTTCTTACAGTCTTGCTATGTTAGCATGGACTTCTGAGATGACTAGTACAATCTTTACAAAGTCCGAAAACTGTTATTCAATCACCAGTTTTGTTGTGTATTCACTTAATTACCCAAACTGCAGTCTTATTCCCCTTCAAACTAGCACTTTCCGCACCTAATAAAATGTCCAAGTCCTTGTTGAAGTTAGCAGCTAGGATTTGGCTTCAACCCTTTATATGTAATGTCCCCATTTTTTTGATTAGTGGCAAACATTGATATTTAACTTATTTTAGTTCCATAAGCTAACTAATGGAGTTATAAGGGAGTTTTAATTAAATTAGTTATTTTAAAGTTGTTTGTTTTAAATAAATATCAAAAAGGTCATTTATTTAATTAATTTAATTAAAGTGACAAATAAAAAATAATCAAAATTATAAAGTCACTTTATTAAATATTATAAAGTTACTTTATTAAATATTATAAAATCACTTTATTAAATAAAGTGTGCTTTTAGAAGATTTGAGGAGGTTATTTTGGATTCTTCTAGAAGATTCAACTGAGCCTTTAAAAAGAGATGAGACCAAGTCATTTGGACATCTTGGTTTTGGTATTTTCTATCAGAGAATTTTGGAGAGCTTGTGTATTGCAGATTCAGCTCTTCTGAGGACGAAAACCCTTAGACGAATAAGTGGATTGTACGAAAACCCTGTTGTTTTTAGATCAGTTGTGCACAATAAGCAGAAAAATAACACAAAATAGAAGACACAATATTTTATCCTGGGAAAACCCTTCTACTCAAGGGAGAAAAACCCAAAAAGACTTCAATAATAATCGATCAAATACAACAATGCAGAAACAACACTTAAGAATCAAGCCTAGATAGGCAGAATACAATGAAATAACCCAGCACTGAAGTAGTGTGAATTTCTAAGCAGAAACAAGTCTCCTTGAGCAGCGAATCTTCTTGATCACAATAGAATGAATGAATTGAATTGATGTTTGAATGAAAAGAATCTTCCTTCTATTTATACAAATCCAGCCAATATAATTTATGCTTTGTGATTTGGCCGACTCAGCACATATATAATTAATTCCGACTTGAGCCAACCCAGCAAATATAATTTTTGTTTCTGCTTTCACTTGAGCCGACTTAGACTTTTGGCTTACCTCCCGAAGCTACCAAAATCAATACTCCCTCTTAGTTAGGGAGGTATAGCAAAGTCTTCCTTGAGTCCCACTCAAGGGTATCATGTCTTGTCATGGACTCTCTCAACATGACGTCCACAATGGCTATACACAATTGTGGGAAGCACAACTTAGTCTCAGAGATGTGTTTTGTACAAGGGCTTTCACCTCATATTTCTCCGTCTCAGAGAAATATAGGCTACAGGGGCTTTCACCTCATATTTCTCTGTCTCAGAGAAATATACGCTACAAGGGCTTTCACCTCATATTTCTCTGTCTCAGAGAAATATACGCTATGACAGATTAGTCTGTGGTTCAGTCCATTCCCCTAACATAGGGAGAATATCTTAGTGATGTTGTGACTCCCTCTGGAGCTGGATTGCTTTCCTTAGCACCATTTTTGACCTTGCCATGCTTAACCTGATTTGAGTAGATTCTTCAGAACTACTCCACCACTATGATAACCCTGCCTTGGCTTCCTTCACTGAGTTGATCCATCCTTTTCATACATTCCCGCAAACCTTCCATGCTACTTGGTTGGGTTCAAGCTACTCAGACTTCTCATTCAAGTGCCACCACAAGCACCTTTTTGCACCTACTGCAGTACTAACTCCCAACTGGACTCAACTCCAAGCACCCACATCAACCTTCTGACCTCCTCGTCCAAGGTTGCCTGCAATGCTTGCCCCAGTGGAACGGCCTCCATCCCACACTTCTGGCACTACTCCTAGCAGCACCTCCAACAGACTTGGGAGATTCCAACTCCAAGACTTAGTCCTCCTCGACCTCATCCCTAATCTCTCTATACTGAATAGGTTTGCAGTGCTACCAATGTCAAATCCAAGTTGACTGCCTTGTGCAATTCCCCTTCTCTGCAGCTGGAAAAACCTTCCAAAGACTTGGCACCTGGGCTTGAAACATTGCAACCCACTTAGCTGACACCTTCACACCTCTAGCCAATGGATCCAACTCCTTGCTTCCTCTACTTGACTCAATCTCCAACTCTCCTTGAAGACCCACTTGCGACTCCACTTCGAGCCCAAACATTTTGGAATACTTTCTCTAGACTCTACTTCTTCTTTTCAATGACACAACTTCTCATTGAGCCACTCCAATTCCTTGTGTCATAGGACTCCATGGGATCGCCCTGCGCCCATTCTTGTCTAAAACTTGAGTGCAACTCAACTTACACCTGCTGATCCACTTACTCTGATTCATGTATCCCTAGATACTGTACCTCTTCATTTCCACCTCCAAGATGGTTCTACTGCAAACCCACCTGAGTATGCCTTGGTGCCTTCCAAAGACACCCCTTTTTGCATTACTTCACTCATACTAAGCAGCCTCAAACTCTGTTGCGTTTCTTCTGCATGCCCATTACACTGCCTCTCGGCATGCCTCACACCAAATTTTGCTTGTAACACAACACCAAAAAGCTCCATTTTGTTGAGGATTGTAGGAACACAGAACTCCCTCTTGAACTCAGAACCTTAATCCTCTTCCCGAACATGTTCTCAACTTGTGCCTTGAATTATCAAAATCTATCACGGACTTCCTCAGACTCCTTAGATTTGTCAAAGTGGTAACCATTTGATGCTTTCATAGTATTCCTCATACTCAATCACCGTCAGCAATCTCCCATCATAGATACTTTTCTCAATCTGAAACTTTGCACAAAACTCGTCAGTATCAATGCGAAGTGTTGTACCCAAACCAATTTTTTTGCTTCATTAAGGCATTTTGCTTAAAATGGTCTAAACCTTGTAAAAATGATGTCAAAACTCAATTTTTGGGCAAATCAAGTATGGGATTTTGGTCAATGTGATGTTAGGAAGATACTGGCAAAATTTGGAATTTTTGAAAATTAGAGTTTCCGAACCCCTGTTTTTAGATCAAAAACCCTAAAAATAGAAACTTGTCAGAATTGGCTGAAATTAATTTTGATTGGCTTATTTCATATATCGATCATAGGGTGAAGTTGGTTTCAGTTAAAAGTCAGTTTAAGCCTCGTGGGTAGTTTTCACTTTTTCAGGAGAAAAGTTAGGACCTCCAAGGTCGTCAATGGTAGTTGGCTAGTACCAGGTGTCAAAATCTAAGATTGAAACTCAATCCAAAACATTCTATGATGAAAGATGTTGAAAAAAATGTTTCTCGACGAAGGGGATTTTCAAATGGCGAAAATTGGAAAAAATATTCCAAGTCTGGAAACACTTTCACTTTATAACGTGGGAGACGCATGCGCAATCAACATGCAAATCAACTTTACAGTGTCTGTACCTGTGAAAATGGTGAAATACAGTCACACACACGCGTCAGCAGCAATAATGCTTCTACGTGGTCAACTCAGCAGCCGACACGGTGTTTGCAAAGTGCGAAATGGAGGAAAACATCAAATGCAAAGCAGTTTTTGCACCCCTATAGCTTAGGGGCGCCCTTCAATTTGAAGACTCAGATTCTATTATTTCTAGGTGCAAATGCATTCATTCTCTCCGATTTTCAGTCAACTTTCCGACAAGCTATCAAGCGAGTCCATCCGATTTGCGAAACTCTGGCAATTGAAGGTGGAAGCAAAAGTTACGGAGAGAAACACTTTCACTTTCTAACGTGGGAGACGCTTGCGCAATCAACGTGCAAATCAACTTTATAGTGTTCGTACATGTGAAAATGGTGAAATGCAGTCACACACACGCGTCAGCAGTAGTAATGCTTCTATGCAGTCAACTCAGCAACCAACATGGTGTGAGGAGAGTGCGAAATGGAGGAAAATGTCAAATCTAGAGCAGTTTATGCGCCCATGTGGCTCAGGGACGCCCTTCAATTTGAAGGCTCGGATTCTGTTATTTTTGGGTGCAAATACATTCATTCTCTCTGGTTTTCAGTCAACTTTCTAACAAGCTATCAAGCAAGTCCATCTGATTTGCGGAACTCCGGCAATTGAAGGCGGAAGTAGAAGTTACGAAGAGTTAACACATCACAGAGATAGTCTAATTTGCAGTTTTTGCACCCCTGTAGCCCAGGGGGTGCCCTTGAATTAGACATGTCAAATGGATGAATTTGCAGTTTTTGTTTGCGAGTAATCTTTTATGATTCAGCCCAACTCCGCAATGCACCTGTTTGCAAGATCATCAGATGTGCTGAGTGACTATGGCAGTGGTTCCAACAAGCACGTAAAATGGAGGGTAGATAAAAGTGAAAATATCAAATTGTACCTCTGTTGGCTAGGGGTGCCTTGCCTTTTGGCCAGTCAAATGAGGTTTCTAGTAGATGTCGTCTTCACGAGATCTGTGCGGAATCCTTCTAGCTATTCAGTGAATCTATCCGTCAACCTTCGGGATCTGTCAATTGCCCATATTCGAAGAATCAGTGCAAGATGGAGAAAAGCTGAAAAATGCCTAAGGAATTTACATATTGCCTTCAAAAAGGTGCCCTTCTTCTAGAGGCACTAAATGCAGTCTTCTCGCTTTGTCACTCCTAGGAACATCTCTTCCCAATTGTTCCAGCTATGCAACAAGCCCGTCAGCATGCAAATCAAAGCAATCTAGCGCCCGATAGCGAGGGTCAAAGTGGGGCACTTGGTTGAAATTGACAAAATGCAAAATCATGTTAATTTATGTTTCTACTCCTCTGCAAGCCAGGGGTGCCTTTGCATTTGGAGGTCTTAATCTAGCATTCAGGCCTTGCATATGCAGTAATTGGGTGCGTAATTCTTCTAGCTACATGATGGATCTAGTGTCCAGTCAACCAGAGTCATCATTCACCGGCAGCGGCAGATTGAAGCGTCAAAAGGCATAATCAAATAATGGTTGTATGGAATTTCTTACAAAATTACATATCTTTTTGAGAAAGGCGCCCTTCATTTTGAGGCACCAGATTCAGTTGTTTGAGGTCACAGCTCCTAACAAACATTTCATCATAGTTGTTCTAGCTACGCAATGGATGTGTCAGCTCAACTCTAGCATCAACTAGGCATCCGAAAATCAGAGTTCAATAGAGGTTGTGGTGAGGTGTTCAAGCAGCTACAAAATAGGAAGTTAGCTAAAAGTCTCAAGTTTTGAAGGACGCCTAGAAAGTCAAAGTTTGTCTTTTTGGAATCAGAGAAAATATTCTAAGCAAACCCAGAAAGAGAGATTTCAGTTAACTCAATTTAAAAATTAAAATTTCAATTTCAACATGTCAACTTTGCAAAAAGGCGTATTTCTTCAATATTTTAATATTAGCGCCTATTTTGAGACTCAATTTGAGATTTGCATGTTGAGTTAAGCTGAATATTTTGATATTTTAATATTTTTGAAACTCAAAGTCAGTTTATGTTGAACGAAGTGAGGTCCAATCAAATAATTCCTTTTGAAATCAGGCTTTTTAGTTGCAGTTGGCGGCTAAACCCTCAAAATTCTTTATATATTTCAAAGAGGTATCCATTTCTCTCACAACAAGTTGAAGAGTAAGCAAATTTTATCATTATGCAAGCATTCGAAGGCACCATAAGTATTATTTTTTAGATTTCCTTCTAGATACAGGTCCAGAATAATCAACAAACTTCAAACAAGCATAGCGATTTTGACAGAAGCAAAACCAAAACTTCTATTTTTGTCTTAATTTCTTCTTTTCTTGTCTTAGATATTCTTCGCATGTCCAAGAATTCGGCGACTTTTGACAATTTTAATCATCTGGGTTGGTTGTGCACGACTTTCTCTACAAAACCCATGTGTTCGAAATTTTTAGGAAAAATTGCCTCGAAGCTTCAATTCTCGAACCTTTGCTTTTATCAACATTAATTCCTTTGCATGGTGGAGTAAAAGTCAGTTTTTTTCAGAACAAAGGATTTGAGTTTGCTTAAAATCATCTTCTACACAAAACCCATGTTCCTACTTTTTTTTGGGAAAATCTGCCCCCGTAGCCCCTACTGTCCCCAGTTGTTTTTTTCAGAAAAGTCTTTGCATGTCAAGCTAAAAGGCATTTTTTCGGATTTCTTACGTTGAGGGTTCATTAAGAATTATTTTCTGCACAAAACCCATGTCTTAGAATTTTTCGTGAAAATTGCCCTCCGACAAGGTATTTTTAGCCTCATCAGGAGTGATTTTCGCCTTTCCGGAGAAAGTTGTTAGAACATAGTCGTGTTTACAGTCAACGGGCGATCTTTTTAGAATGAAGTACACACAAACCGAATTCAAGACCAAATCAATCTTAATTCATGATTTCAACGGAACGGCTGACACAGATTTGCATAAGGTAAATTCAGAAGTTGACTTCAAAGGGTCAAAAATAAGTTCATATACACTACAAAGCATCGTAGAATCTGGGTTGCTAGAGGCAGCTTCACTCCCTATTTAAGATCATTGCATAAATTTGTGGTGTCTTGTGTAAAGCACTACAACTCTACTACTCGAGAAATTCAGTCAACAGATGGACGAGTGATTTGAAGACTCAAGCCCCAGGACATTGAGAGGTGTTTTCGTATTCCTCAGCATCCGAACAATCGGGTCATTACCATGGATCTGTGTGAAAAGGCATTCAATGCTGATAAAGACATGTGTCAAAACAAAATGGCGGAAAGGTGGCTAAAAGAGAAGAAAAGTAAATTGCCAAAAAATGTGGGTCGCTGAAAATTCAAGGATGAATACGTGATTTTGATCACTCTTTATCGTGTTTCCGATCATGTAGATGTTTCCGATCACGTAGATGCTCACAAATTTCAGCCTTGGATGTACTACATCATTGCTTAGATTATTCCTAGGCGAGAGCATTACGACTAGGCCTCTTTGATCAGTGACATTCTCCACAAGCAGATTACTGGTTTCCTAGTTGCCCACAAGTTTCACATGTGTTTGTATCTTATATACTTGATTGCTTACCAAGGTCAGTTTAGAGGGTTGAACACAACAAGGGTTCTCAGTGTACAGAAAGTTCATCAGTATTATGACCAACTTGAGTTTACAAAGTCCGAGCGGCATTCCAAGCATGTGCAGAAAGAATTCTTGATGTACACAGGAAGCAGCCTAGACCGGGAATTGCATATTCGTATCTCAGCAATTGCCAGAGAAACAATGGTAGAATGGGCGGACTGGTTCAGTCAGTTCCCTACGTATACCTACATCCGCGTCTATGAATATGCAGGAAGTCCAGCCATGCTACCTCGTTATCCTTAGGAAAAGACGGTTTTCATGGAATTTCTAAGGCAGTTGCACAATGTTCATTCACGTATATGCCACAAGTGCAAGCCAAATGCCAATTTTCCATTGCAAATGGGAATCTATAGGTGTAAGACAGTTGTTGACGCCAAGGCTGTAGGCCATGAGTTAGTAAGACTTAATCTTAAGTACCTTGTTAACACACGCTTATATGACCCTTAGGGTTTTTACTTAGCACGCCTTGGCGGTCGCTCTTCCCACAAGCCTTCTCTGGAGGATTAGTGGGTCAACTATGAGGACACGTTCAAGGTGCGTCGGCGCAATTACAGCTGGTTCACCCTCTCACAGATATTTGTCTTCATGTCAGAGGATGTGAGAGGATTGTCAGATGATGATGGGGATACTCTTCCTCAATTCTTCAGAGAGCAGGTTGATACGCAGCCACTTCCAGTTGTCGATTGGTTTGCCAAGGAATACTCATCTGTCAAAGAGAGGTCAAGCAAAGTTATTCAAAATAGTATACTCTACTTGGATAGCAAGAAGACAAGGAGGGCAGTCATGCCAAGTACAAAGCCACCACCAGAGGAATCTTCACAGCTATCCTTGTCAAAACCAAAAGAAAACAAAAGGAGCCACCCTCCTAAACGAAACAAAGTATCTAATAATACAAAAGGGAAGGCACTTGTTACAGAAACACATGTGGAGGTAGCCACGAATGCAGTTCAAACCATGTGAGAGCTAGAGGTACAGCCTCCTTTGCCATCACCAACACCATAGAAAACTCTAGTTCCGGTTCACGTGGACTTGGAACTAGACTCGCCACCACATAGCAATACCTCGACACATTCCCACTCATCAGGTTTTCCTATGACTAGCACTGATCCTTCCAGTGGGATTAGTCGAGACTCATCTTGGCTTGAGAGTTAGCTGGGTAGGAAGAGGAGGCAGCAATCCTACAAACTAGACTTCTCAGATTTTGATCTTGTCTATCAAGAAACGCCAGATAAGAGGATAAAGAAGCAGGTTCATGTAGAGAGGAACACTGACAAGAAGATCATAATAGAGATCGTTGCACCTCCAAAGGAAAAGAAATTGAACGAGGTTGAAGTTGAAGACTTCGATGTGATAAAGGTCAACCTTGGTAAAAGCACACACCAAACAGAGGTTGATTTCCTTCAAGTTGCAATGGATAGCATAAAGGATAGAGTCATCAAAGACGGAGAAGACAAAGCAGCCCTCAAGGCTGAAATCCAGCAACTTCGTCAGTATATCTCTAACCTCACACATAACACTAAGAACATCACCGCCTTGCTCCCACAAATGTTAGAGCTACCAGCAAAGCAGAATCATCTTGTTGTATATCGGAAGCGCCTAAAAGATTGGGAGGATGATTTCGTCACAAGGTCGCGTTGTGCTTGAAGAATTATATCACTCGAGGTATAATGCCCGCGAACTCCATCTACAAATTCAGGAATTAGAGCAAGAGCTGGCGATTGACAAACCAAGAGATGAAATCATCATCTCTCATCTGAGGATGGCATATGAATCAGTCGCCAACGAAGAAGATAAGGAAGCTATTTTTACTTGGAGAACACAATTAATCTTCAAGGCAAAAATACAAGAGACAATGGCTTCAGAGTTGGCCGAGAACAAAAAACACGTGACTAGTGCATTTCGGTATGTAAGAAATTTTGTATCCCGAGTTCCTTGCCAGTATCAGCATGAGGGTGGTCAGTACGTTGAGCTCACTGACGTTCAGTTATAGTTGCAGGTGCTCATCCATGGTATTTTTAGTGGAGATTTCGTTGGCTGTAAATTAGATCAACTTACAATTATGTCAACGTTATTTGATGCGGCAGTTAAGAGTAGAGGAGAACTTCAAAGTCAGATCATGGCGGTGAGGAGATGTTGCGAAGACATAGTGTGTTGCAAAGAAGTATCAGTGCCCCAAATGGTGACGCAGTCAACAACCTCATGGAGGGGTTACTCGCTCGAGATCACGGCGAGTGAACTCTAGATCAGGACGTCCCACCTTTTCAGGATAGACATCATATGCAGCAGTTAACTCGATGCCTCTTTCCGAGTTAACTCGTTGTCCCACATCTCATGCATGTCTATTTTGGAGTTTCCTATGTACAAATGGAGTTTTTATTTAGTTTTCAGTCTCCGTTAACTGATGTTAGTTATCAATTAACGTGCTTATGAATAAGGATTTGCATTTTGTGCACGTCCATTTGATTTAGTTTGTTCCAGTTAGCTGATGTTATCTTTCTAGTTAACTGTATAGTTGCATACAATTAGGTTTAGCAATAAAATCTTGCATGCTTGCGAGACTTTAGTTGACTCAAGGTGATTTTAGGGTTCTCTACACCTTTGATGTCTATAAATAAGAGCTCTTTGCTCATTTGTAAGGAACTTTTGCACGAGATAGTAATATATGTTGTGCCACCTTGCCTGAAATATTGTTGTTTTGTATTTGTTCACCAGCTTTTACTGTGATGATAAATAGTTGCGCCACCTTGCCTGAATGTTATGATCATGGTGTTTGTTCAAACTTAGTTAAATGGAGTTGCTAGTTTGATCATTTATTGTATGCATGTCTCGCCAATGCAATTTGTTGTCCTAGTTTGCTATCTTATGTTATGTTTAATAATTGTTCTTTCAATCTACGCCTTGCATAGGGGTTCCTCCTCGAAAATTTGGAAAGAAGAATTATTGTTTAAGTGTTGTTATCAATAAGCTTGTTGCATATCTACGCCTTGGATAGGGGTTCCTCCTCCTTGGAAATCCTGTTGTAGATTTTATCGTATAATCACATTCCTGCTCCTAATTCCTCATGCTCTATTTTTCTTAAGGGAATAGGATAGATTAAAAGCATTTAGTTTTAGTTGTAGTTAAGATATGCAAAACCAGAGAAAACCCTTAGCTGTAACGTTCTTGGTTTCCTTAACCTTGTGCCTCTTCCAGCTGAGTCAAAAAGATAGGATTTTAGAATACTTTACTTTTACGCATATCAGCAAAAGAGGGAGCTTCCCCTCCTAATTTGAAGAGCAGTCATTACGCACTATGCATAGTTGTTTGTACCAACTCGCACTCCATAGGTGTTAATTGTTACGCCAACAATTTTCTGGCGCCCACCGTGGGGCACGAGGCAAGAAAGCTTCACGCTTTATGTCACAGGAATGACCATTTGGCGTCCTACTGCTCCAATTCAACAACCAAGACTCGCTCCAGCTATCATATAGCCAAACTTTGTGCTGATTCAAGTCGAGCAATCAGACATCATCAGTAGCCTACAAAGTTTTATCTTTGACAATCATATATCATCTACTCAGTGGAGGAACACAGCTACTACTCTAGACAAAGAAGAAGAAAGAGCGGATCTTGCAGCCGGTCAACCAGTTTTGCCACCACTCACATGGGAATAAAGCATCCTGGCTTACCAAGTATACTTGAGAAGGAGAAATAATCCTCCTATTCAAGAAGAGCCAATCTTTAAAGAGGTTCCTGAGCATTTCCTAGAAGAACCTGAAGAAGAATCTCTAGCCCCAGCTGAAGCAATGGGCGACAGTGACAACAACAAGAACCACAACGGTCGGAACGGAAGAAATTCGAGACGTCCAACCCCATTGCCTTGGGGAGACAACATCGGACCATTGCCCTTAGCAGGACACCATGAGCTGCCCAAGGGATTGCGAAAGCATTTTCTTTGATTCTGTGGCGATGGATCTCGACATCCTGATGAACACATTTCAGTATTCACAGCAACTTGCTCCATTTTGCATGTTCCACATGAAGACATAGTTGTTCGTCTCTTTGTTGAGACCCTGGAGAATAACACTTCAGACTGGTTCAATAATCTTGAGCTAGGCATTATCACAAGTTGGGCAGTCAAGCGAAAAATTCTTGGCGAGATTCAAGCCTGCTGAGGACAGCCACCACTTATTTGCATAGCTCTCAAACTCAAAGATGGAGGCTACAGAACCGATGAGGGAGTTCGTAGCAAGGTTTAACTGCCTTGTCACACGTCTTTCCCATACTGATGAGATTTTGATGAGCAGCTTCATCAACGCACTATTGTCAGAAATAGCCTTTTTCTTGAAGGGAAGCCAAGGAGTAGATCTACAACTTACACAAGAAGAAGCTATCAAGATTGAAGATAACATGATTACGACGAGAAAGATGAAGAATGATTCAATCAGACCGCTTGTTCAAGCATTTGTTGATCCACTGCTACAGAAGGTACCAATGAGGTGACAATTCTCAAAAGACAGTCACCCACTCAAGGGCAGCAAGCACTGCTTACACCACTGCCATATCAACCTCAGTAGCCCTACCAACCGAAGAGGAATAACTTCCATCCATTCAACAATTACAAATCAAGGTTCCCGCAAGGACAATCAAGACAGCCTATTGATACTGAGAAGCCTACAGCCTATTGCTCTTTCCATGACACTGTTGAACACACCGGAGCCACATGTTCAGAAAATCAAAGAATGAATCAGATCATGGGATTTGTTGATGCGGCTCCAAGTACAATCTTCGTACCTTCACCAACTACAAATGTTGTCTCACCACAGACGGACGACTTTGATGGTGACTCCGCAACGGGATACTTCAACAGAGAACCCATTAATGAACAAGAAGAAGAAGACTACCGTCAAGACTCTCTTGCAGTCAATCATGAAAACATCTCATCGCCTGTGTTCACACATGCTCAGCATTTGAAGAAGAGGAAAAGCGGAAGACAGAAGAAAAGGGAAAAGAAGTGCCTTCCACTTCAGATCCCAAGTCTTCACAAGAGAACACTGTGTCGATTGCTCAAGATCCAACCTCAGCAAACTTCGACATTGTGTCTTCCATGATGAAGACGAAGGTACAAATCTCACAATTGGAGTATCTTCAAGATCATCCAGAGCAGTTGGATAGAATCCTCAAGGTGGTAAAGAAGAAGGTTGCAGTCCAGCCTACATTACTTGAATCCTCTGTGCCAGCAAAAGACAAGTCAAAACTGTTCTATATATCTTTGTATATAGGAGGTTTTAAACTCAGCAATTGTAGCATAGATAGCGGACCTTCAGACAACATTATGCCTTTACAGATCATGAACGCATTGGGACTTTTGTGCACCAAAACCAAAGAAAAGTGTTATTCACTTGAGTCAAAGCCGGTGTCGTTGGTCGGTCAATTGACAGATGCACAAGTAAGGCTAGCATCTTGCCCTGAAAATAAAATCATGATGACTATCTTGATCGCTGACATTCCAACCAGTTACGGGATGTTGCTCAATAGGAGTTTCTGCAAAGACCTCGGAGGTGAAATTCAATTAGATTGGTCGTTCGTGACAATTCCATTGAAGAAAGGCACTTTCAAGCTAGAGCCTGAGGTGAAGTCAAAGTTCACAATGGTGAAGTCCCAAATTCCACATGCACAAGTGTTATATCAAGACACGGGTCCAAGGACATGCTATGATATCTGATGTAACTGAAGACTGTCAGAATTTCGCACTTTCCATGACTACATCATATGAAGAATCAAAGGTGTGGACAATGCAGTTCGACGGTAGTTGTTCAACATCAGGTTCAGGAGCGGGAGTGGTGATCATCTCTCCCGAAGGTTGTTTATATCCATTCGCATATAGGTTGCAATTTGAATGCACCAATAACACTGTTGAATATGAGGTGCTCTTATTAGGTCTTAAGAATGCGAAGGATATGGAGATCAAACTGCTTAGAGTTGAAGGAGATGCAGAGCTGATTGTTAAACAGATCAGGGAGCAGTTTCAAGTTAGAAAGAATCGCCTTCAATCCTATAGGCAAAGGGTGTGGAATGCCATTGACTGGTTCAATGCATTCGACATCAAATACAATCCACGAACAGACAATAGCAAAGTTGATGCCCTTATAGTATTAGCCGCTCTTTTCATACCGCATTCTGATTTTCGTCAAAATTCTTTAGCTATTGTGTTGATCTACAGGCCAGCTGTTCCAGATAATTCAGACAACTGGCAAGTCTTTGATGACGACGATGACATCAAAGAGTTTCTTGTTATGGGAGACAACTAAAAAGAATTGTTCTTTGAAGGAAGTTCTACTCCGTTCAGAGAGTCAAGTGCAAAAGACTTTGAAGCTATAGACTCTAGGATCATTCAATTGCGAGGAAATCAAATTCCTAAGGGTTTCGTTTCTTTAGAGGATATTTTTGACAGGCATGAGCGATACATCCAGGATCAGAAGATGTCAGGTGTTAATACTTCTACATAGCATTACCAAGTGAACATCGGCACTGAAGACAAGCCTCGGCCTGTTAATCTAGGCAAGTATTGTACTCGGAAGAAGCTGAGAAGTTTGTCGCCTTGTTCAAACAATACAAGAATGTATTTGCCTGGTCATATGAAGACTTGAAGGTCTTCACACCTGTAGAATTATCATATACAATTCCTTTGAAGTCTAATGTCAAGCCTTTCAGGCAAAAGCAAAGACATTATAATCCGCGGATTCAAGGTACTATCTATGCGGAGATTCAAAAGATGGTGGACTCGAAGATAATCTATCCAATTCATCACTCCACCTGGGTGTCGAAGATAGTTCCTGTGCGCAAAAAGAACGGTGAAATTAGAATTTGCATGGACTTCAGGAATTTGAATCAATCGTCCTTGAAGGGCAATTACCCCTTACCAATCATGGAGCATACCTTACAGAAAGTCACCGGATTGGAGATGCTATCACTTCTTGATGGTTTTACCCCTTACCAATCATGGAGCATACCTTACAGACAGTCACCGAATCAGAGATGTGATCACTTCTTGATGGTTTTTCCGGTTACAATCAGATTGTAGTGGCAGAGGAGGAACAAATCAAAACAGCTTTCACCACGTCGTGGGGAACATTTGTTTATGAGAGGATGCCTTTCGGCCTCATCAACGCCAGTGCTACTTTTCAAAAGGCCATGGATTTGGCATTTGGGGATCTCAAGAACAAAATAATAGTTCTCTATCTTGATGACTTAACCGTTTTCTCAGATAAACGAAGCGATCACTTTTCGCATCTCGCGAAAGTTTTCGAAAGATGCAGGTATCACAAGATCTCATTGAATCCTAAGAAGACTATCTTTGCGGTGACGAAGGGCAAGCTTCTTGGCCATATCATTTCCAAAGAGGGACCAAAATTGACCCAAATCAGGTGGATTCAATTAAGAACCTGTCTCTTCCAACCAACAAAACACAGGTGCACTCCTTTTTCGGTGAAGTCAACTTTATCTGAAGGTTTGTACCAGATTTTTCGGAGCTAACGAAGGAGATCTCAGCTATGATGAAAAAGACGTCCACTTTCATATGGATAGAAGAAGGCAAGCAAGCCTTTATTAAAATCAAAGAAGTTATTGCTAATGCACCAACATTGGTTCAACCTGACTTTCAGAAGGATTTCATCCTCTATTGTTATGCATCGAAACACACACTATCTGCTATATTGACTCAAAAGCTCAGTGAAGAAGGAGAATCTCCAATCGCTTTCATGAGCACCAGTTTTAAAGATAGTGAATCGCACTATTCTCAAATCGAGAAGAATGCGTATGCTATCGCCAGGGTTGTTAAAGCTTTTAGATTTTATATCTTGAATTCACATACAACAGTGTTTGTCACCGATCCAGCAGTAAAAGGTGTGCTAACTCAACAGGAGATGGGCACGAAAAGAGGAAACTGGATTGCAAAAGTTCAAGAGTATGATCTAGAAATCAAGCCAACCAAGCTCGTCTGCGGGCAAGGTCTTTGTCGATTATTGGCAGAAGATGTAGATCAAAAGTATCAAAGCAATGGTGGAATTGAAACTGAACTTGAAGAGGACCTTCCTTTGGTCCTATTAGTTGATTCTGCAGAGGAATGGTACACAGTCTTGTGGTATTATTCAACTTATGGAGAATGTCCATGTCACATGGAGAGACAGCAAAAGAGAACTTTGAAGCTGAAAGCACAGAACTTCGTGCTTGTTAATAACGTTTTGTACAAGCGTGGACTTGATGGAACTTTCCTTTTATGCGTCGATAGAGGCTAGCAATAGAGATTGTTGGATGCTTTTCACAATCAAGCATGCGGTGGTCACTTCTCATTAAGAGTCACTGCATTTAAGATCCTATGAGCATGGTTCTATTGGCCTACCATGTTTCGCGACGCATATGAATGGGTGTATAGGTGTCAAACATGTCAGTAGTTTGTTGGTAAAGTCAGATTGGTGGCTACTCCTTTCAGGCCAGTAATTATTGATGCTCCATTTCAGCAATGGGGTATAGATTTCATAGGTCACATCAACCTGCATTCCAGCAAGGGGCATGTTTATGTCCTTACCGCAACTAATTATTTTACAAAATGGGTTGAGGTTGTTCCTACCAAGCGAGCTACCTCGGAAATTGTTTGTGACTTTTTGAAGGAGAACATCATTTTGCACTTCGAGGTGCCTCGCAAAATTGTGGTTGATAATGCAACGAGTTTCTCGTCAAAGGAACTACTTAATTTTTGTTTTGATCACAACATCACGCTGTCACATTCATCAAATTATTACCCTCAAGGTAATGGACGGGCCGAATCTTCAAACAAGAACATAGTCACAATCGTGCGTAAGCTGGTTGACTCAAATCAGAAAGCTTGGCACAGAAAGATATATGATGCCTTTTGGGCTGATAAAATCACTTCCAAAAGAGCCATTGGCACCTCGCCTTTCACACTTTTGTATGGTACAGAAGCAATGTTACCCATTACATTGGAGTTGTCCGCCTTGCAGCTGGCATCCACAGTGGAGAATGGAGAGTTCAAAGATCCCATCGAGAAGAGGATTGTGTACCTGATGAAGCTAGAAGAGGAAAGGGTGGAGGTCGTTGACAGAATCATTCAGCATCAAGAGCGAGTGAAGAAGATTTTTGATAAGAAGGCTCGTCAACGAGACTTCGAGATCGAAGATCAAGTCCTATTGTGGGACAAAAGGCATGAGCCTAAAGGAATGCATGGAAAGTTTGATTCCTTGTGGCTAGGGCCCCTCCAAATCTATGAATCAAGAGGAGAGAACACATACATTCTCTCACATCAAGATGGAAGGCTTCTCCCGTTGCCTTACAATGGGCAATATCTCAACCACTTCAACCATCAGGGGGAGGAGTGACTTTTTGTAAATAACTTATTTATGCTTTATCGTTATGTCATAATGTCTTTCCCCATTCTGTGATGTTTTGTCATGTTTTAGGTGATTTAGGTAGTCTTGTTTTAGGTGATTAGGAAAACTCCAAGTTTTTTAAGCGATTAGGGAAAGAGTCACGACGCCAATGCCCAAATGTTAAGTCACTGGTATACAAAAATACGGAGAATCTCGGTTCTCCTATGCCGTAAGTATCCAACATGGTCACTAGACAGAGCCTAATGTTGTACCCAAACTAAAAAATTTGCTTCATTAAGCCATTTTGCATAAAATGGTCTAAACCTTGTAAAAATGATGTCAAAACTCAATTTTTGGGCAAATCAAGTATGGGATTTTGGTCAATGTGATGTTAGGAAGATACTGGCAAAATTTGAAATTTTTGAAAATTAGGGTTTTCGAACCCCTATTTTTAGGTCAAAAGCCCTAGAAATAGACACTTGTCAGAATTGGCTGAAATTAATTTTGATTGGCTTATTTCGTATCACGATCACAGTGGTGAAGTCGCTTTCAGTTAAAAGTCAGTTTAAGCCTGGTAGGTAGTTTTCACTTTTTCAGGAGAAAAGTTAGGACCTCCAAAGTTGTCAAAGGTAGTTGGCTAGTACCAAGTGTCAATATCTAAGCCTAAAACTCAAAGCAGAACATTTTATGATGAAAGATGTTCAAAAAGATGCTTCTTGACGGAGGGGATTTTCAAATGGCAAAAATTGGAAAAAATATTCTAAGTCTGGAAACACTTTCACTTTGTAACGTGGGAGACACTTGCGCAATCAACGTGCAAATCAACTTTACAATGTTCGTACATGTGAAAATGGTGAAATACAGTCACACACACTCGTCAGCAGCAGTAATGCTTCTAAGTTGTCAACCCAGCAGTCGACACGGTGTTTGCAAAGTGCGAAATGGAGGAAAACGTCAAATCCAGAGCAGTTTTTGCGCCCCTGTAGCTCAGGGGCGCCCTTCAATTTGAAGGCTCAGATTTTGTTATTTCTAGGTGCAAATACATTCATTCTCTCTGATTTTCAGTCAACTTTCCGACAAGCTATCAAGCGAGTCCATCTAATTTGCGGAACTCCGACAATCGAACATGGAAGAAGTTATGAAGAGTTTACACATCACAGAGATAGTCTAATTTGTAGTTTTTGCACCCTTGTAGCCTACGGGCGCCCTTCAATTAAACATGTCAAATGGATGAATTTGTAGTTTTTCTCTTCAGGGAATCTTTTTTGATTTAGCCTAGCTCCGCAATGCACTCATTTGCAAGATCATCAGATGTGCTGAGTGACTGTGGCAGTGGTTCCAGCAAGCACGTAAAACAGAGGGTAGATAAAAGTAAAAATATCAAATTGTACCTCTGCTGGCTAAGGGCGCCTTGCCTTTTGGGCAAAAAGATGAGGTTTCTAGCAGATGTCGTCTTCACAAGATCTATGCGGAATCCTTCTAGCTATTTAGTGAATCTATCTGTCAACCTTTGAGATCTGTCAATTGCCTGTAATCGAAAAATCAGTGCAAAATGGAGACAACCTGAAAAATGGCTAAGGAATTTACATATTGCCTTGAAAATGGCGATCTTTTTCTAGAGGCACTAAATGTAGTCTTCTCGCTTCATCACTCCCAGGAACATCTCTTCCAAGTTGTCCCAGCTACGCAGTAACCTTGTCAGCACGCAAATCAGAGCAATCCAGCTCCCGATAGCGAGGGTCAAAGTAGGGCACTTAGTTGAAATTGACAAAATGCAAAATAATGTTAATTTTTGTTTCTGCTCCTCTACAAGCCAAGGGCACCTTTGCATTTGGAGGTCTTAATCCAGCATTCAGGCCTTGCATATGCAGTCATTGGGTGCGTAATTCTGCAAGCTATGCGATGGACCTAGCGTCCAATCAACGGGAGTCATCATTCATCGGCAGCAGCAGATTGAAGCATCAAAAGGCAAAATCAAAACATGGCTAAGTATGGATCTTACAAAATTACGTATCTCCTTGAGAAAGATGCCCTTCATTTTGAGGCACCAGATTCAGTTTTTTGAGGTCACAACTCCTACCAGACATTTCATCGGAGTTGTTCTAGCTACGCAATGGATGTGTCAACTCAACTCCAGCATCAACCGGGCATCCGGAAATCAGAGTTCAACAGAGGTTGTGGTCACGTTTTCAGGCAGCTACAAAATAGGAAGTTAGCTAAAAGTCTCAAGTTTTGAAGGAGGACGCCTAGAAAGTCAAAGCTTGACTTTTTGAAATCAAAAAAATATTCTCAGTAAACCCAGAAAGAGAGATTTCAATTAACTCAATTTAAAAATATTAAAATTTCAGTTTCAGCATGTCAACTTTGCAAAAAAGCGTATTTATTCAATATATTAATATTGGCACCTATTTTGAGACTCAATTTGAGATTCACATGTTGAGTTAAGCTGAATATTTTAATATTTTAATATTTTTGAAACTCCAAGTCAGTTTCAGTTGAACAAAGTGAGGTCCAATTAGATAATTCCTTTTGAAATCAGGTTTTTACTTGTAGTTGGTGGCTAAACCCTCAAAATTCTTTATATATTTCAAAGAGGTGTCCATTTCTCTCACAACAGGTTGAAGAGTAAGCGAATTTTCTCATTATGCAAGCATTCGAGGGCGCCATAAGTATTATTTTTCAGATTTCCTTGCAAATACAGGTCCAGAATAATCAACAAACTTCAGACAAGCATGGCGATTTTGACAAGAGCGGAACCATAAAACTTCTATCTTATGTCTTAATTTCTTCTTTTCTTGTCTTAGGTATTCTTCGCATGTCCAAGAATTCGACGAATTTTGACAATTTTAATCATCTGGGTTGGTTGTGCACGACTTTCTCTACAAAACCCATGTGTTCGAATTTTTCAAGAAAAATTGCCTCGAAGCTTCAATTCTCGAAGCTCTTCTTTTTTCAACTGAAATTCCTTTGCATGGTGGAGTAAAAGTCAATACTTTTTAGAACAGAGGATCTAGGTTTTCTTAAAATCGTCTTCTACACAAAACCCATGTTCCGTATTTTTTTTGGGAAAATCTACCCCCGCAGCCCCTGCTGCCCCTAGTTGTTTTTTTCGGAAAAGTCTTTGCATGTCAAGCTAAAAGGCGTTTTTTTGGATTTCTAACATTGCAAGTTTGTTTAGAATTATTTACTGTACAAAACCCACAAATCAGAATTTTTCGTGAAAATTGCCATCCAACAGGGTATTTTTAGCCTCATCAGGAGTGATTTTCGCCTTCCAGAGAAAGTTGTCAGAACATAGTTGTGTTTACAGTCAACAGGCGAGTTTTTCAAAATGCAGTACATAGACCGAATTCAAGACCAAGTCGGTCTTAATTCATGATTTCATTGGAACAGCCGACATAGATTTGCATAAGGTAAATCCAAAAGTTGATTACAAAAGGTCAAAAATAAGTTCATATACACTTCAAAGCATCGTAGAATCTGGGTTGCTAGAGGTGGCTTCACTCCCTATTTCAGTTCATTGCATAGAATTCGTGGTGTCTTGTGTAAAGCACTACAATTCTACTGCCCGAGAAATTCAGTCAATAGATGGGCGAGTGATTTGCAATCTCAAGCCTCGGGACATTGAGATGTGTTTTGGTATTCCTCAGCATCTGAACAATCGGGTCATTACCATGGATCTATGTGAAAAGGCATTCAATGCTAATAAAGACATGTGTCAAAACAAAATGGCGGAAAGGTGGTTAAAAGAGAAGAAAAGTAAATTGCCAAACAATGTGGGTCGCAGAGAATTCAAGGATGAATACACGATTTTGATCACTCTTCTTAATCGTGTTTTTGGTCATGTAGATGCTGACAAATTTCAGCCTTGCATGTATTACATCATTGCTCAAATTATTCCCAGGCGAGAGCATTACAACTGGGCCTCTTTGATCAACAACATTCTCCACAAACAGATTACCGGTTTCCTAGTTGCCCACAAGTTTCGCATGTGTTTGTATCTCGTATACTTGATTGCTTACCAAGGTCAGTTTAGTGGGTTGAACACAGGGATTCTCAGTGTACAGAAAGTTCATCAGTATTATGACTAGCTTGAGTTCACAAAGTCCGAGGGACATTTCAAGCATGTGCAGGAAGAATTCTTGATGTACACAGTGAGGAGCCTAGACCGGGAATTGCATGTTCGTATCTCAGCAGTTGCCAGAGAAGCAATGGTAGAATGGGTGGACTGGTTCATTCAGTTCCCTACTTATACCGACATTGGCGTCTACGGTATGCAGGAAGTCCAGCCATGCTAACTTGTTATCCTTTCAATAAGATTGTTTTCATGGAATTTCTAAGGCAGTTACATGATGTTCATTCACATATATGCCACAATCGCAAGCCAACTGCCAATTTTCCATTGCAAATGGAAATCTACAGATGTAAGACAATAGTTGACGCCAAGGTGGTAGGCCATGAGTTAGCAAGACTTAATCTTAAGTACTTTGTTGACACATGCTCATATGACCCTTGGGGTTTTTACTCAGCATGTGAAAGATACCCTCTCAATTTTTTTTAATTTTTCAATGACACTTACAATTGTAATCAAGCACCCGTTAAGGTTAGCTTAAACCCAAAACGATGCAGAAAGAACTCTAACCAAGAATGCGCCCTACAACCACTTAAGGAGGAGGAGTGGGCATTAGGTCAGAGGATCCCTAGGATCTAGTAAATCACTAACTGGACTGATTACAATAGAATGAGAGGAATTAAACTCAACACCAAGAATGTGCACACAAGATCCTTTAGAAGGCGTGGTGCTAACATATGGTGGAGTACAAATTACAAAACTAAAAGAACTTAGGCGGATAACCAGCCATGAGAGATTTTCCACACTTCCACTAAAACAGTGGGGCGAATGAAATTACAAATAAAACAATTCATCCGCTGCGGTAGGCATCCACTTGTGAGTGGGAATTCACCACTTCCAGTGGGTACAAATGAGAGATTATTTAGTTCTCTTTCCACTCGGGTGGTAAACCATCTAGGGGTTACAAGTATGAGAAATTAAGCACAAGTAAGCAATAAAGAATGACTGAAATAGTACTACTGTTAACAATCTTACAATGTAAAGAACTACTGCAAATTACAAGTGATTACAATAGAATTGAAGCACAAGAAATAGAAGATTCTAAAAGATACCCTCTCAATTTTTTTTGATTTTTCAATGACACTTACAATTGTAATCAAGCACCCGTTAAGGTTAGCTGAAACCCAAAACGATGCAGAAAGGACTCTAACCAAGAATGTGCCCTAAAACCACTTAAGGAGGAGGGGCGGGCATATAGTCAGAGGATCCCTAGGATCTAGTAAATCACTAATTGGACTGATTACAATAGAATGAGAGGAATTAAACTCGACACCAAGAATGTGCACACAAGATCCTTTAGAAGGCGAAGTGCTAACATATGGTGGAGTACTAATTACAAAACTAAAAGAACTTAGGCGGATAACCAACCATGAGAGATTTTCCACACTTCCACTAAAACAGTGGGAGGAATGAAATTACAAATAAAACAATTCATCCGTTGCGGCAGGCATCCACTTGTGAGTGGGAATTCACCACTTTCCAGTGGGTACAAATGAGAGATTATTAAGTTCTTTTTCCACTCTAACAGTAAACCATCCAGAAGTTACAAGTATGAGAAATTAAGCACAAGTAAGCAATAAAGAATGACTGAAACAGTACTACTGTTAACAATCTTACAATGTAAAGAATTACTGCAAATTACAAGTGATTACAATAGAATTGAAGCACAAGAATTTAGAAGATCTCTCACTCTAGAATTCTCTCAATTATTGAAGGAATAAACTGAAATCAAAGACTGAAATAATTATGATATAAAATCAGCAAACTGAAAGTTTGAACCAGCAAACATCAACTCACCAAAAATGTCAAATCTCTTACCACACTCCACAAACTTGAGCCAAACTGAAAGTGTCTCTTCTATAGCTAGGTGACCAAGAAACCAGCACTTTCCAACCTTCAAACTCAGCAAAGACAACCAGCACACATTCCAAAGAATAGATGAATGGTATGGCCCTAGGAGAGGGTCGACCTCAATTATAAAATCAGCCACTTCATATTAAATTATGTCCTTGCACCAAAAGGGGCGCCTCTAGCATAGAGATGGATAGAAACAATACCCATAAGCAAACAAAAATCATATCAAAAGCTGTATATGAAAATCACCTTCAGCCAAACAATAACCAGCAATATGGAAACTGGAAATATCTCACCCAAAACTCCACAATAATGCTCAATATGTACTTCTGGATGAAGTACACTCTCGGATCACCATCTAAGGAACCATAGTTTCAGGCCCGAAGAATGGAGTAGAATTTGCTAAGCTTTCCCTTAGCCGGATTCTGGATTTCAAACCAGCAGCATAACTTTGCTTTCCAAAACATCACATAATCAGCTCTCAAAAATGCAGCAATATATAAGTTTCAATGGGCAAATGAAACACTTTGAATTCCAAGAAGTCGAATCACTTCAACTTCCCAAGGGACGCAACCTTTAACCATTCACTTTACTGTGAAATAATAAAACATTATTCCCTTTCCCTTTAGGCGTCCATTTCAATTTGCAACAATAAAGCATTTATTAAATCATTAAATGCTCAACATGACCCCTTAATGTCCCCTTTTTAAAACAACATGACGTTATCACTCCTAGGCGTGGGGGTACAACTTATAAAACATGAAATTGACTAAGTATAACACTTAGTCCAAGGAGATAACCAAAATCAATGCCAATACTGAAACTGAAGGATTACCATAAATAGCATGATGACCTAAGCTAAACTACAGATGATAATACTGCCAAAATTAGACTTACTACAAATAGCCACTGCCAAAAATAGTAAGTTCACTTCAACTCAACAGAAAGCCAAACTAATTGGCCACACTGAACTACAAAAGATTGAGTTGTTGCTAGAGTGATACTGCTATAAATATACTTAACAAAAATAGCACATTGCTATAAATAGTAAGTTTGCCAAAACAATATCTGTACACCAACTGAGCAGTGTCATGACTTACTATAAATAGTAATTGTTTCCAAATATCTTTTAAGCACAAACCGGGCAACCATCATGACTTACTATAAATAGTAAGTGCCCGAAAAGGATGTCAGATTCATATGCATGTCACACCACCCTAGAGATCTCTAAAAATCCAGAAACCTTTCCTGCATGCAAGGTATCAATCAAAATTGCATGTCATTATTTCAACATGCATGTTAGCTCATCCTGAAGCTCTTCAAAAACCCAGAAAGCTCCACTAGACATGCATCAGAGAAACACACATGCAAGCCCTCAAAACTGCATCTGAAACCTCCTATAAAATAGGAAACCCTAATTTCCAATTCTGCTTAGCCTGCGAGTTTCCAGAAATAGGCTAAATCCAATTGTAGAGCGTAGGGCTAAATCGGGGACATTACAGCACGCCTTGGCGGTCATGCTTGCCACAAGCCTTCTATGGAGGGTTACTGGATCAACTACGAGGACGAGTTTGAGGTGCGTTGACACAGTTACAGCAAGTTCACTCTCTCACAGATATCTGTCCACATGTCAAAGGACATGGGAGGATTGTCAGATGATGATGGGGATACTCTTCCTCAATTCTTCAGAGAGCAGGTTGATACGCAGCCACTTCCAACTGTCGATTGGTTTGCCAAGGAATACTCATCTGTCAAAGAGAGGTCAATCAGAGTTATTCAAAATAGTATACTCTACTTGGATAGCAAGAAGACAAGGAGTGCAGTCATGCCAAGTACAAAGCCGCCACCAGTGGAATGTTCACTACCATCCTTGTCAAAACCAAAACAAAAGAAAAGGAGCAACCCTCCTAAAAGAAACAAAGTGTCTAATAATACAAAAGGGAAGGCACTTGTTACACAAACACATGTGGAGGTAGCCACGAATGCAGTTCAGAGCATGCCAAAGCTATAGGTATAGCCTCCTTTGCCATCACCAACACCACAGCAACCTCCAATTTCGATTCACATTGACTTGGAACTAGACTCGCCAACACGTAGCAATACCTCTACACATTCCCACTCATCAGGTTTTCCTATGACTAGCACTGATCCTTCCAGTGAGATTAGTCGAGACTCATCTTGGCTTCAGAGTCAGCTGGGCAAGAAGAGGAGGCAGCCATCCTTCAAACTAGACTTCTTAGATTTTGATAATGTCTCTCAGGACACACCAGATAAGAGGATAAAGTAGCAAGTTCATGTAGAGAGGAACGCTGACAAGGAGATCATAATAGAGACCGTTGCACCCCTAGAGGACAAGAACTTGATTGAGGTTGACATTGAAGACTTCGATGTGATAAAGGTCAACCTTGGTAAAAGCACACGCCAAATAGAGGTTGATTTCCTTCAAGTTGCAATAGATAGCATAAAGGATAGAGTCATCAGAGACGGAGAAGACAAACCAACCCTCAAGGCTGAAATCCAACAGCTTTTTCAGTATATCTCTAACCTCACACATAACATTGAGTACGTCACTGCCTTGCTCCCACAAATGTTAGAGCTACCAGCAAAGCAGAATCAGCTTAATCAGCTTGTTGTACACGGGAGCGCCTGAAAGATTGGGAGGATTTTGTCACAAGGGATCACTTTGTGATTGCAGAATTATATCACTTGAGGTATAATGCCTGCGAACTCCGTCTATAGATTTAGGAATCAGAGCAAGAGCCAGCAGTTGACAAATGAAGAGCTGAAATCATGATCTCTCGTCTGAGGACGGCATATGACTCGGTCACCGATGAAAGATAAGGAAGCTATTTTTACTTGGAGAACACAATTAATCTTCAAGGCAAAAATACAAGAGACAATGGCTTCAGAGTTGGTCGAGAACAAAAAACACGTGACTAGTGCACTTCAGTACGTAAGAAATTTCATATCCTGAGTTCCTTGCCAATATCAATGTGAGGGTGGTCAGTACGTTGAGCTCACTGACGTTCAGTTATAGTTGCAGGTGCTCATCGATGGTATTTTTAGTGGAGATTTCGTTGGCTGTAAGTTAGATCAACTTACAATTATGTCAGCATTATTTGATGAGTTGGTTAAGAGTAGAGGAGAACTTCAAAGTCAGATCATGGCGGTGAGGAGATGTTGCGAAGACATAGTGTGTTGCAGAGAAGTATCAGTGCTCCAAATGGTGATGCAGTCAACAACCTCGTGGAGGGGTTACTTGCTCGAGATCATGGCGAGTGAACTCCAGATCAGGACGTCCCACCTTTTCAAGATAGACATCATATGCAGCAGTTAACTCGACGCCTCTTTCCCAGTTAACTCGTTGTTCCACATCTCATGCATGTCTATTTTGGAGTTTCCTATGTACAGATGGAGTTTTCATTTAGTTTTCATTCTCCATTAAATGATGTTAGTTATCAATTAACGCGCTTATCAATAAGGATTTGTGTGTTGTGCACGTCCATTTGATTTAGTTTGTTCCAATTAGTTGATGGTAGTTTTCCAGTTAACTCTATAGTTGCATGCAATTAGGTTTAGCAATAAAATCTTGCATGCTTGCGAGACTGTAGTTGACTCAAGGTGATTTTAGGGTTCCCTACACCTTTGATGTTCATAAATAATAGCTCTTTTCTCATTTGTAAGGAAATTTTGCACGAGATAGTAATATATGTTGTGCCACCTTGCCTGAAATATTGTTGTTTTGTATCTGTTCATGAGCTTTTACTATAATGATAAATAGCTACGCCACCTTGCTTGAATGTTATGATCATGGTGTTTGTTCAAACTTAGTTAAATGGAGTTGCAAGTTTGATCGTTTATTGTATGTGCGTCTCACCAATGCAATTTGTTGTCCTAGTTTGCTATTTTATGTTTTGTTTAATAATTGTTCTTTCAATCTATGCCTCGGATAGGGGTTCCTCCTCCTTGGAAATTTGGAAAGAAGAATTATCATTTAAGTGTTGTTACCAATAAGCTTGTTGCATATCTACGCCTCCGATAGGGGTTCCTCCTAGTTGGAAATTTAGTAATTGAGCTTATCGTTTGATGTCGTTCCTAATAAACTTCATATCAACCTACGCCTCGGATAGGGGTTCCTCCTCCTTAGAAATCTTGTTGTAGAGTTGATCGTATAATCACATTCCTGCTCCTAATTCCTCATTCTCTATTTTTCTTGAGGGAATAGGATAGATTAAAAGCATTTAGTTTTAGTTGTAGTTAAGATCTACAAAACCAGAGAAAACCCTTAGCTGCAACGTTCTTGGTTTCCTTAACCTTGTGCCTCTTCCAGCTGAGTCAAAAAGGTAGGATTTTAGAATACTTTACTTTTACGCATATCAGCAAAAGAGGGAGCTTCCCCTCCAAATTTGAAGAGCAATCATTACGTATTGTGCATAGTTGTTTGTACCAACTTGCACTCCATAGGTGCTAATTGTTACGCCAACACCAAGCAACCGAGCATTGCATCCTCGATATGCACCATTAACAATCCTAACGGGTCCCCCAATCTGTGGGATGACCGACTCAAGTTCTTCCTGATCAACCCTCAGAACATGGCTAGTCTCAATCATCTTAATCTCTCCAACGTATTTCTCAATTACCTTTAACACAACCCCCCTTCTGCTTATAATGTCCTTTCTCAGCCAAACCTTTTCTCATGACCTTCACTACAAGTCCTTCAGAGAGCCAATAATCTTTCTTTTTCATTTTATCCTTTGTGCGCTCGTGCTCCCTCATAAGGTCTGCCAGAGCATCAGCCCCCTTGCCAGCCTTGCCCCCATTACTTTCTTTCTTATCCCTAAGGTTTGGATCCCCAAACTAAGAGTTTCTAGGATTCCGTTGGCTTATTCCCCCATTACTTTCTTTCTTAGTAAATGATTTTTGTCCTCCCTAAACCATGATTCAACACATCATGCATGATCTAGCATTAGTATTAAAATTGAGAAGCTGCTCCTGATTTCTTCTTCATATGTCTCCAAATAATATGCATGGATTGCTATCTTTTTTAAAACTCCCGTCCTTTAACAGAATACTTTGCTTGATACTGCACATTGGCATGTAATTACAAGTGGTTGCGTAAGAATTTTGTGAATAACTAAGTTGCTTAGACACTAAAGATTATAAACTGGCACCACCAAGAAAGCACACAGCTCCTGACAATTCAAGTTTTCCATCTTCCACCACGAATTACTTTATCACATCAATGCCCAAGCATTAATAAACCATGATGCCTTTTCATATAAATTTCAATCAATTCCGAATCAATTCTCAATAAAATAAACATCTTCAACTCTTACTAATTTTCGTCAGTCCACGCTGGCTCTTATTCTGCTCCTCACGTCATCCTCCTAAATACTCGATACTTGAGACAGACAGTGATTCCAATCAGACCTGAGCTTCCCCCCTCCTGCCATATCATCACCAAACCAGATATCCCTATGATTTGATGATAGTTCAAAGTAGCCATTGATATGAACTGGAAGACCTTTTATCTCTTTCTCTAGTCCTAGGTTGGTTCCCCAATACATCAACAGGAAGCCTGCATTTGTGTAGAAGGATGAGAAAAGTGATAAAACATCCTCTGGTCTATAACAATTTTTCTTGATTTGGCTGCAAACAAGTACACTAGAAGGTCTTAAAGGAAAGCGAAACAAAGTGCTAGAAAAAAAAAAAAAAAAAGGATTTTGTAAGTCACATCCGAAATGCATATATGGGGAAAATTGGTCAGGAAATTGTTCCAATATGCCTCTGCCAACAAAGTTGATCCTCGAGTTAGGATGGGATGGAGTAATCCCTGGAAGATATGAGGCATGAGGATCAAACATCACAATGTTTTCTCCACAAACAAATGCAAGCCAACCTTCCAATATCAAATGGCTCTTCAAGTTACTGTCTTGCCCAATGCGTGAAATGGCATAAAGATCTCGAGTTGTAAAGATAGAATTATTGAAACAGTATAAGGCAGGCCCCTGCCAATCTGCCATTTGTGGAGAAAGAATGGATGAAGTCCCATACTGAGTTTTATCCAATAGAAAGCAAACTTTAGAAGCTTCTGCATCATCTGCATTATGTACAAGTTCAAATAAAATTCCAAGACCATCTGCACACATTTCAACTATATGCTTTAACCTAGTTATTAAGGCCTCATGCTGACCAAAGGCCTCTGTTGCCCCATACAAGCCCAAGTTCATGGAATCGACACTCTCTACAAGCAATAATCTACGGATCAAGTAGACACCAAGCCTCTCTGCAACATCATTTGATATGTTGCCATGCACAAATTAGGGTTGTTGCTCTAAGTTCATGTGCATTCAAAGGACTGCCTTTCTTATTTATGCTCCGCTATCTAATCTGATTTTATTTAACCTTGCTCTAATACCATGTTGTTTTTAGATCAGATATGCACAATAAGCAGAAAAATAACACAGAACAGGAGACACAGTATTTTATCCTGGGAAAACCCTTCTCCTCAAGGGAGAAAAACCCAGCAAGACTTCAATAATCATCGATCAAATACAACAGTGAAGAAACAGCACTTAAGAATCAAGCCTAGATAGGCAGAATACAATGAAATAACCCAGCACTGAAGTAGTGTGAATCTCTGAGCAGAAACGAGTCTCCTTCTTGAGCAGCGAATCTTCTTCTTGATCACAATAGAATGAATGAATTGAATTGATGTTTGAATAAGAAGAATCTTCCTTCTATTTATACAAATCCAGCCAATATAATTTTTGCTTTGTGATTTGGCCGACTCAACAAATATATAATTAATTCTGACTTGAGCCGACCCAGCAAATACAATTTTTGTTTGTTCTTTCACTTGAACCAACCTAACTTTTGGCTTACCTCCTGAAGCTACCAAAAACATCAACAAACCCAACTCCACATTGAGAGGTGGATCCATCTAGGGTTCATCATTGAGCATATCTACAGGTTTATGGTGAATTTGGAGCTACAAGGTGGAGTTTAATTGCAGATTTCTCATACAAACTTGGCAGCTAGGGTTTCAAGACTTGTTGGAAGTGTTATGCAAGCAATATTCTCAAATGGATATTCATATTTTCAGGAGATATGAAGGAGTAAGGCAGCTCGGGTTTATGGCATCATTTTGGCATCAATTTGACTAGGGTTTTGAAGAGATTATTTGCAGATCTGATTTTTCTTTGTTGGTGGTAGGTTTTGGAAACCCTTATATGGTGATGATATTGTTGATTGAAGACATTCAGAATTTTTTATGAATTTTCCCTAACTAGGCATCTAATTTTGAGCATTTTGGAAGTATTTTGATGAGGGTTTCAGATTGGTATCAATTGGAAAATAATTTATAAATTTATTTCTGCATATGGACACAATTTCAGTCATATTCTGAGTTGTATCAGACTTGTATCAGCTCTAGGGATACTCAGAAATTAATACCAACACTTGGTATTTGTTGTTTTCTTCCATTTTGGTCAAATAAGGGCATATATTGGTCATTGTGTGTCATATACAGGTTGCTGGGCACATTTTGTATACATTTTTTAGTTGTTTTAGAATTATATGAGCTGTACATACACTCAGAAATTCATAACAGCAGCTGGGTGTTTCTTATTTCTTGCATATTTGACCTAATGAAGGCTTAAACTTGATTGGGTATGTGAAGCAATAAATTATTTGTTCAAATCTTTAATTTGAATCAATTCGATCGCATTGCTCTGTTGTTAATTGCAATCAAATTTAGAAATCAGAAATCTAGGGCATAAATCAGAAATTTCAGGGCAAATCCCATTAGGGACATTACAATGGAATCAGAGCTTGGATCCTACCAGCCTAGGGGTTTGGAAAAGGATTTGACCTATTCTTATGTAGTTGTGAATCATGGTTTCTGAAGTTGATGATGATGTAATGGTTGCTTATGAAAGGTACCTTGAGCTTCCACGAGAGGTTAGAAATGAACTCTCCTTCGGTTGCTGTATGGAGTGTTGGATGGACAAGAGAAAGCAAGAGAGGAAATCAAAAAGCATGAGCAACCAAGTGTTGAGGACATCTTGAATAATCTTCAGCAAGAACTTATACTTTCACAACAGAGATTAGCTCGTAGCTTGTAGCGATATGAAGACTCCCTATCAAGACAATTTAAGCACTGTAGCAACTCATCCACATCCACAAATGAAATGTCCAAAAATCTCTATGATGAGTTTGATAATGGTACTGATGGGGAGAGTAGTAAATTGTAATGTTCCCCTTTTCACAAGCATTAGAGTTGGGGGATTAGCCTATTTTCCTGACCCTCGTAGGCTAATAGTTTTGGATAGAGGGTTTCTTGGACGGGCACTTGGTCGTCAATTTGAAGTATGGGTCTTCAAAGTATGGTGACAGGGTGAATTGTTGCGTTTGGCAGGATACTTGTGCTTAAATCTATGATACTCACCTTCTATTTCACCATCCTCGGCCTAAGGACCATGTGTCTTTAAAAGGAAGGGCTCACTTTATATTTTTCAGTTACTATTCATTCATAAAGTGAAAAAAGAAATAACTTAAGTGAATAGTGCTCACTTTTATGAATAGTGTTTTTTAATGCAAAAACTTATAAATAGAAGGAAAATTTCGACCCTCTTCATGGATGAATGATTTTAGCTTGAAGAAACTTGGAAGTGTTGCTTTGGAGGAAGGAGACTAGGGTTTCCTAATTTCTTGCAGTGGGTGAGCCTGGTGGGGCTTGGTTCTTCGTTTGGAGCTGCTTGAGGGTGTGAAATACCACCTTAAAGTTGTTGTTCAGTTTTTGGTGGCTTCGTTTGGAGACACAAGTTGCTGTTCGCAGTTCATTTAAGCCATTTTCAAAGGGGTTTGGACTGCCATAGTCTCCATTATTGTTTTTATGGGAGCTGTTCAGTTTTGAGACATTTTGGGACTGTTTTTTGTGAGCTACAGCCAGCTGCGTTTATTTGAGGGTTGCAACCAACAAAAGGAAAAAAGACGCCTTTTCTAGAGGCTGCTATCTTTCCTAAAGGGGGCACCCTTATCATAGAAGACATCCCATGCTGATTTTTGGTGGGAGAAGTTCGTCGTTCAAGAGCAATCAGCATTTCTTTAGGGGGGGGGTACTTTAGCAAGTCACTATTCACAGTGATGTTTGGTTGTAAGTTAAAGTATGGTTTATGAAATACTTAGTTTCGAATCTGATGAAAACTATATGTTGTAAGCATCTTATTTTGTAATGAAGAAATTATAATTGGCCTCTAAATTGAGCAATGTACTCAAGTTGTTTCAATAGCTTAGTTTATTTGAAGCTTTCATTGTTTGCATATGCTTCGTGGTACCATTATAACATTATCGGCAAACAAACTCAAAGACAAGAAAGAGAACTATTAAACAAAAACAAAATCAGACCTATAAACTCAGTGAAAAACCAATCAGCAGAGTGTTGGTACATCACAGTGGTATCAAAGTGGTTTCTTGCCAACCTGTTGGGTGAGTTTGAGCTGCAAAGGTTTTAGTTGTGCTTCATGGCTACTCATGGGAAGCAATGGAATGCCATATTAAAGCAATTGGATACCGTAGCTAAGGAGTCGAGACAGATTTCAAAAAGGATGAATAAAATGCTTTCAAACCCAAATTCAGAGTAGTACAAATTATCCTTCTTCAGGTCTAGATCACAAAACAAAAAGAAGGAGAGAGAAGAGGCATCTATAGGAGAAACTTCTAGAACTCTCTACAATGAATTTGCAGCAGTTAGTGATCAGCCTATTGATGATCCTAAAGAGAGTACAAAACAAATTTGCCAAAAGGAAGATTTGGATCACATGACAATTCATGGTGGCGTCAAGGCTGAAGAAAAGCAAAGGTTCGTTGAAGTTAAATCAGTTACACCAGGGCAACAACATGAATGTCAGATTTGTTGTGATACCTCATTATATGAGTCTAGCGTTACTTCAACCTATCATGACAAGGAATCAGATTATGGTTCAGTGGATGTTATTCACCCATATGAAAGTCTAGTGAAGGCCCAAGATATTGAGGAGAATGTGAAAATTGATCTTCTTCTACTTAGTGGAGCGGCCACTAGTGCTTTGACTACACCATTTGGTACACATGAAGATATCAAGCATATGAGGGCTAGTTTTGTATATTTTGGCAGTGAAAAGGTAAAGAGGTCCGAAAAGTTGAACAAAGGAATGAGATGGGCAGTGAAAAGGTAAAGAGGTCCGAAAAGTTGAACGAAGGATGGTTGCAAAAAGCCAAGGAGGCTAGATTAGTGGCTACAAATGCGAGGCAACACCTTCAAAAGGTAAAAGATAAAGTCAATCTCATCAACATAGCAAGACAAAAGGGAATAGATAACCTTAGAGGACTCCTTATGCAGAGAAGAGATGCACTTTGTTCTAATGATAGTGATGAGGTTGGTAAGCCTAGGAAATCGAAGAACTTGGTGAAGATTCCAAACATGGGTAAGCAAGAACAGTTAGAGGCTTCATCATATGGTGCAGGAGTTGTTCGTAGCCTAGAGACTAAGTTGAAAGTGAAGGAGGATGGGATTATTGCGGCATTATCTCATCATGATAGGATGCACAAATTAATTGAAGATCATCTTTGGGCAGTCCAGTTAGAGAGAAGACAAGAAAGGACTGGAGCCGGATCTTCTCATGATGCTTTGCAGATTGTCAAAGAAGGTATGGAAATAATGAAGACGAATTATTTGAACCTTCTTTCAAACAGAGACACCCTACTTAGCCTTGTTGGGATCTATTCGGATTCCTTGATGAGGGAAGAAGAGGAAGCTGATAAGCTCTCTCTAGAGCTTGAGGACATTAAAGGTTCTTTGGTGAGCACTCAATTAGCACAGTCAGGAGAGTTTCACCTCAATTGCAGCATGAGGTATGCTCATCAACTCATTTTCATCCCACATACACCAGATTTGACGATGACTTTGATGGCACAAAGAGGTGGGTGGAATAAGGAGTGCTCTAGTCAGCTCTGGTATGACTTGTCTCCTACTTCAGATGACGATTCCGGGTTTGGCAGGTCCTCTATTTTATTCTCCCACGTTGATTATCATTTGATTCAAGACTTGGAGACTTGCTGCAATTTGGAGAAAGGGTATATCCAAGTGGCGCTGTTGAAGTCAGATGGTGTTGAGGTTGATAGATTTCCAGTTTATCCGTGCGACTCAAGTATGATACCTGAAGTGTATCAGCATAGTGTTTGGAATTGGCATGGTTTACTGAGTTGGGATCCAGGTGGAGGTAGAGTTAGCACTGCCATTTGGAGGAGTCCCAGTGTATTGCTTCACCACTTCTAGTATGGTGGAGTTAGGATCAGGGTTGAGAGCATCTTGAATGATACCCAGCGAAAACTCACGCTTCCACAACAAACATTAGCTCGTAGCCTGCAACAGCATGAAGCTACGGTGGCTACACATGTGCAAGATGCTACTATTGAGTTGTTACATGAAAGTACTCAGGAATTGGGTACTAATGGTGCAATATTTGGTGTGGATTCATGTCATGGTGAGTCTGATTTTCCAGATCAGGCCTTAGAGAACAAGTTTGATGATTCATATGTTGACACAGAACCACAAGATCGTGAGTTGGATGGTGATACAGTTACATTGGAAGAGGAAGTGTGTGAAGATATTGTCATATCAGCAGTTTCTACCTTACCCAATGAACCATCCGTTGAGGTACATAGCAGCAGTACCTTAGTTGTTGATGTGTGCATTGAGGATAGCACACATGATGTTGCTGATCATGAGGTGAGTGATGAGGACTCAGCCTCTTACTATAGTGCAGATTTGGGTGGAAATGATGAGTCACAGGGGTATCACCATCTGACGGGGCAGTTGAAGGTTAGTGATAATATGATTGTTACAGCCTTGGAGCGTTTTGATGTTGCTCAACGGATGTTGGCAACCTATGGTTGGAGTACTCTTATGTCAGATGAGCACGGTGATAGCAGTCTTTCCCTTGGAGAGTTCCATACACTACGAGAAGCTATTGGATTAATGAAACATAATTATTTGAAGTTACTTGCTAATAGGAACTATCTTCTCGAGTGGGATGGTATTTGCTATGATGCATTGAAGGGAAAGGAAGAGGAGGTTGACAAGCTCACTCATGAGCTTGAGGTGACTATGGACTCATAGCACAGTGCCCAGTTGACCCTTCGGGAGTCAACGTCATGGTTGGAGGAGCTTACCGTGGAGTTTAGTTTGGCATAGTCTCCACCAGCTGCAGTTACAATACAGTTTCCTACAGTGGCAGTTGGTCATGATTTGACATCTACGGGTTGTAGTGAGGATGTGGTAACATCCATTATGGATACAGGGGAAATTGACCTAGTTGACCTGAGTACTTTGACTGAGAGCAACAGAAGACCACATGTTTCATCAGGCTCTCTGGTGGTCAGTACTATGACAGATGACGCAGGTCCGATAGCTGATAACTCTTGTGTGGCTGCGATGGATTCTCTAGAGAGTTGTGTGTTAGTACACGACGCTACTCCATCATCTCCACAAGGGACTTGCGAAGTGTCATCTGGTTGGGAGTATGGCTCTCATGTGAATTTGATTCCCTCTCCTGGAAGCAAATTTGTTACCTCATCCCATGCAATTGATTTTGGACGCCAGCTTGTTATGCTTCAAAGTCAGTGTGATCAGCTGCCTGATTTCAGTATTGCTAGTGATGAGCCATTCACCGAGGTTGGAGCATTCTATCGCAACTACACAATGAGCAAGATCTTATCTTTACTAAGGAGAAATGGAATTATTTTTAATTTTTCAAGGAGTAGGATAAGTGATAAAATAAGCGAAAATAATAAGCCAAGGTTACTGAATTCTCTCCTTCCTTCTATTTATTTGTTTCGAATATGATAAATCAAGGTGAGAAAAGATAACATTTATATAATATGTAATGTCACGCAAAACTAGGAAACTAACTGTTTAGCAAGTTTGTTTCGGAATCACTCATTATTAAAGATGCACAAATAAAGGGCTCTGAAGAAGTATGACTTTATTGTTGCAATTTTTATTTATATAATTGACCTAAAAATTCATTTTGACCAATTGAACTTTCTCAAATTGTTTCTTCTTAAGAACCAGAAATATCTGTGCTAAAATGACAGATGCTAAGAATAATAAAAGACCTTGAACACGTAAAGGATCTTGAAGTACTATTTCTGCATTTTCCTGACCAAATCCACCTACATTAGGGTTATTCGTTAACGACTGATCCGCCTTGATGAATTCGCCTTCTGAAACAAGAAGTTCCGGTCCCGGAGGTACAAAGTCAACCACTTGTCGACCGTCTGATGGATTATCAATAGTTATTTGATATCCACCCTTTTGTTTACGTGCAATTTTACTTACTTTACCCGTTGCTGAAGCGTTGTAGACTGTATTGTTGCTTTTGCTACCATCAGGATAAATTCGTCTTCTTCCTCTATTACCACCCACATAGATGGGATATTTCAGGAAGTGAGCTGCTTTATTAGTAGCGGGATTTGGTGAAAGGATGGGAAACACAATTTCACTATATTTTTTACCAGGAACAGGACCTCTTATTATAATATTTTTTTGATTGGGACGATAGTTCTGAAAATAAAGATCACGTATTTTTTCCTTAATCTCAGGATAAATACGATCCGGAGGAGCTAATTCAAAACCTTCATGTTTCTTTTGATCCACATGCGGAGGACTTGATGATGCATCAATGTGGATTGGCTCTAGGGTTATACCATCCATTGTGGGATGGGAGTTTGCCACCTTCAGAGGACGGGGTTAGAGGTTGCAAGTACCTAACTCAGTTGTTTGCAGAGGATTACTTGCAAGGTCAATAGTCAGTTATCCACCATGCTAATATGTATCCGACAAGGGTTGCTACTTTAATGTCACAGGGATTACATTCAGGTACAGTGTTCCAGAGTGACTGTGATGTCAGTTGGCATGACGGTTGGGTTAGTTATCGCATCCATGGGTGTTTAACGAAGGACAGAGAGAGATTTGGCATAGCAGATGCTTCTAGATATTCCTATCTCTGCATGACAAACGAATGTGAGTTCAGATTGTTTTGGGATCCAGGTGGTAACAGGTTTAGTACTGAATATTGGATGGGTCCCATTGGGTTACTTCACCGCTCACAGCATGATGAAGTTGGGGGTAGTAGAGCACAGCAGAAGTCGGAGGAAGGTAAACACAACAAACCTTCATTTTGGGTTTGGGATCTAGGAATATTTAGCGCAGTTGCATTTATGCTAGTGCTTTCGGAGCTAGTCAGTGATGCATGGGACATTTTTCAATTCTTCTTTTCAGCCTTTCGAAGAGTGAGGTTTCTTTGCAGTAGAGATTGCTTGGGGACAAGCAATTTCAGGGAGGGCGGACTGTAATGTCCCCTTTTTCATGAGCATCAAAGTTGGGGGATTAGCCTATTTTCCTGACCCTCATAGGCTAATAGTTCTGGATAGAGGGTTTCTTGGACGGGCACTTGGTCGTCAGTTTGCAGTATGGGTCTTCGGAGTATGGTGACAGGGTGAATTGTTGCGTTTGGCAGGATACTTGTGCTTAAATATATGATACTCACCTTCTATTTCACCATCCTCGGCCTAGGGACCATGTGTCTTTAAAAGGAAGGGGTCACTTTATATTTTTCAGTTACTATTCATTCATAAAGTGAAAAAAGAAATAACTTAAGTGAATAGTGTTCACTTTTATGAATAGTGTTTTTTAATGCAAAAACTTATAAATAGAAGGAAAATTTAGACCCTCTTCATGGATGAATGATTTTAGCTTGAAGAAACTTGGAAGTGTTGCTTTGGAGGAAGGAGACTAGGGTTTCTTGATTTCTTGCAGTGGATGAGTCTGGTGGGGCTTGGTTCTTCATTTGGAGCTGCTTGAGGGTGTGAAATACCACCTTAAAGTTGTTGTTCAGTTTTTGGTGGCTTCGTTTGGAGACACAAGTTGTTGTTCGCAGTTCATTTAAGCCATTTTCAAAGGGGTTTGGACTGCCATAGTCTCCATTATTGTTTTTATGGGAGCTGTTCGGTTTTGAGACATTTTGGGACTTTTTTGTGAGCTACAGCCAGCTGCGTTTATTTGAGGGTTGCAACCAGCAAAAGGAAAAAAGACGCCTTTTCTAGAAGCTGCTATCTTTCCTAAAGGGGGCGCCCTTATCATAGAAGACATCCCATGCTGATTTTTGGTGGGAGAAGTTCGTCATTCAAGAGCAATCAGCATTTCTTTAGGGGGGGTTTACTTTAGCAAGTCACTATTCACAGTGATGTTTGGTTGTAAGTTAAAGTATGGTTTATGAAATACTTAGTTCCGAATCTAATGAAAACTATATGTTGTAAGCATCTTATTTTGTAATGAAGAAATTATAATTGGCCTCTAAATTGAGCAATGTGCTCAAGTTGTTTCAGTAGCTTAGTTTATTTGAAGCTTTCATTGTTTGCATATGCTTCATGGTACCATTTTAACATTATCGGCAAACAAACTCAAAGACAAGAAAGAGAACTATCAAACTAAAACAAAATCAGACCTATAAACTCAGTGAAAAACCGATCAGCAGAGTGTTGGTACATCACATAAATCAGCAACCATTGATCAACCTATGGGTGAACAAGGTTCTAGAACAGCCATTGAAGAAAAGCATGTTGAAATTGTGCAAGTGATAAAGGAAGAATTGCTTCCTTGTAATCAGCCACATGAAGCTATGGATTGTTTTGATGATCCATTATTTGAGCATAGAATTATCTCACCAACTCTACATAGTAATTGCAAGGAATCAAATTGTGAATTGGGTGACTTTGAAGGTGGTACTATTAATGCACATGAAGACAACACAAAAAAGTATAATGATAATTCTGATTTTCTGATTACGAACAGCGGTCCATTACCTTCACATAATCATGAGGTGATAGATAAATCATGTGAGGATGATAGTGATAAGAAACCCTACCTTGTTGATACTCAAGAATTGATGACTAAGCATGAGGTAACAGTTGTGGATCCAAGCCACAAACAATCTAATTTTGTGCATCATAGCATAGAATATGTAAGGAGGACTCAAAGCATGTGTGGTGAGTGGCTAAGGAGGGCTAGGGAAGCCAAGTTATCGGCTGCTCAAGAAAAACAGTGCCTATAGGATATCAAAGAAAAATTCAGCCACATGGACCGTGGAAAGCAACAACTAGGTACTTTCTTTCATCAAACTTCTGAACTTCAAAGGAATGAACATTCAAAAATTGAAGATGATGTGCATGATATTTATGGAGCCACCATTGACAAGTATGATGCAAATGTTGATTTCATGATTATAAACAATGATACATTGCCTTCACATGATTTTGGTAGTTACATGGTGATTGAAATGCTTCAAGGGGATATCATTGGTAAGAGGCTTTATCTTGTTGATATCCAATCTTTCATGAATAAGTATGAAATAGGGATGATAGATCCAAGGTACACAAGAGGTATGGCATTGCATAGTGATTTTATTATTCCTTGCTTCATGAAATCATTATTATTGGAAAGACACATGGAATGTAATGTTTTGATTTCAGCTAAGGCTTATTGTCATGATGGAGATTGTGCTACATTAAGTTATCCTTGCATAATGCTTACATTTCCAAACATGAATATTCCTTCTTATGTGGAGCTAGAGTTCATATCAGATGGGAAAAATATTGTATTGAGAGCTTTGTTAGATGGTGCACCGAGGGTAGCGTCAGCGAAGAGGAAGGAGGCTTGTTTTGTGCATGAGGAAGTAGATGGTTTTAAATGTTGCAAGATGTTTTCACTTCCAATCATGAGTCATCATCCTTATGAGAATTTGGGAAGCATGATAATTAGAGTAGCACAGTGGTCTTTTGCGAAGGCTAAGGTATGTGATGGTGAGTTTGCTAATTACATGTTGAGAATTATTGCCCTTCTATCCAAAAGAGATGAGGAGATGTTATTTGCAAATCTCTTGCAACATAGTGTTTCAAATAGTAGAGTTTGCAGATTTATGAGATTGATATGGAATCCTAGAAGTTGGTGTTGGGTATTCAGGCATTGATTGCTTGTGACAAGCAATCTCCGGGAAGGGAGGACTGTCTTGTCCTCATTTTTTTGATTAATGGCAAACATTGATATTTAACTTATTTTAGTTCCATAAGCTAAATAATGGAGTTATAAGGGAGTATTAATTAAATTAATTATTTTAAAGTTGTCTATTTTAAACAAATATCAAAAAGATAACTTTATTTAATTAATTTAATTAAAGTGACAAATAAAAAATAAAAAATATTATAAAGTCACTTTATTAAATAAAGTGTGCTTCTAGAAGATTTTGTGGAGATTATTTTAGATTCTTCTAGAAGACTCGGCTAAGTCATTAAAAAGCGATGAGAGCAAGTCATTTGGACATCTTGGTTTTGGTATTTTCTATTAGAGAATTTTGGAGAGCTTGTGTATTGCAGGCTCAACTCTTCTGAAGACAAAAACCCTTAGAGGAATAAGTGGATTGGACGAAAACCCAACTCCATATTGAGAGGTGGATCCATCTAGGGTTCATCATTGAGCATATCTACAGGTTTACGGTGAAGTTGGAGCTACAAGGTGGAGTTTAATTGCAGATTTCTCATACAAACTTGGCAGCTAGGGTTTGAAAACTTGTTGGAAGTGTTATGCAAGCAATATTCTCAAATGGGTATTCATATTTTCAGGAGATATTGAAGGAATAAGGCAACTAGGGTTTATGGCATCATTTTGGCATCAAATTGACTAGGGTTTTGAAGAGATTATTTGCAGATCTGATTTTTCTTTGTTGGTGCTAGGGTTTGGAAACCCTTATTTGGTGATGATATTGCTGATTGAAGACATTCAGAATTTTATATGAATTTTCCCTAACTAGGCGTCCAGTTTTGAGCATTTGAGGTATTTTGATGAGGGTTTCAGACTGGTATCAATTGGTAAATAATTTATAAATTTATTTCTGCATATGGGTGCAATTTCAGTCATATTCTGAGTTGTATCAGACTTGTATCAGCTCTAGGGATACTCAGAAATTAATACCAGCACTTGGTATTTGTTGTTTTCTTCCATTTTGATCAAATAAGGGGATATACCAATCATTAAGTGTCATATACAAGTTGCTGGGCTCATTTTGTATACATTTCTGAGTTGTTTCAGAATCATATGAGCTGTACATGCACTCAGAAATTCATAACAGCAGCTGGGTGTTTCTCATTTCTTGCATATTTGACCTAATGAAGGCTTAAACTTGATCGGGTATGTGAAGCAATAAATTATTTGTTCAAATCTTTAATTTGAATCAATTCTATCGCATTGTTCTCTGTTGTTAATATCAATCAGATTTAGAAATTAGAAATCTAGGGCATAAATCAGAAATTTTAGGGCAGATCCCATTAGGGATATTACATTATATTACAACTATGATTGCTCTAAAACCCAAGTGCCTTCACTCTAGACCTACACATCTTACAACAATGGCTGCAATGCATAAACAATAATAGCAACCCATCAATATCCTCTCTAACCTGCTCAATATGGCACTGTAGCAAGTACAACACTGTAGCATGCTCCAAAATCATTAAATCTTCACCACAAATGGAATACTGAAATCTCACACAATGCCTCCCAAAATCCACACTGAAAATAAATACTCTAATCTTTAGCACAAATTTCTTCAACCTTCAAACATTTTGCACGCTTGTGAATCTTGAATAAATTCACCAAAGATTAGCTAGTGGGTTTTCGTACATAAAACCAATATTCACCTTATGATTTCGTCCAAGACTCAAGCTTCCAATAGGGTTTTCCAATTGAATAAAAATGTCAAGAATGAATGAAATGAGTCTTTTTAACCTCCTTTTATAACCCCCCTATGGAACTTTCCTCAAATTATATTTAAAAATCACTTTTAAGCAATAATCCTTTTAGCTCCTTATAAGTGACTTTTCAAACTCTTTTAATTTGATGATACTTTTAATTCTTATTTTCTAAGCCACTTTTAATAATTTATTTAAAAACAACCTTTTAAATCATCACTTTGTACCCCATGCCTAGTATTATCACTTTGACTCTCTTTTAAAAAGACTTGTGACGTTGGCCTCCCTTCTTTATAATAAATAAATAAACATAAGTTGCCTTTAGGAAAATAATAAAAAGTTCTTTAAGGCAATTTAAGTTATTTATTTAATTACTTTTCTGCCCATCCCGGAGTGTACAGAAAGTTAGCATTCTCTAGGAACGTTAAAATTTCCAATACTAGAAAGGCTACAAAAAAAGGGATATTACATGGACAATCTTTCACAAAAACAAAATGACTACAAGGAAGGGCCTAGAAAGTCATGGGATGCAAAGCCAGCAAAAACTAGCTTGTATGCTTCCACTTGTCAACGATCTTTACTTTTTGAGAAGTCAAATATCTAGCATACTTTTAGTGGCATTCCTTGTCATTCTTCTAATCCACTTCCATCATTTAATGTCAATGATGATAATGGTGATCTTTATGAAGACCCTGATGCTGATTGCTGATTTTATTATTTTAATATTGAACAATGAATATTCATCATGATATTTGAGTTTGACAAATTGACATTGAGGTAGTGTTTTAAATTTTTATGGTGGTTTTGTTTATCATATGCATGTTGTGTGGTATTTTGAACTTAATCTTGTCTTTAGGCTGCAAAATATGTATATATTTATGATTTGTATATGTTTTTTCTATGGATGTACCCAAAAAGACTGCTATACTGGTGTACCCAAACCAAAATCAGTAATTTAGCTAAATACTTAATTATTTACATGTTAATTGTGTATACCAACTTGGTATACAACACTGGCAATAGATTCAAGAGACTTGCCTCTCAAATAGTGTATTTCACATATAGCAGTTAATAGTTCTTGTTCAAGTTCCATTATTGAATTCCCACCAATGTTTTATGTTGCAACTCAATTTGTTAATCCTTGCTCATATTATATCACATTCATTATCAAGAATAAATAAAATATACTTATAAATCATTATAGCCCCATCGATTAGCACAACAGATATGATTCTGTTTTCCACATTCTATAAAGGTTTAATAGCTACCTATATCAGCTTCTTACTCTGACTCAACAAGAAAAATCCTAGCTTTCAGTATAAGAATGATACTCATCCATCTGGGTGTCTGTTTTACCAAATAAGATGACTTATGTCACTCAAATAACTGAGCGATGTGAATTTAGAATATTTCCTCCATATAATAACAAACAAAAGTGTAATGAAATTTTTTGTACTAACGATGTTTGGCCTTAACTGTGTTTTTACAAACAGAAACATAAAAAAGGATGTTGACACAAAGACAACCTGAACGAGGAAAAAGAGACATTCATTCTAGAGTTTACAATGCAGAAAACTATTTGCAGAGCAATTTTGATTGAATGTTTGAAAAAAATAACCAAACCTGTAATACAACATTAAGAAAGCAGTTATTGCCCATATTTCGTAGTCCTGGCACTGTAAGTTCCTCACACGGAGAACAATGAATATAATCGGCATCTCGAGCAGACATCAAAATATTTAACCATTTAGACCCCAGGGAAGATGTTAAGGAGCCATACTTGTAGGCTAAAACTAGTCCTGCTGTTCCCACTCCAACTATTGCAGAAGCAAGTTTATGCTGCTTCCCAAGTCTCAGCAATCCATTGCATAGAGGAAATTTAGGAGTTTGGTTACCCAAAATAGGAGAGGAAAATTCTCGCAATTTCCACTCATTCACTATCTGTATTTTCCCCATTCTCAAAATTCAGTAACTGTATACTGTGTTTTACAACTCAACATCCAATAGACTTTCCCTGCATAGAATTTTAACATGTTAGTAAGGTCATTCTAAGATTAAAGCGTTTAAGTTTTGATTTTCTTAGATAACAATCAAGGCATCAATCTCGGAGATAAAATAAGAAGATGCATCCATACTAGAACAATGATGCTACCACATGTTGACAGCAATTTATTGTAGATGAAATTTCATTAACAAGATATATCATCAAATACAACTACTAGGTCATTATATTAGCATTGAGTGCAGTGGACTTGAGGCTGGGCAGCCATTGCCACACAATTTTCAAATTATATGTAGGATGTTGCAGTCCCATGTGAGAGTACCATAAAAAAAATTCCAATCAATAAATATTCAGCACCAATGTCCATTCAAAAATCAAAGAAGCTATTTATAGGAGCAGGGTTTTTTTGTAGATAAAGTATCTAACTAACCACTCATTAACTCTTTAATGGTAGGAGAATATTACATTTCAAACTGAGTATTACTGGTAATACGTGTGAAAGATCATCCCTCCTATCTTTCACATATGTAAACAAGCATACCTTAAATGCTAGTAGATATGGGAGTATTTGGCACTTTGTTCATCTCACAATACAATGATGGTGCTTCATGCCATATGTCCTTGTCACTACATGCTATAGGACCTTCCCAAGCACAAATGGTGATATCATTAAGCCATAAGTCCTCTTACCCTATGCTGCACAGACATTATCAGCCTTGATCTATGCAACTATTGAGTAGAATTTCCAAAAATGACAACATACAGGTTATGAAGCATCAAAATGAAAACGATTATGTTTGTTGTACCTATCATGGCCTATCTTCATCGTTCCCAATGGTAGATAAATGTAACTATCTATTCTTTGAGTAGAGAAGTCCTAAGCATAGGTCTAGACATCTTGCAACATACACCTGGGCTCTCAGATCTTGTACGGATCCTCACATAATGTAACTTTTTTAATTGAACTTCTAGCATGGTGTCCTATCGTCATGTGTTCTCTTTGTTCATGCACTTTGATTTAACATTTGCACCCTATAATTATTTCATTTGCTTCCATTCATAACAGATTTGAATCTATTCAAGTGTGTTGAGACTAGGGCCACCCCTAGGCCCTTGAGCAATGGTTTTGGAGCTTTACACTTTGTACCACATTTCAGAAGATTGGTGCTTTTACAGGAAATAAAGATTTTGGAATTTGAGGTGGTTGACCTTGCCAAGCAGTTGAGGCACTAGCAGGGACTAGCAATGGATGTAGTGGGTGCTTCTAGAGGGCATTGTATTTTATGGAACCCCAACTTAGTGTGCTGCTCTCTATATCTAATGAAGGAAAATTGGATTGCTTGTGAATTTAGTTCCTCTGAGAAGACCCTAAAAGTTTTGGTGGTTAACTCCTGTGGCCCTAACAACCCAATGAGGAAATTCAACACCCAGAATGAACCCTCTCTCCTACTGGACGGATTATCTAGTCATAAGGTATTGTTAGGGAAGGGAATATTTCAGTGCAATCAGGAGCATAAGGACAAAACCAGAGTGAGACTTCAATAAATTTATCTATAGGAATGCTATGTTGGATCTAGAACCCAAATCTGGTAACTTAAACAATCAGAGGAAAAGCTTTTGCAACATTGTGAAGCACTTGGATCAGTTTCTAGTTTCAAAAAGATGGCTAAGCAATCAATGGCACTTAATCTAGCATTCAGGATGTCTCAGATACTGATCATAACCCAATTTAGATGAAAGTGTCAACAGATGTCGCTACAAAAACATGCCCCTTTCAGTTGCAATTATGTGGTTAAGGGATAAGGATATTCATGAGAGGATAGAGGAGTGGTGGAAGGATTATCCTCATTAGGTAAGAGCTAAGATATATTGCTTCTCCCAGAAACTGAAATACATAAAGAGTTGTCTTAGAGATTGGAAACATCGACAATTTGGGAATGTTCTAAAGAAAAATTAAGGATCAAAGAAGAGTTGAAAGCTTGAACCAGACTATTCCATCCCAGACCCTCTTACAACAAAATGCTGGCTTTTCTGCCCATTAGGAAGAACATATTTTTAGAGGAGATCTTCTAGTGTCCAAATTCAATGAAACTTGGATAAAGGAAGGAATAGAAACACAAAATAATTTTCATCGATCAGTAGTTGCAAGGAGACAAATAAATCGGTTTAGTTGTATCATGAACACCTCTAGGGTTAGTTTCTTGAATCATGGGGAAGAAGAGATTAACTTATATTCAGGTTTATTCCAGCATTCCTAACATTGTCTTAACTTCTACCACTCAAGTGAGTGATAACATTACAAAATTTTCTACCTAGGGTGTCTGATGTAGGAGCATCTTAGGGGTCAAGCAATCTTGCTTCATGTGAAATCAAGTTTTCTATTTTTCTTGTATTTTTGTGTGTTTTGCAAGTATTTGAAGTTCTAGTTAGAGTTTGCATTTGTAGTTCTAGAAGTATTGTGCAACAAGACTCATTATAATCTTGTGGTCATGCTAAGCCATTTGGATGACAGTTCTTTGTTTCCACACAAAGAACAAAAGCCAAGAAACAATTCAATCCTATACAGTAATGCCTAGGAATAAGTTATTCACTTGGAGGGTGTCCAACATCATAATGAGTTCCTAGCTCTTACTCTACATCTTAGGATGATGTAGGAATTCAAATCTTCATATTATTTGTTCTAGGAGCTTTCTATCTGCTTCTCTACTCCATAACCTGTGGAAGGATTCACCAACTAGGAAGCATCATAAAAGGAGCTGAATTACGTATTTGACCCTTTAGGGGCCATCATTAGTCTCTATGTAAGCTTATATCATGGCCTTGACTAATTAGAGGGCCTAATTAGCCTCAGAATTAAGAAATGCTAGTTATAAATTGTAATTTGTACATAAGAAATTGTCCCTCTTCATTGGAAGTGTGTAATGAGGTTATTGAAAAGGACATACAAATACCTATAAAGTGGGAACCCACAAGGGAATGCTCATTGAAGATCTTTTGTCCAAACATGTAATGTCCCTACCAAAAAATTTCAACAAACTTGCATATTTTCCAACTTTAAACTCACAGACATTTCATCAAACAGTTGATGAACAGCTGAATTCATGTGTATTTCAACCAGTTGCTTGCCAATTTGTCCATGTTGTAACAACTAACAACTCCTAAACAGAGTCTTTCTAGGCAATATAATGTGAAATGATAATTTCAGTCAAATAACACAACATACTGTCATCCATTATTTCTGTACTACTGAAAATTATTCATTTGCATAAACAGTACAGAAACAGAGTTTATACCAGACAGCTACTGAGATATATTTAAATTTATTAGACTCAGAAACTGCTGTTACAAATATATCAACAACAATGTACTCAGTTCTACAAATAAAAATCAATCCCTGACCTTCAAATGAGTTGAAGTAGACTGCTGTTCACTAATGTCATAAACTAAGGGCATTACATAAACAAATTCTGACCTCAAGCTGAGTTGCTAGAGAACTCACAATAATCAGAAATAATTTCTAAATAATAATAATAAGCTAATTGAACACTTTATTGCTGCTGTCTATGACTGTATACCACCTGTCACCAATTATACTTCAGTAGACTCATATCCACAAATGGTACAAACCATACTTGAACATTAATATAAGGTTGTGATCATCATATAAGGAAATTCCCAGCTATGAATGACATGTGGCAGATTTAGGATGAAGCGGCCAGCACTTTAGTGTCTACAAACTCCTAAAATACCTCATGTTTCCTCCAAATATTACCATAGAGGCTGCCGCTAGTAATAGGCTATTAAAGCCTTCCACATTGAATCGCCTATTCACAAGAAATTAAATCACTGCCCTTTGACCAGCATACAAGGAACTTCAAAATGGTACAGCAACCATTTGGAGTTGGCAATAAATATTCTCCATAAATAATTTCAGTAATATTTGTTAAGAAAATTCACATTAAAATGTCAACAAATATTAGAATAAATCTCAAAGGATAATCCAGCAAACTGAAATCTTTAATTTTTCATATAACCCGAATTTCAATCTGAAGTTGATCCCAAATCTGGAAAAAATATCTCAAACCTGGGAATGCTATTCTGATATTCAGCAACAAACCTCCATAAAAATATAACCAAATACTGTAGAATCAAATGGCACAAATATTCAGCACAACAGTGAACTCTGTATGAATCCACTCAATCAGCTAGGTGGGTTTTCATCCACAAACCTGATGGCCAAAAGGGTTTTAACTTTTCATCCTCTGGTGAAGAATGAACCGGGTTGAATCTCCCAAATAATCAAGGGTTTCATAAAATATTCTGAAAGAATCAAATGAGTCTCTCTTCAACCTCTTTTACAACTCCCTGTGGAACTTTCCGAAAATTATATTTTAAAATCATTGTTTGCAGAGATTGTAAGGTTTCAAGGCCAGATTGTGTGTGGAAAGTATAAGGCTTCAAGGCCTCTAATGTGTGATTGATGCTCTTCGTTTGTATTTCTACTATGTGAGTGGATTGTGTAGTGCAGCAGTGTAGTGTCCCACCCTAGTTGGAACAAACCCTATGCAATTTTTTCTCAATTTGTCACATGTATCATTTTGTCAAACAGTTACCATAATGTTACCAGTCATTTGATCCATGAGTTTTTCAGATTATAAGACTTCATGCTTATTGGGAAATCAGTTTGATATACAAAGATTCCATTCATAAAGCCTAAAGGAATACAACTAATTAAACCTCAAAATGATATTGCTGTTCACTACAGAAAATATTTCATTGCTGAAGCAATCAACATTACAAACAACACAATTTTCTCGGACCTGAAGGAAAGCCCATACACAGGTCGAACTTGCAGAAGAATATGACACCCAGCTATGACTGAAAACTAAGACCTCAACGTGGCAGCAAACTGTTGCTCAGATTAGTGGCACAGCTCCTATGAAGATTTCTGAGCAGGTTTAAGGTTATGTGCAGCACAATCAGTAATTTCTCACACCACAAGCAGATCACGCCTTCCAAGAAACTCACGACCTCTCCAATAAATATGCTTCCCAAACAGCCAGCGCCTATCAAACCCTCTCCAGGCAACCCTCTCTAAAGGTACCACAGCCTGTATGAAAGCAGCAATAATATTGTGAACTCAAATATCAGATCAGAAATATGGGCGCCTAGGCAAAATCTGTGTGAAATGTCAAATGCCCAGACCAAGTATGAACCAGCACTTTCACTCCAACCTCCAACATCCCCAAACAAAGTGCCCAGCCAAAAATGTATTTCGTCCAACTTCAATGGGGAATCGGTCAGCAAAGAAAATGAAGCAGCCAGCAATAAATATCAACCCCGAATATTAATATTCTTCGGGAAACTCAATTCTGACTCAAGCGTCCCTATCTCTCCTAGCAAATATCATCCAAGTGAAGCAACACTGAGAAATCTTCTAATTCCCTATAGATTTCTTTGCTTTGAAATAATGATCCATCTATTTGCAATATTTTGATAAATCATTCAAACCCTGAATATTTGAAACTTTCCTACAATCAATTGAAGCACAAGCACAACCCCTGAAATGAAGTTGTTTGCACGTTGGCTTGGGAGATCTTTCACTCCTGCACCGAGTAGTTCCTCACGAGGTTCTTCTTCCTCGGTGAAGTTGAGTATTTCTAGACTCTCCAATCCTCCCCCAAAAAACCTTTAGCAAAATTCTTCAACATGAATGTATGTGCAAAATGAGCTCTCAATGCCCTTTTATATTTTTCCCAAACTCCACGCCCAAATTGCATTTGAAATTCATTTCATTTACTTTACTTTTATTTCCCACCATTCATCCCTTTTTAATTTGGGCACCATACTTTATATTATAAGGTATTCTTTTAAAATAACTTATATCCCCTTTTAATTAAAGTCCCTTTAAATTAATAACACATCAAGTTAAATGAAAATCATTTAATTTAACTTTATTCTTTGGCGTTATTAATATTAAATGCATAGGACCGTTAATAACTGTTAAATTCAATCAAATTTGGCAGATCAGATTCAGGATGAAGAACTATAGATATGAACACTACTTGTGAATTTCTATCCTACAACTACATCTGAATTCTTCTTTGTTGTGAATGCTCAAATGCAGAACATTTATCAATTTCTATATTTTCTTTTGAGTAATCGAATCATATTAAGTATGGAGAGGGGAGTCACGTCCTAAGTCTCAAGAGAGACACGACTTTAGCAAGAGTGCGTCTCATGAGAGACAAGTCTCAAGGAAGACGCATCTCAAAAGAGACACGTCTCATGAGACGTGTCTCTCATGGGACGTGTCTAAGATCATCCCCCTTAACAAACGATTTTGCCAGCTTAAAATAGCGAACACAATTAAGTTCGATTTGTTTTGTGTACATATAAATTATATCCCCAAAAGAATATTTCGATTTATACTTGGATGAAGGTGATCTGATATAAATGATGATGATGCATGACTGCAATCATCATTTATATCTGATTGAAGCTACCTATCTTCAACACTCCCTCTTAGCTAGGGAAGATAATTTCAACCAAGTATATAGTGATATCACCTAACTCGTGATATCAGAAGATATGAAATGCTTCAAACAATTTGTCAAGTCACATGACATTCTTCATAACACATCTTCATTATGGTATGTGCACTGACATCAAGTCTCATGATGTCTACCATAAAATTCATGGCATATCCACAGATACATTTATCCACCATGATTATCTCATAGGGATCATAATGATCTTCAATTGACATCAAGTCTTCATGATATCTATCAAAAATGTCCACGAGATACTATCATGATATGTCCATAGATATCAAGTCACATGATATCTATCATGATAGTTCAACTCATCATTGTAGAGTCGTCAATTTACAATGTCAAATACAAGTGTTCATTATTAGAAAGATCATCACCTTTCAATAATGTACACAGGGGGATAGGGGGCCCATAAAGTCATGGAGTCACACACATGACAAAAGAGTTTACACATTAAACATCTTTAAATATATTAGTACAACTAAACAATCTGAATCTCAATCACAATATCAAATTACATTTCAACCATACCAAGTTTCTTCCTGAAGTGTTCAACTTTAACTCTAGAGAGAGGCTTAGTGAGAATGTCTGTTGTTTGATCATTTGTACTAATATACTCCAACTGGATCACATTCCTTTCTACCATGTCTCTTACATAGTGGTAAGGGATCTCAATATGCTTAGATCTATCATGGAATACTAGATTTACATAGAGTTTGATGCAACTCTGATTATCACAATGAATGATAGTAGGATTTAAGGACTCACCAAAGAGTCCCACAAGCAATTTCCTGAGCCATACTGCTTCTCTTGCCCCCATAGAGGCTGCAATGTACTCAGCTTATGTCGAGCTTTGAGCTACTGAAGACTGTTTTCTACAGATCCAAGAGATCATAGCTGATCCCAAACTGAAGCAACATCCTGATGTGCTTTTCCGATTGGTTACACTTCCAGCCCAATCTAAATCAGAGTATTCATGTAAATCTAGTTGGTCATTTCTGTAAAGAAGACCATAGCCAATAGTGCCTTGAAGATATCTTAATATGTGTTTCACAGCCATAAGGTGAATTTCCTTTGGCTCACACATGAACTGGCTTAGAGCATTCACTGCATAGCAAATATCAGGTCTAGTGTTAACCAGGTACATCAATGATCCAATTATTTGTCTATATAGAGTGGGATCTGCAAACTTAGATTCTGTTGCTGCTTCTTTTAGTTTGTGTAGGTTGGTTTCCATAAGTGTAGACATGGGTCTACAATCCAACATCCCAAATCTCTTCAAAATATCAATAGTATACTTTGTAATGTCCCCTTCTCAACAGTGACCTGACAGTTGGCTGTTAGTCTATCCTGGTGACCCGTAGACTATTCGGAAGCAAAATTAGGGTTTCCTATATTCTAGGAAGGCGTTCCAGCCATGGTTGGAAGGTGTTTCTGGAATCTTGGTGTTTGGTTGGCAGCTCTCTTCTGGGTTTTCAGAGAGCTTCGCATTGATATGTCTTACATGATGATCCAAGCAAATTCATGGATTTACTATTTTTAGTAAGTCCTATTTCTGGCAGTGGTCCTGTTTGCTTCAGTGCATTTGGCTTTCCTCTTCAGATGGTTCAGTTGGTTGCGTCTGAATCAGCACCCGGGTACAGTTCTTGGAGAGATAACTTATTTTAATTAAAATAATGTTTTATTTTAATTATAACCCCTTGGTCTAGCTTCATAACTTAAGTTGTTTTGAAAAGGGGGAATTTAAGGGTGGGCACCCCATCAAGGAATTATGTGAGTTTTTTATGATTTATCAAAGAGGAAAAAGGACGTCAACTTAAGAAGAGAAGAGTAACTTTTATTTTAATGAGTTTTTTTCACTGAGTGAAAAGGGACGCCAACTTGAGGAAAGGGTAAGTCAACTTGGAAATTCGAATTTGGTTGACTCATGAGTTTTGGCGCATCTTCTGGAAGCTTCTAGGATGTTCTTCAGAGGTTATATAATGGAGGGCTCATCTTCATGTTTTTCATCTTGGATTTTATGCAAAGTTATGTTGTCGGAATGGTATTGGGATTGCTTCGAGGGATGCATACCTCCTAGCTAGGCTTAATTTCTTGCTTGTAATACAGCAACTAGTTGAGAGATTGATTCTAGTGAACTATTTTGCATTGTAGTTGAGTTGCTTATCATTTAGTCACTTTTTGCAGTTGTTGTTCTGTCACAGCTGATCCATGTTTTTATTCATAAGTCCGAAAATAAAAATATAGTGGTTTTGGGCATTTGTTCTATCTGTTTCCTTGCTAGGGGCGACCCTTCTTGCAAATTTACAGATTTTAATATTTAGTATTTATTTTTTAAAGGCAAAATCGCCCCTCTCACAGGGTCGTACATTTTTGTTTATGCATTGTTTTTCGTGCCAAAATGATGGAGGAGTTTTGGGTGGGATTTAGTACTTGATCTTGGTCGCCCACCTTGTTAGAGCATAATGCATTCTACTTCGTGTCATTTAGTTGGGATTTGAGGAAGATATGAGTGATTTAGTGATGTTGCATGTTGCTGGACTGCGCCATTTCAGTCCCTGTTTCAGTCACAGCAAATTGAGAGAAGTCACTTTTGAATGGGCTGGGGTTTAGAAAGTCTAGGATGAGTTTGAGGGAGTTTATTTACATTATTGCAGCATGATATATCTTCTAATCACATATGCTTGGCAGGCTCTCTATGTTATTGTAAGCTGAACAGTAGTACTGTCAGCAACTCCTCTATTTTCTTATCTAACTCTTGTACTTTCCCACGATTGTGGAAGAGGTCGGCTTGCCGCCTATTACTTTATTTTACTGCATTATCATGTTGCTGATCGGCTAAGCCGTCAACCTACTCCCGCTGAATAAGTGGTCGAGTTGCATCTTTGAATTCAGTATTGTACTTTCATTTCCAGTCCTCCCACTGAATAAGTGGTAAGAGTGATTGCTTTCCTTTCAGTTATTTTCAACAAGTTCTTATTGCTAATGATCCCCTACAAGTATGCTCTCACCTTGCCCTTGCTAGGATCTAGGTTGATCAGAAAGTCCAAGGTTCCCTTTAGCTGGTTTATGATTACACTAACGCTAATGGGTGTACTTAGCTGTGTAACAAAATAAAAAAATTGGCCGATATATTTCATACTTTCCTTGATTTAGTATGATGCCATCTGATTTTTGCCAGACTTCTAAACCCAAGAAGTAATGTAAAATGCCCAAGTCTTTCATGTCAAATTCTGAAGTTAGATCCTTCTTTCCTTGAGCAATGAGGTGATCTTCTCCTGTTATCAGCAGGTCATCAACATATAAAATAATTATTAGCATATCACCTTTAATTACCTTAAAATAAAGGTTTGGGTCTGCATCATTCTTGGAGCCTGTTTAAGTCCATATAGAGCTTTCTTTAATCTGCATACATGTGAGTCAGGTTTATGTATCACAAAACCTTCAGGCTACTCTAGATAGACTTCCTCTTCAATGGTCTCATTCGGGAAGGCAGTTTTCACATCCATTTGATGGATCTTCCAGCCTCTAGCTGCTGCAATAGCTATCACTGCTCTCACAAATGTGTACTGGGCAATAGGTGCAAATGTTTCTTCATAATCAATGCCTTCCTTTCGTGAAAAACCTCTGGCCACAAAGCATGCCTTGTGTTATTCTATACTGGCATCAGCAGCATGTTTGATTTTGAAGCGCCATTTGGAAGAGACAACAGATTTCTCTTTTGGTCTAGGCACTATATCCCATACATCATTTTTCAAAATGGATTGATACTCTTCTATCATTGCATCCTTCCATACTTGATGTTTGAAGGCTTCTGTAACACTGGTGGGTTCTGAATTGATGATTTCATTCATTAGGGCAACATAGCTTGAGAACCTTTTGGGTCTCTTACTTTCCCTAAAGGTTCCCTTGCGTGTTGCATGATTCTCAGCTTCTTTAATCATTTTCCTAGTCCAAAGTGGTCTCTTCTTGATGTTGTCATTTGGATTCTCTTTTAAAGTAGATTGAAATTCACTTATTGTTTCTTCAGGATACTCCCTCTGAATCTCAGGAGTAGGTTCCACTTCTAAGACTCTAGAGGAATTATGAATTTCTAGCTCACTTGAACTCCTTGCCCTTTTGAATGCAAGGTCTTCTTCAAAGATGACATCTCTGCTTAGTTCAATTTGTTTATGCCCGGGTATGAATATCCTGTAGGCTTTGGAGGTTTCACTTTATCCCACAAATACCCCTTTCTTTCCAGAAGGTTCTCATTTGAATCTCTTTTCTTTAGGTACATGAAAGTAGACCGGGCAACCAAAGATCCTTAAGTGACTCAGTCAGGTTTTATACCAGTGAAAGTTTCTTCAAGAGTCTTGTTGTCTAGATGAGAATGTGGAGATCTATTTTGGATATAAACAGCAGTTCTAGAGGCTTCTATCCAGAATGAGGTTTCTATGTTCTGGTTGTTGGCATAAAAACTAACACCTCTGGAGTGTGAGTTTGTACGGACAGCTATGCACACTACGTAATGAGTGCTCTTCAAATTAGGAGGGGAAGCTCCCTCGTTGTACTGGAATGTATGAAATAGAAAACTAAACTAATGTCCTATCTTTTTGTTCTCAATTGGTAGAGGCACAAGGTTAAGAAAACCTAGAACGTTGCAGCTAAGTATTTTTTGGTTTCGCAGATCATCTAACTACAACTAAGCTAACTTCTTTAAATCTATCCAGTTTCCTCAAGAAACAGAGCATGAGGAAATGGAGGAAGAATGTATTATACGATAAACTTCAGGTGCGGGCTCACAACATGAAGGCAAGGGAGGCGCAACTATTTGCTAATCCGGGAAGAAGTTTATTAAAACAAACAAATAAACGGTAAACCTGGTACAGCTTCACAACATGAAGGCAAGGTAGGCACAACTATCTGCTTGGCTGAATGAGTCTACTATCACACACATCAAACGATAAGCTTTAAGTATAGTTTCGCAAAATGAAGGCAACGTAGGCGCAACTATTTGCTCTTCTGAATAGGCTCATGATAAACAAAACACAAGGTAAGCAACTGGGACAGTATATTGTATAGACGCAATACGCATGCAATAACGATCAAACCAGCAACCCCATTTAACTAAGATCGAATAAACACCATGACAATAACATGAAGGCAAGGTAGGCGCAGCAATTTATTATAACAGCAATCACTCTTTGAACAGATACAATAATAGCAATACTACAGGCAAGGTAGGCGCAGCATGTATGCTATCAAGCAAAAGTTCTAATTTACAAGGGTGAACCAATCTTGAGAATAGGCATGTTGCCGACAACGCAGCAATTCTCTATCACCAGGAAAAGCTAATTACAAATGAGCTAAAAGCTCTTATTTATAGACATCAAGGTGTAGGCAACCCTAAAATCACCTTGAGTCAACTACAGTCTTGCAAGACATGCAAGATCTTATTCTCTAAACCTAATTGAATGAACCTACACAGTTAACTGGGAAACTACCATCAGTTAATTGAAACATCTAATCTCAATGGACAAGGTGCAACATGCACGTCCTTATTGAAAGCAAGTCAACTGGAATGCTATCATCAGTTAACTGAAAGATCTAATCTAAGCTCCAAGTGTACGTAGATGTTTCCAAGAAAGACATGCATGCAATGTGTAACAACCAGTTAACTCGGAAAGAAGCCTCGAGTTTAACTCCTGTGTCTAATGTCTATCTTGGAAAAGGTGGGACGCCTTGAACTGAAGTTCACTGACCCTGATCTCGAGCAAGTAACCCCTCCACGAGGTTAGTGACTGCATCACCATCTAGAGGTCGTCACATGTCTCAACTGTCAATTCACTGCTTCTTAGCAACTCAAGCAAAACTGAAAATCTCTGTATACTTAAACTGGCCCTTCACTGGCTGGTAACTATGGCGGCTTTGTAACTGAAGTGATGGCCACTGTTTCCTCTGCAACTTGATGCTTCTCACGTTTTTCATGCTTTTCTTTATGGAAGAGTGTTGCATGATGAAACTGCGAACTCTTTGGTTGTGAGAAATACAAATGAGCATGCTGCATACACAGAAACCCAACGGTATCAACCCTCTAAACTGGCCTTGGAAGACAATCAGCTATACGAGACATGACATGAAACCATGTGAACTTGAGTGACTACTCTTGTCAACCTTTCTGATGCCCTTGATACAAATCAATGTCAGCTTTTTTGATGAAATCATGAATTAAGACTGACTTGGTCTTGAATTCGTTTTGCGTGAACAACATCTTGAAAAACTCGCCTGTTGACTGTGAACATGGCTAGATTCTGACAACTTCTCCAAAAAACCAAAAATCTCTCCTAATGAGGCTAAAAATAGCTTGTCGAAGGGCAATTTTCACAGAAAATTCTGAGAAGTGGGTTTTATGTAGAATCAAATTCTAAGATGACCCACAATGTCAGAATTGTGAAAAAAAATGTGATTTAGGCCCGCATGCAAAAGGTTTTCAGTTGAGATCTGAGGGGCTGTGAGGACATTTTTTCCCAAAAAAATTTGAGATATGGGTTTTGTCCAAAAGATATTTCTAAGACAACCCACAACGTTAGATTCGAAAAATATTGACTTCTACTCCACCATGCAAAGGAATTTCACTTCAGAAAATCAAAGCCTCAAGAACTGACGTTCTGGAACAAATTTTTCTTGAAAATTCTAGCACATGGGTTTTGCTGAGAAAGCAATTCTGAATCAACCCAGATGATTTGTTTTGCCAAAAATGCCAATTCTTCAAACATGTGAGAAAATTTTAAGACGAGAAGATGGAAGAAATCTAGAGAAGAAGAAAGATGTTTTTTAATTTTTATTTATTTATTATCTTCTTCTGTCAAAATCGCCACTCTGCCTTGAATTCTGCTGATGAATCTTGACTTGTACCTGCAAAAGAATATTTTTTATGCCTTCACAACTAACCGCTGAAGAAATTCACCCAACTCTGAAAAGAATTCACCTCTGCTCAAGCTGGATGAATGAAATGATGAATGCCATGCTTGCATAACTAGAGCAAAATTGTACCACAAAAGCAAGAATGCAAGCTCAAACCCTAACTATGAAGAAGGAATCTGATTGGCCCTTTACCAGTTGAACTGCTGCTATCTCTGAGTCTTCAGACTAAAAATAATATTTTAATTTCAAAGCATGCAAAGAACTAAAAGTGGCACCAATATTTATCTTTGAAGAAATTCGTCACTTTTTAACGCCTTGCATGCAAAAATATTATTTTTATCATTTTGCCAAAAAAATAGCATCTTGCTGTGCTCAACACACTTCCCTGATTCTAAAAAGTCAAATTTTGATCTTTTAGGCTTCCATTTGCAAGAGTTATGAGATTTTTGAGAATCTCCTGTTTTGTAGCTGACTGCAAAGTTACAACTGACCCTGTTCAACTCTGATTTCTGGATGATTGAATGATCCTGCGACCGTGCTGAGATATCCACCGCGAAGCTTGCATGACAAGGATGAAATGTCTGCTGGGAGCAACAACTGCTAAAATCATCATCTGATACCTTAGAAAATTAGGCGCCTCTGATTAAATTGATGTTTTGACTCCAGACTTAGCCATTTCTTCGTTTTGCCTTCTGATGCTTCAAACTGCCGCTGACGGTGAATAATGAACCCCACTGACTGAATAATGGATTCATTGCGTGACTAGAAGTACTCTGCATCCAATGACTGTATGTGAGGGATCTGAAAATTGTATTAAGAACCCCAAAAGAACGAGCACCCCTATTCTGTGATAGCTCAAACACCATTTTGACAAAAGTGTGATTTTCATCTGAACACCATACTTTGACCCTTGATACCGGGAACTGGAATGTTCCGATACGCGTGCCGCCTGTCTTGCTGTACAGTTTGGTCAACTTGCAAGAGATGTTCTTGGAGACGACGAAGCCAGAAAATTGCTTTTAAGGCCTCTAAAAGAAAATCGCCTTTTTCAAAGAAAATTATATTCTTACACTTAGTCATTTTTTGAACTGCCTTCAATCAGCTCTTCTTTACAGCATTATCATCTTGACCTCGCACGTACGAGCATTCGCCAAATCCCGGAGGCTGTCGGCTAGACTCGTTGGATAGCTTGAGTAATTGCACACAAGTCTTGTGAAGACTGTAATTGCAAATAACCCCGTCTGGCAGGCCTAAAGGAGAATCGCCCCTAGCCTACAGCTGTGCAGCTTTGTGTAGCTATGCTTCACCATCCTCTGTTTTACGTGCTCGGTAGGACCTCTGTCACAGTTACTCAGAACATCGGATCGTCTTGTGAACGGTACACTGCAAAACTGAACTGAGCTGGAAGAGATCTCAGGAAGACCTCAATTGCAAATTCATCCATCAAATAGGTCTTATTCAGGATCGCCCCTGGGCTACAGGGGAGCGGATTTGCATTCTGAAAAACTTCTTCTGACATGTATCCTGCCTGCAATTTCCACTTCTAACGCTGATAACTGGATTTCTGTACTGGATACGCTTTCGCTTGATAGCTCGTTGAAAAGCCAAACTAATTCTGCAAAGACTGAAACCATCAAAACACACATGCATCTAGATCTGGGCCTTCAAAAAGAAAATCGCCCTTGGGCTAGAAGGGAGCGGATCTGCATTTCTAGACTGCCTCCTTGTGAGAAAACACTCTTCGCAACCTCTGCTTCTGTCTTCGTTTGCCGGAGTTCTGTAACTCGGATAATCTTGCTTCATGGCTAGTCGGAAAGCTGACTGAAAATTGAACATAATGAATGTATCCTTCATCCAAAGCACTCAAATCTTGACCTTCAAATGGAAGGGCGCCCTTGGGCTACAGGGGAGCGGATTTGTTTTGAATTCATTGATTTTCACCATTTTATGCTTTGCAAATGCTGTATCCATCACTGCGGTTGACCATGTCGAAGCGTTGTGACTGCTGAGGTGTGTGGATGACTATACTTCATCATTTTCACATGTACGGACACTATAAAGTTGATTTGCACGTTGATTGCGCAAGTGTCTACTACGTTACATAGTGAAAAGTTCCCAGACTTAGAATATTTTAGCACTTTTTGCCAATCTGAAAATCCCCTCCATCAAAAAGCATTATTTCCAACATCTTTTATCGTAGAGCGTTCCTCTTTGAGTTTCAGGCTTAGATATTGATACCTGGTACTGGCGACTGCCATTGATGACCCCGAAGATCCTAACTTTTCTCCTGAAAAAGTGAAAACTACCCACCAGCCTTAAACTGACTTTTAACTGAAACTGACTTCACCACTGTGATTGTGATGTGAAATAAGCCAATCAAAATTAATTTCAGCCAATTCTAACAAGTTCCTATTTTTTAGGGTTTCGAGCTAAAAATAGATTTCAGAAACCTTAATTTTCAAAATTTTCAAATTTTGCCAGTATCTTCCTGGCATCACACTGACTAAAAGCCCATACTTTATTTGCCCAAAAATTGAGTTTTGACCCCACTTTTACAAGGTTTAGACCATTTTAAGCAAAATGCCTTAATGAAGCAAAAATTTTGGTTTGGGTACAACACTGGTCAAATAACATTGCTTTTGCAGCTTCTACAATAGTTCTATTTTTTCTTTCAGCAACACCATTTTGTTGAGGGTTGTAGGCTACTGTAAACTCCCTCTTAATCCCAACATTTATGCAAAATTCCTTAAAGATTTCAAAGGTGTATTCCTTCCCATTGTCTGTCCTAAGAATTTTGATTTTCTTCCCGGAGAAGTTTTCAGTGAGAGTTTTGAACTCCTTAAACCTTTTAAGGATTTCTATTGACTCTTTACACTTAAGAAAATAAATCCAAGTCTTCCTAGAGTAGTCATCTATAAATATTACATAATATAGGAAGCCTGCCATGGAGGGTACAGACATGGGTCCACATAAATCAGAGTGAACCAGTTCTAACACGTCTTTGGTTTTACTCAGACTATTATGGAAGGATCCCTTTGTATTCTTTCATAGGGCACACCCTTTACAAGCTCCTTCATGAGTTTGTTTTAATTTAGGCAATCCTGTTACTAGTTTTTCCACAGAGGGTAGGGCACGGAAATGAAGGTGTCCTAATCTTCGATGCCAAATTTCATTTGAATCAGAAGTATCAAGGGTAAGGGCTTGCTTGACTTCAGTGCACAGTTTGTAAAGATAACCTTGTCTTATACCTATGGTTTGAGCTTTCTTTATAGTGGAGTTCTTAGGCCATGTCAGAACTTTCCCATCCATAAAGGTAACCCTATATCCATTGTCTTCAAGAGCAAAGATGGATATTAGATTCCTCTTTATTTCAGGTATGAATAAAACTCCAATGAGTTGTAGGGAGAGACCAGATTTCAATTTGATGGAGCAAGTTCCAACCCCTTTTACAGAATGTGCAGAATCATCCCCAATAGTTACTTCTTCATTAGTCTCTTCAATCATAGTGTCTAGGTGTTCTCTGAACCCTGTGATGTGCCTTGAAGAACCACTATCAATTACCCAGTTGTTGATATTGTTGGATACTTGACTTGATAAGGCTGAATAGAATACAAATTTCTCAGAGTCATAGTTTGTATTTAATTTTCCTACTTTAGCAAAAGATGCTTGTTGTTTTGTTCTATCAGGGCACTTCATTGCATAGTGCCCATATTGATCACATCTGAAACATTGTATTTGAGAGATGTCTTTCCTCTTCTTGAATGATCCTTTTCCATAGGAATTTCTCTTTCTCTTGAATGATCCTTTCCCGTAAGAATTCTTCTTACCCCTTTTATTAGATGTTGTGTTGAGCACATGAATATCCTCATCTACGGGTTTCTGTTTGTTTTCTTTTGTTGAGAGTCTTGTTTCTTCTTGTAAGCAGTTTGTTCTTAGCCTATCAAATTTAGGGAGTTTAGATCTCGCACTTATTCCTTGAACAAATGACTCCCATGAGTTTGGTAGGCCTCCTAGAGCTATTAGTGTTAACTCCTTGCTATCAATTTGATATCCAATTGTTGATAATTGATTCCTTAGTTCAGTGATTCTCATGAAGTATGCATTAATAGTTTCTTGTTTGTTTATTTGAACATTGTTAAGTTGTTTTTTTAATGCAAGAGTCATACTGGTGTTGTTTATTTCAAAGGTGCTCTCAAGGGATTTGAACATTAGATATGCTGTCTCATGTTTTGACAAAATAGGTAGTATATGGTCCCTAACTGCATCTACTAAAATTTTCATGGCTTTCTCATTGTTCTCAATCCATTGAGTTTTCTCTGGATCATCCTCTGGTTCTCTCTTGTTTTCTTTCACAAATGAGTCTAACTTATTTTCTTTTAGAATCATCATGATTCTGAATTTCCATGATGTGAAGTTGTTTGCAACTTCAAGACGGTCTTCAAATCTGATCACACTTGACATTATGAAGAATGCGATGTGAATTTGTTTTTTTTTTAAATACGATTTTTCTAAATAATCCGATTATTTAATTTGATTCGGATTTTCTCAACGTGGCTCTGATACCATGTTAAATTCAATCAAATTTAGCAGATCAGATTCAGGATGAAGAACTATAGATGTGAAAACTACTTGTGAATTTCTATCCTACAACTACGTCTGAATTCTTTTTTTCTGCGAATGCTCAAATGCAGAACATTTATCAATTTCTATATTTGCTTTTGAGTAATCAAACCATATTAAGTATGGAGAGGGGAGTCACGTCCTAAGTCTCAAGAGAGACACAAGTTTAGCAAGGGCGCATCTCATGAGAGACACATCTCAAGGAAGACACGTCTCATGAGAGACACGTCTCATGAGACGTGTCTCTCATGGGACGTGTCTAAGATCGTCCCCCTTAACAAACGAATTTGCCAACTTAAAATAGCGAACACAATTAAGTTTGATTTGTTTTGTATACATATAAATTATATCCTCAAAAGTATATTTCGATTTATACTTGGATGAAGGTGATCTGATATAAATGATGATGATGCATGACTGCAATCATCATTTATATCTAACCGAAGCTACCTATCTTCAACAATAACCAATATAACTCTAGGATATATATCTGCCATCCAGCCCAAAATAGTAACATTGGCAACTGACCGTACTAGAAACTCTAGTGACTTACTATAAATAATAAGTATGGTCCACATGCCGAAATAAGCCTCTAAGAGCACATTACGAGAACCCCTAGCAAACACTGAGCTAGGAACACACTGACTGAGATCGAAAGGGTTGACTGAACTAGTCTGCAATGTCCTCAAAGGTCCCCCTAACCACCTTGTTAGTCCATGGGGACCAAGTGATGGACTAACCTTTGCAAAATATATTGGCCTAGAAAAAGGGGACATTACAGTCCGCCCTCCCCAATATTTCTTGTCCCCAAGCAATCCTCACCTAAACACCTTGCCCTATCACCTGAATGTCAGGATCCCAAATCACTTTGTAGAATTCTCTACCAAAACCCCACTGCATCCACTAGATAATGATAGACCTAAACTTGGCAGCTTTGTTGGTCACCCTCTGAAAAAGAAGCAATCTACAAGGCATAGTGAATCTTGGATCCCTCATCCCACCCAGAAGTCTACCATACTCAACACCCGCTGATTTCCACTGCGCTACTCTGATATATTCTTCACCATGCTGAGAGTGGTGAAGCAACACATCGGGATCCAGTCGATCTGTCGTGCCAAACCTGTCACCACCTGGGTCCCAACACATCAAACCCTCACATCCATCAAACATAAGAAGATGGAGGTAACTCGAAGTGCCAGGATCATAGCACCTCACTCCAATCTTTGCAAACCTCCTATGGATGTGATGAGTACCCCTCATAGGTGCCAAAAGAGATGTAGCAGCTCCTCTTAGGTTGTTGATATGGGACAGATTAGCACCCTCAAGACTATAAGCTCAATCTACGGGGATGCAAATTATTGTTCCAAGGTCATAGGGTGATAGAGTATCATCCCTATGCAGCTCTCCCATGCTGAGGAGATGATGCAACTCTACTCCAAACTCTTGAACAGTTGCTGTCCTCCAAAAATTATGAATGAAATCCTCGTCCCATGGAGTAGCACAGCCGTCTCCTACCAAAACATGGAGTAAAACTCCATCACTACAAGTTGGTCTATCAATGCCATCATGCACATTGAAAACACAACTCCCCTGTATCCTCATCTTCCCAAGTGTATGCCACACATGGTTATGTGCCTCCATCGGAAATCCCTAAAGCCTGGAAGTTGCACTCTCTGCCAAGGAGATGTCTACATGATGAAACTCTGATCCCTGTCCCTGTATACAACCATCTGAAAGTGAAAGAGTCGAAGACCCGCAAATCTAGTTCCATCTTCCAAAGATGGAAACACTCCATCCCAAAATGGATATGTATCCTAAGCCAACCCACACTTTCACATCATCCAATTATATGCATGTGGACTGAATGAGAAGTAATGAGCATTCCTTACTATACAGTCAAGGTGGAATGCGCCTGCTTGTGCCAATGGTAGACCTGCATGGTCGTTGGGAACCCATGCCTCGTCACTCTCATCACCTGGAGGTGGCTCACATCTTCGATCTTGAAGTGTAGATTGGGTAACTGCTCTACAAAACCTCTGCAAAAAGTCCCTATCTAAAAGTAACTAGAGGTATTCTAATTTAATCCACTTAGGGCATGCTTGATAGTTCACAAACTAGAAATAGAAGTGCCCACTACTACCCATGTCTGCCTTTCCTCCAATTGTGTTGACCACAAGAGGCACTCCACAAACTTGTGTGTGTTGTCGAAACAAGTTAAGGTTTGGACAACCTTATCCTCGGTAACCTTAAGTTGTCCCTTGAGCCCCTATGACTCACTAGGCTCATGCCCATCATCTGTCTTAACCAATGCATTACCTGAACTGTTGGCAGATGTAGGAGACATGCTCCCACTAGAAGATGCCCTTCAATCCTCATGTGAAAAAGACAGGGCAGCGTGATGACCCAACTCGCTTGTCACACAAGACTCTACCTCCTCAGCACAAGACTTACTATTATCAATCTCTACCTCGCCAATGTAGAGACTGGCGTTCTTGTCACAGGTGGATACATGCACCTCACTCATGGCCGGTATGCGTGGTGCATGCATCTCTATCTCTATCGTATCTATACCTCAAGCCCTCAATTGGCTCTTCCCTAAAGGTGACTCACGATCACTATGGTGCAAGCTATGTGAAAACTCAAGAATGTCAGAATCATTCCTATCCTCAGTCCCATGCAAACCTGAAATTTCCTCGTACTTGGGCACCGTTAGGGATTCTCCCCTCAAACCATGAGTGCTACTACCATCCACGAGAGTCATAACAGCCATAGAAGACTGGATATATATTGCATAGTTTACATACTCGGACTCGGAGAGTACTCGGCAAGCCCAAAATTTTTGACTCGGCAAATACTCGACAACTTAAAAAGTAGCAAAATTTCTCATGAAAACACTTTTTTTTGCAAAATTCAATTACAAAATGCATCAAATGAGTCTAAAAACCATGAGGGAGTGTTTTATATTAAATTTCATAGTTCAATACATATGGATTACAAAATGGCATCATTATACGAAGCCACATAGTGAAACTGGTAATAACTATAATGAATTTATGATGATTGTATTTGAAAATCATCATCATAAATTTCATATCTAGGCAATTACAATTTCCTCTTCCCCAACCTAGTGAAAAATTGGGAGGTAGAGGGTATGGTCCTTGCACTCGATTCTGGCTCCCTGCTTGCCGTAGAAGATTGTGGCAGTGGCTCCACCATGCTGGTAGGTGGCAGTGGCTCCTCCTCCACCACATCAATGTCATCCAATCCAATCTCCCCTACTTCTACTGCAGGCAAATCCTCCATAGCTTGCCTCTCGAAATCAGCAATCTCATCCTCTGTAAACAAGGAGGCCTCATCATCCTGTACGGTCCAATCACTGTATGGATCAATGTCATCCAAATCAATGAGCTCATCTGAAAAGTCCTGCACCTTTCTTGTGCGAAGCCGAAGATTATATTGCACAAAAACAAGATCATTGAGGCGTTGTTGAGTCAACTTGTTACGCTTCTTCGTGTGAATGGAATCAAACAAACTCCAGTTTCGTTCACAGCCAGAAGCACTACAAGGTTGAGACAAAATTCGGAGGGCTAGCCTTTGCAAATTTGGAGTTCTTCCACCCCAATCATCCCACCAAGAACCTACAAATAAGATATTCAAGTTTTTGTAAATATTGATAAACAATATTGTAATAAGTTAATAACTAATAAGTAATAATAATTGTAATTCATAACTTGCAAGATAAAGGCTTCACTTTTTCTTACTTGGTGTTTGGATCTCTCTTCCTCGTTCACATAATGTGGAAGAAAACAAAGGCCCCCTAGCTGCCTTATATTGTTGCAACTCTATAAGGATGAGGTCTTTCACTTCAGGTAAAGGTGTCATCCTGTCAATACATGTGAATAGGCCCTCCATAACCTCTCCATTAGCATCCGTGAAGCCATCAGAGAAGTAGAATTTGGGGTTGAGAAAGTACCCCGCTGCATGAATGGGTTGGTGGAGTTGATTGTTCCACCTTCGATCAATGATCTCCCAAATAGGGGTAAATCTATTTGCATCCCCCATGTAATAGTGTTGGATGGCCTCTTTGGCCCTATCCATTGCTTCATAAAGATATCCCATCACATTTTTCTCACCATCCACCAAGCGCAAAACCCTCACCAATGGCTCAGTCACCTATAAAGTACAAAGTAGAACTAAATTTAAATTACACCTTACAAGGAAACAAAATACTTATAGAATTTTAAATTAAGAATAAAGGATTAAATCTGAAAATTCATTAGAGTTTAAGTTACCTTGACAATCTCTAATGCTCTAGTTGCAAATTGACCATCAAAGATTATTGCTACAATCTTTTCTCCATCAGCCTTCTTTGAGTAAGTTGAGTCTACCCATGGTTGACTCACAAACATCTGCTTCAAGGAAGTCAATAAACTAGTGATACTTTGCAACGTTAGAAAATTAGTTGCAAACCTTGTAGCACCCGATCGCACAAGCTCTTTCCCCTTGGTGTGATCTCTCATCAATTGAAGAACCCATGGGTGATTATATATATATTTTGTTATGTCTCTTGCTTGTTCTACAATTGGTTTCACCCAATCAATTTTTCCTATGTCCTCCAAAAGAAGGTCAAGGCAATGAGCTCCACAAGGGGTCCAAAAAAGTGTTGGATGCCTTGCTTGAAGCAATCTACCAGCTGCCACATATGCCGCCGCATTGTCAGTAACAACTTGGACAACATTTTCTATGCCCACCTCTAAAACAACCCGCTCCAACATCAAACTCAAATTTTCTGCATTCTTTATTATGTTGGAGGCATCAATTGACTTTAGAAAAACCAACGCACCATTTGAAGCCACTATAAAATTGATAAGAGTGCGGTTTCTTCCATCTGTCCAGCCATCTGAAAGAATTGAGCATCCATACTTTTTCCATTTCTTCTTTTCAGCTTCCACAATTCCATTTGCATCTACAATAGCATCTTCAAGTAACCTGCCACTTAAATCTCTTGGACTAGGGGCCTTGTACCCTTTCCCTGCAACTGTCAATGCTGTCACCAAACACTCCCAATATGGACTCCTTGCCACATTGAAGGGAAGGTTATTATAAAACCAAAAATTTGCACAAGCCTTGTCTGCTTCTTTGTGCACCTCCCTATTCCACCCAGTACCTTCCAATGAAGGTTGTGATCCTTGAACATTTCTAGGGACAAAAAACTGGAATTTATTTGAAGTGGATGGGGTACGTATACGTGGACCGCGACTAGAGCCCACAATGCCTTGCATATTCACCTCAGAATCTTCAGTCAAATTAGGAGCAATGGCTTCTTGTATGGCTGCTTTTGTCTTTGCCCTCTCCAATTTTTTTTCATCAAGTGCTGCAAGAAGAGCTGCCATCTCTCGTTTCACCTCTTCAGGGGCTTCTTTACATGCCTTTGCATCACGGCAAGGAATACTAGCAAGATGGTATTTGAGGCGATTGATGCCTCCACTAATCTTCTTCTTGCACCAAGTACAAATAACACTCCCTGGTACTGGCCCATAATAGCCATGTTTCCAAGCGGGATCACGGCTACCAGGGGGTCTCCTTTCAATGGCCTGGCTTGAGGCAGCTGTGTCTGAACCAGATGCAGAGGCAGATGCCATTGTGATTAAATATTAACCTGCAATATTAGAAGTTGAATAATAAATATATTAGAAGATGCAACAGATCCAATACAAAGTGAAAGGAACAATCAACTAATTGTTTAACTTTATAATTTCAGTCATTATCAAACAATAAAGTTGTAAACTATCAAAGTGAGACATTTCATTTAGTATGCTATCTGTTCTAATTTCAGTTTTTTTATTCTTATATTTTTATTTTTTGTTGGATGCACATTGATTTAATTTACTTGTATGCAAATTGGCATTGCAGTCCTAACTCCTAACTCCTAACCTTGTTGGTTGTTGCAAATTTGCAGGTGGGAGCAGCAGGTTATCTGTTATCATACTGTATTTAATAATTTATTGCAGATATTCCACTATAAAAGTACTTTGAGACTTTTGATCATAGTTTGCAGATGGGCGAGTAATCTCTTATTCTATGTAGATGAACAAAATTTGTGTGTATGTGTGTGGATTGTCATTGTGCAGCTACATCAACATATGGATATGAGTTTTTCAATTTTCACTTTAAACTTTTACAGTTTTACTCATATCCATATGCTGATGCAGCTGCACAATGACAATCCACACACATCAGAAAAACTGTAAACATGCTGGTGTTGTCTATATCAGATTTAATATTAAAATTTAAAACTTCATTCTTAATAATTTATTGCAGATATTCCACTATAAAAGTACTTTGAAGTTTGAGACTTTCGATCATAGTTTGCAAATGGGCGAGTAATCTCTTATTCTATGTAGATGAACAAAATTTGTGTGTATGTGTGTGGATTGTCATTGTGCAGCTACATCAGCATATGGATATGAGTTTTTCACTTTAAACTTTTACAGTTTTACTCATATCCATATGCTAATGCAGCTGCACAATGACAATCCAGATTCCACACACATCAGAAAAACTGTAAACATGCTGGTGTTGTCTATATCAGATTTAATATTTATTATTATTTTAATTTTTAAATGTAAAATTTCATATATTATTCTATTATTATAAATTAATAATACCATGGGAAAATTGTAAATAATAATATCATTTTTGACATCAAATTTATGATTTATTGTAATTTGTTATTTTAAAACTAAAATTTCATATATTATTTTATTATAAATTATAATAATATCATGGCAAATAATAATATAAAAAGATATTATTATTTGTCATGATATTATAATTTATAATAAAATAATATATGGAATTTTAATTTTAAAATAATAATAAATTATTAAATATGATGTACAAAAGTGAATATTTTATCATTATGAATATTAAAAATTAAGACTCCCATGATATTATTATAAATTTATAATAAAATAATATATGAAATTTTGAAATTTTAATTTTAGAATAATAATAAATATTAAATTGATGTAGAAAAATAAAAAAATTTAATATTTTTATTATTTTATACATAAACGTTTGGAAGCATATATATAAAATAATAAAAATATTAAATCATTTCCAGGCATATGTTCATTTAATATTATCATTTTTTCAAACATATACTATGAAGTATGAAGTATGAAGTATGAAGTATGAAGTTTTAAATTTTAATATTCAGGCATATGTTCATTTAATATTAGCATATGTTTGAAAAAATGATAATAGTAAATACCCACGACCTGGCACAGGCGCCGCACAGCCAATGCGAACAGGAACTAACCTGGAAATCGCGCAGACTCCAAGTCGCGCAGCCACCACTGCAAATCGTGGAAATAAATCACGCAGCCAACACTGCAAATCGTGGAAAATGAAAAGGGTAAATGTAAACTGCAAATCGTGGAAATAAATCACGCAGCCGACATTGCAAATCGCGGAAAATGAAATGAACGCATCCAAAACGCGGAAAAAATGTGTAAAAAATCCCGCGAAAAGGTAAAAACGACTTGAAAAACGTGTCAAAAACGTGTTACGTTTTTTGTGCCGATTATTTTGCGAGCAAACAGAGATTAATCGGCGAGTACTCGGAAAAAAACAGTAAAAAAACTCGGCTAGGGTTTCCTGCGAGTAAAAGTCAAGATTACTCGCCCAGCCAAAAAACATGCGATTACTCGGCTGCTCGGCGATTAATCGCCGAGTATGTATACAGAGATATATTGTGGATGAAGAGGATTGAACCAAGGTCAACTCCTCACAGAGCTTGTCAATCTGAATCTTCGATTCTTGAAGGGCCTTCTGAGTGCTCTTCAAGGAATCCTCCATGGCAATAAGCTCATCAGTAAGCTTATCCACTTCCCTATTTTTCCCCTTAAGTGCATCATAGTAGTAGATCTCACCAAGCATGAGTAGGTGATCATTGTCTGAGAGGAGTTGCAGGTAATTGTTCTTCATTACCACTAACGCTTCTCTGAATGCCTATGAATTAGAAAGGGAAAACTCTCCTTAAGGGTCCATATGTACTCTTGAAGACCTCCAATAGCATTTGGCCATCATAATGAGGGTGTCATCAAAATGTCTAATGGCTGCACTAATCTAGCCTTCACTAACCTTCAGTTGTCTTGCCAACTGATTGGACCCCTTAGTCTAATCAGCCTCATATAAAATTTCAGATTTGCAATCAGCATTATGCAACATAAAATCAGATTTGTTTTCAAGGCTGATATCAACTCCATGAGTGTCAAAATTGTCAAACTTCATGCCTAACCCTGTAGATGGAATCAGGGCAGCACTAAAATCAGAAGTAGACCCATCCAAAATAGGATTTGTGTCATATGAAAGGGCTATCACACCTGGATCTCTAGTGCAATAAGTCTATTCACTGTTTTGCTCATGACTGGTGCCCTATATGAATAAACCATTCTCCAACTCCCAAGCACGGGCATCATAATTGCCACCACTCTATGTAGGCTTGGTTTGAGGTTCAAACCAAACGCCTCCTGTATCATCATTGCCACCTATATCATCACCACTTGAATGAAATGTAGAACCAACACTCTCAACCAATTTGAAGGCTCCCACATCTCTGCTCACAATGTACTCATCACTAGGTACTAAACCTTGGGATGCACCACACTGGAAACCAGTCTCGTTGCCTACTGCAACATCTATCTCACATCTGAAAATTACCCCTACAAGTGAAGATTGCTCTTCAAATGTGGCTGCAATAGATGTTTAGTTTTCATATTTACTTTCCACATTACTTGTCACTGCCCCTTGACCAATGCAATATTGTTGATCAAGCACCTCAGAATCACCTATAAGTTGCAGCTCACGTTGAAACAATTCATCTTCCTTATCCAAATGTTTAGGTTTTGCAACCATCCTTAAATATGCCTTTTTCATGTCAGGGTCCATTAGCATGTACAATTCCTACATCAGCTCAAACATAGATTTATCTGTAGTCATCTTTTACCCTTGCTTCTAACAACTATCAAAGAGAAGCATGAAAATAGACATGCAAGTACTAGTCACCAACATGCAAAAGATGTGAACCAATTGAAGTTGATCAATGAGTGTTGTACCTCAACAAGCAATCTGAAAATTCCTTTTTTCGATAACCCCTCACACTGGCAGGAAAACCAACTCCAATACCACTGTAGTGTCCTACCCCAATTGGAACAAACCCTATGCAGTTTTTTCTCATTTTGTCATATGTATCATTTTGTCAAACAGTTACCATAATGTTGCCAGTCATTTGATCCATGACTTTTTCAGATTATAAGACTTCATGCTTACTGAGAAATCAGTTTGATATACAAAGATTCCATACATAAAGGAATACAACTAATTAAACCTCAAAATGATATTGTTGGTCACTACAAAAAATATTTCATTGTTGAAGCAATCAACATTACAAACAATACAATTTTCTCAGACCCAAAGTAAAGCCCATACATAGATCGAACTTTTAGAAGAATATGATGCCCAACTATGACTAAAAACTAAGAGCTCAATGTGGCCACAGATTGTTGCTCAGATTAGTTGCGCAACTCCTATGAAGATTTCAGAGCAGGTTTAAGGTTATATGCAGCACAGTCAATAATGATTCTCATGCAACAAGGAGATCATGCCTTCTAGGAAACTCACGACCTCTCCAATAACTATGCTTCCCAAATAGCGAGCACCTATAAAACCCTCTCCAAGCAACCCTCCCTGAAGGTACCACAGCCTGTATGAAAGCAGCAATAATATTGTGAACTCAAATATCAGATCAGAAATATGGGAGCCCAAGTATAAACTATAATGTCCCCTCTCTAGCCAGTGGTTTGGAAATTAGGGTTAGCCTATTATTGTGGTCCTCGTAGGCTAACGAGATGTTCATGGGGCTCTTTGGGGGTATTCAGGATCATCAATGAGCTTGTATATTCAGCCTTGCGCCTTCAAATCAGTTCAGTCGTTGGTGGGACTTCCAGAGGCAATTCAAAGCTTAGTATTTATACTTGCTATTGATAGCAAGTGGTGCAAGATTTAGGGTTTCCTCGCCAACAGAGGGATGTTGTATCGGAGGCACTTTCAAGAGGTGATTTGTCAAGTTCTTTGTCGAAAGTGAGCATTTCAATTAAATTATTTAAGTCAATTTTCTTTAATAACATTATGTTATTAAAGTGACTTTATAATTTAATATTATAAAGTTACTTTTTAATAAAGTTCTTTATAAAGTTATTTTATAATTATTTAAGTGGCACAACTTTCAAAAAAGGTAAAATATTATTAAATTGTGCCTAAAGGACAAACTTGGCATGGGTTTTTGAGAAAGGGAGATTATTGATATTTTATTAAAATTGCAAACCCTAAATTGGGCGTGGGAATTGGTGAAGGTTAAATATGAAATGAAGATCATTTGGCAGGCATTCATGATTATTTTGGAAAATATGAGAGTTGTTGCAGATATGGAGAAACAAGCTGATCAAAGGATGAAGACCCTCGATTAGGACAAGATCTATAGGTGTGGGATATCGTCCAAGGATTCTATATTAAATGATCATAGTCAAGATCATTATTAGAGCATTATACAGAATTCAGGGTTAAGAATAAGGCAAGGACTTAGTAATAAATTGCAGGTCAGAAATAAAGGAGATTGCATCAAATAAAGCTAAGGTTGACTTTCAACTTGGCACGTGGGAAGGACCTGATCTGGCCACACCATTTTGAAGACATTTGTGCAAGATTTTCTAAAGCATTATGGTCTAAAATTCCCAATCATTGCTGGCCATACAAAGCAAGAATTATTGCAGCTTTCAAACAGCGATCTAAGAACATTTTTCTAAGCACGTGTTGGTCTTGAGAGCAGGCCATACAACATTGGGAGACGTGTAAGGGTTTAGAACAGATCAGACCTATTTGTGGCTGCCATCACTTCCAGACTTAGGCATTTGGACTGAGGGTTGTGTCTATAGAAGATTCAAGGTGTGTCAAGACAAATCTAGCACTTGACGGCCTAGGGTTTTTGACTTTCTTTTTGCTAATACGAAATCATCAAACCTGTAACTGCAGTTTTCTGCTAATGGGTATTGTTGTGCAGTTTTTGCACACGCGCCCCACTGAAAGTAGGGACCCTCGTTTTCGCTTTTTTGGTGTCTTTGCCTTTCTATTTTGGAGTTTTGCTTGCTTGGGGGCATGTGCTTTGATGTTCATCCTGCCAATTGAAATGGCCCATTTATGATTTATATTGAAAACCTTAAGTTCTGGGTGCATTTCGGGCTTTTCACTGTGTTTGGGAAAATCCGCCCTAGCCAGACTTTCCCGGTTTCCCTTTGGTGCTTGGTAATGGCTGCCTTTTTGCTCAAGTCCGGGGAAATCCGTCTTGTCCGGATTTTTCCAAAGTCCATTGCTTTATCGGATTCCCGGATTTTGGTCTTGGTCATCTTGTCGATCGCATTAATGGTGATTGCATGACTTTTGGGGCAATGTTATATTGAGTTGTGGGAAGTGATTTGCCATTTGAGTTTGGAGTACTTAACCTTGGGGTGTGTTGTTGGATTGTGCATTCGGAAGTGACTTCGAGTGTTGCATTCGGATTTCCTGAGCACCATTCGTGTTTTGCTCGTGCTTGAAGTTGTTTGTTGGCATCCTTGGTTTCGGTTTCCTCTATTGGCATGGTATGTGGATACTCTCTTTCTCTTTTTGGTTTAGATTGCTTTGTTGTATGCACCTTCATGTTGCTCTTTGCTACGTTCTTGCTTGAATGTGCGTGTTTCCTGGGCGTTTCGGGGTTCCATGTCTTGCCATCCCGTTCAGGTGCTTGTCTTGACGACTTGCTTGAATATATGCTGCTGGGCATGGCAAGGGAAAGGCAATGGATCCAAGTGCTGAAAGTTCTTCTATCTCCGAGGCAGAAAAGGTAAAGATGGATATCAAGAGTAAGATTCCTGAGAGCAGATTGACTTTCGTCTGGTCAAGAATTACTGATACCAATGTGGGTATGTGGGACTATGAGGAGTTCAAGGCTGAAATGGCAGCACAGAACCTCCCTTTGCTGGCCAAAAGAACTTTGGAATCCAGGTTGGCACATGTGGCTGGTTTCCCCTCTACAGTACAATGCTATGAGTTGGTGCTTGAATGTGCAAAGAACTATGACAGGGGAACACAAAGAATAATTGGTCCCCAGGGAAGAGTTGTGGCAAACTTTGACCCTATGTCCATCACTAGAACTTTTGATATAGATGCAGCTAAGAAATACTATGAAGAGAATGTGGTCAAGTCTCAGCAGGTAATCAACTCTTGGTTGGAGAAGCCTAAGTCTCACTTCTCCAAGCTGCCTAAACAGTTGGTTAGACTTAAATTCAAGAGGGAATACTATAATGCCATCACTCTCCTCAGCAGGTTGGTAGGGCTGAGGAATGCAAGAGTTTTCGAGAGCTGGATGTTCAATGTCATTTCTCGGATGGAGCAAGGTATAAACTACCACGAGGCAGGTGCTATAAGTGCAGTGATCCATGAGCAGATGCGTAATGTCTTGCAGACCAAGACCTTCACCATGACTTCCTACCTGGTGTATGCATTAGCAAGATTTCACCCATACAAGGGCTTGAGTACTAGAGGTATATTCGGGCAAGATGCAATCTATGAGGTGTATCCGCAGCTTCACCTGGGAGGAGGAAGTTATAGAAGGGTGAATGATGCATTCACCATGTATATTACCAGGTTGCTGCAGAGTGCAGAACATGTTAGGATTTCAGACAAAGCCAAGGAGTTGATCAGGAGGTATGGGGCATGGTTCATTCAATTCCCTACTTTCTCCTACATAAGGATTGATAGTTGTCAAAGGGCTCCCTACAGACTCCCAAGGTACCCAACTAACCATATCATACTATTGGAGGTCACTAGGCAGATTCATGACTTTGATGTGGTTGTGAAGGGAGAGAAACATAAGGCAAGGTTTGGGAATGATTTTCCATTAAAGATAGGCACAAATGAGGTATGCCCTTCCATCCAGTCAACTCATGCTTCTGAGGAAAAGATGAGTACTTTTGGTCTCTCTTTTCATTCCAAGAGGGCAAGGTTTGACATTACTGGTGAGGCACAAAAAAAGGCCAGCAGAGAGTACAGCCACAAAGACAACATTGAAGACTATTGGGCTAACCTTGGCGATGAGTTTGATGTAAAGAAGAAGAAATTCTCCAAGCTACCAGTAGACTTAGTAAGACTATATAACATAAAGGCCATTCCTGACCAAGTGGAAGAAGATGGAAATCTGATTCAAGGTCATATCTTTGAGGTTGTGAAGGACAAACCGGTTGGAGAGATTGACTGGTTGGAGCAAAAAAAGACAGAGTTGGAGCAAATTATGACTCATGTGATTAAGCGTACCAAAATGTGGCTGAAGCACAAAATGCTAGAGTTAGAAAGTGAAGGTGTCCAGTGCACCTATGATTTGATGGGAGACTTGGAGTCTCATTCTGCTTTTGAGGAATCACATGAGCAGGATCCTAAGGGTAAGGCCAAGGTGGACTCTCCCTTCAAGATTTAAGTTAGGGATGTTCAAATGAGGAGGTAGCAGATGTAGGTAAACAAAGAAAGCCTATTGCCAAGAAGAGAAGGCATGTTTCAAGGAGAGGGGTTGAGAAAGATAAAGAGGAAGAAGTGGATGTTCCTGCTCCCTTGACCAACAGAAGAAGACTTGTGAAACTGTCACAAAAAGAAAAAGAAACTACCAAGACTGATAAGGAGGTTGAGCCACCTATGGTAGAGGTAGAAAGTTCAGGGGAGAAAACACAGGTATACATGAGGAGGTCAAGGACTCCTTCCCCAAAGGATGCTACGACAAAAGGAGATGTTCCTGTGACTGCTCCTATCATTGAACAAAGGAACATTCCCCTTCCTCAAGGTACTGGCAGTGTGCCAAAAGAAGAGCCAAGGAAGGATGAAAACCCTGAGGACTTGGGTAAGGAAGAATTCCAGGAAGGAGACCTCTACAATGCAGAAGCAGAAATTGATAAGGTAATCCAGTCTCCCTTGGTAGCCTATGCGGATTCACCTGCAGAAGATCAGGAGGGCAAATCCCCTCAAAAGGAGGAGATACCAGCTAAGATTCCCTCACCGACACAGGTTATTGTAAAAGAGCAGTCTCTAGAGAAAGAGGATCCGACTAAGGAGATCCCTAATGTGCCAAGTATTGAGAAAGATGCATCTAGTGTCCAGCAAGAGCAGGATAAACAAGATAAAGTGCAAACCAAATCCACTGTTCCAGATTGGATGGATAGAGAATTAAAGAGAAGATTGGTTATAGTGGAGGACACTCCTCCCAATTGGGATGACCTAATGGCTAACATTGGGAAAGGAAAGACCTAGAAGAAAGCTAGGGTTGTGTCCAGGATTGAAAGGGATGGATCAGGCAACAGAGTGGCTCATATTGCTACTCCTGCTCCAGATAAAGATAGAGATGGGGTGACTGCAAAGGACTATCATGTGCAGACCATTGATTTAGAGCATGCTTCTATGGAGCAGGATATTGAGGAGTATGAAGGCTCCAGTGCTGTAATTATAGGTAGATTGAGGAAGGAGGTACAAACCAAGCATGAGTTGGAAAAGGAGAATGAGAAATTGAAGAGGTACTTGTAGGAGTTGATGAAACCCTTGCAGTCCATTAGCTCTTCTTCCTCTGCTGTAGGTTTCTTGCCTCAAGAAACAATCTCCAAGCTTGAGAAAATAAAAGGCACTACACATGCCACAGTTGGCTGGTTGCAGGGAGTTCAAACCAAAGGAGATGGTGCCATTAAGGATATCTTGTCGAATGCAGGGGATGCCATGAGGTCAGTGGATTGGCTGAAGATTGTATTAGCCCAAGACAAAGAGGATATTGATCTCTTGTTGCAGAAAACAAAAACAATTATGGAATACACTGAAGATAAACTGGTGAAAAGTGGGATTCTTCCTTTCCCAAGGGTTTCAGAGCCTTGGGAATGGTTCGAGATCTTGTAGATGAGGCAAAGGGCCTTGAGGAAGATTCATAAACAAGGGAAGCAGATTGAGGACACCTTGACTGGCATTCATGATAAGTGCATCTCATTCTTTGAAATCATGGCAGGGAGGAAGAAGTTCGCTCCAAAGCATCTCAGTTTGGAACAACTTAGGAAATGGTGGAGAGATGTCTACTCTCCAATCAGTGAGGGTTCAGTCACTGAACATCAGCTAGATGATGCTGCAACCTACATTGCAGTTATTGAAAGGTATTTTACAAATAGGGCTGATTGGGATGGTACAGTAAGGCAGGCAAGAGACGACATCAAGTCTCTTGAAAGAAGAGTTAGGGTTTTGCCTGTGCCACCTATTGCCGAATTGGACAGAGTGCTGCTAGCAGTGCATGGTGAAGTGGAGCGTGCTAAAAATAAGGATGGGAAGTAGTTATATAGGGCTACATCAAAGTTTGTGCTTCCCATTATCCACATGCATTGGATCGAGTTTTGTGACCTCCAGGCCGACTTGGATGAAATTGGTGCAAATTGCACATTTCATATTGTTTTCGAGTATCTTTTGAGGCCAACCTATTGTTTGGCATTTATTATTGTAAACTCTTATTTGGGCCTGTTGATGTTATTACAGCGTCGGTCTGCACTTCCCAGGAGACAAATAAATGGATATCAACTAAAGCAAAGGGCCGACCCTATATTGTTTCATATAATCTAATTATTGAATGGCCGACCTAAATTATATTTAATGATTATTGTAAAGGCCGACCTAAATGAAGAGGTGCCTATGTGATATATATACAAGGTCATTTTTTGTTATTCAATACAATTCGTATTATCAAGAAAGTTCGCTATTATGATCAAGAGCAGAAATTCGCATATACAAGGAAGAACAGAAATCAAGTTTATTCATCATAATTCGCATTCCTAGAAGAAGTTCATACTTGAGCAGCAGATCATCATTCTTGTAGCAGCAGACTATTTTCAAAGAAGAGCAGATTCATTTGTATCTAAGCATCAAGGAAAAGTGCGAAATCATTAGCCATTGTTGGGCTGTGTTGTAAGCAGATTTCTGCCACTATATTATCATATATATAAGAGAATCATTTGCTGGGTTTTTCTCCCTCGAGTAGGAGGGTTTTCCCAGGGTATCTTGTTGTGTTCATTGTCTTATGTGTTGCATAATTTGTTATCTAATCTGATCTAAGAAACAGTAACATGGTATCAGAGCGGGTGTGAAAAAGATCGTGATCAGATTCAGATCTGTTAGTTTGCAACTCTCTTTATTCTTTTTCAGTCTACCTTCTAACTTTCTCAAGATGGTGAACGGTCTGAAAATCAAGGATAGACTCGAAGGGTTCTCGAACTACACATCATGGAGGTTCAGGATCATGCTAACATTGGAGGAAAATGACTTGGCTGAGTTTGTGAAAAAAAAAGTTCTCGAACCCGAGGAGGAAGAAGAGAAGCTGCAATGGAGGAAGAAAGACACTAGGGCAAAGAAAGTGTTGGTTGATTCCATCAAAGATCATATTGTTCCGATTGTCTTCAAGTTGGATACTACAAGGGAGATGTTCAAAACATTGGAAGAAATGTACGAAATTAACAACACCAGTCGTGCCCTAACCTTGAAGCAACATCTACTTCACATTAAGATGGCGGAAGAAGAGTCTGTCATCACCTACTTCATGAAGATTTCCGAATTGAGAGATCAACTCTCTACCATTGGTCATATTGTTGATGACAAGGATTTGACCATGATTGCTCTCAATGGTCTTCCGCTTTCATGGGAAGCGTTCATTCAAGGAATTAGTGCAAGATCTGAACTTCCCAAGTTTGATCGATTGAGGATTGACTGCATTCAAGAGGAGTCAAGACTAACAGCAAGGGGGATTGGTCAAGGTTCAATGAATGAAGATTTTCATGTCCTCGCCTCTCATTCATCAAAGGAAGGAAAATTTTGGAAGAAAGGATTCTTTAAAAGGAGTCGAGATAATGGGTCAGAAGGTGCTCCTGCATTCAAGAAGAAGTGGGACCTCTCTCATGTTCAATGCTTTAAATGTGACAAATTTGGTCACTATGCGAGGGATTGTCCTACCAGACCTAATCAGCATGCTTCATTTGCGGATGTGATTGAGATCTCTCCCCAAAATGATTCTAGTGAATTTCTACTCTAGTCATGGGCCTATGTTCAAGCTGTGAAGGTTGTGTACTAAGCGCAAGAGCAACATATCATATGGTGTCCACCCTTCAGATTACTTAAGAGGCATCAAGCAACCTGCATCTGGAAAGATTGGATATCGAAGTCATACTGAATGGAGAAATGATCAAGCTTGGAGTCATAGCTTGCAATCATTGGACCACATTGATGACTGGAGATATCTCTCGAAGACTAAGTACCCTTCAGGTCGTCATTGTGTTCAAACTGTGAAGGGTACGGATTGATTTGAGCTCAAGTACAACGTATCACACTATGTCCAGCATTTGGACCTATCAGAATAGTTAAAAAGATAAGTATTCCTTGGTTTCTTAGTTATATCATTTATTTATTGGATCTTGTAATTAAGAGAGATAGTAGACTCTCTTGAATTGTGTTGTGTTCACTAGCATAAGATCTTATTGTCTCTCATGATATAACTTGTATGATTCTAATCTTGATATTTCGTTGGATAATTATGGACTGTTAGTAATCTCTATCTAAAATGCTTCCTGGACAGGTTTAGGGGGAAGAAGATGATAAGAGAATTACTTAAGTGATGAAAAGCTTGAGGCATCTTGTGAAGAAGTAATGTCAACCAAAGAAATGATCAAGAGGGAGTGCATTTCCAGAAGTCTCTTTCGCAATCTCTGAAGCCAGGATCGAGAGGGAGTCTCAGTTTCAGTCCATACTCAAGAACGATGTTTGAGATATAGTTCCTAGACCCAAAGACAAATCTGTGGTGTCTTCTAAATGGCTCTTCAAGATCAAGCATGCAGCTGATGGGAGCATTGAGAAACACAAGGCTAGATTTGTGGCTAGAGGATTCTCACAACAAAAAAAAAAAAGAGGGAGTTGACTATGAAGAAACTTTTGCTCCTGTGGCTCGTTACACGTCTATTAGAACCATCATTGCTATTGCTGCATCTAGAGGATGGAAGATTCACCAAATGGATGTATAGACAGTTGATTGGTTCATTAATGTATCTGGTTAACACTAGACCTGATATCTGCTATGCAGTGAGTGCACTTAGCTAGTTTATGTGTGAACCAAAGCAAATACATCTTATAGCAGCTAAACATATCCTGAGATAATTATGTGGCACAATTGGATATGGTTTGAGATATTCTTCAGATGTGAATTTGGAGCTGCATGGTTTTACTAACTCTGATTGGGCAGGATGTGTCTCAGATCGGAAGAGTACCTCTGGTTGTTGCTTCAGTTTGGGGACTGCTATGATCTCCTGGTGTAGCAGGAAACAGTCTTCAGTGGCCTTGAGTACAACTGAAGCAGAGTATATAGCAGCTTGTGTGGCAGCTCGTGAGGCAGTGTGGCTTCGTAAGCTCGTTGCAAGATTGTTTAGACAATCAATGGAGCCTACTATCATACACTGTGATAATCAAAGCTGTGTGAAGCTTTCTATCAATCCTGTGTTTCATGACAGAACAAAACATGTTGAGATCAAGCACCACTATATTAGAGATATGGTGCAAAGGAAAGATATACAGTTGAGGTATATCAGCACTGAAGAGCAAACGGCAGATATTCTCACCAAGCCTCTCGCCAGGATTAAGTTTGTATACTTCCGAGAGAAACTTGGTATGGTGGAGAATGCAGCCTTGACTGAGAAAGAGTCTCAGTAATCAGTGATCCTTGATTGAGAATGCAACTCTCTGCTGAGAGAGAGTTGAGGTGCAAGCCCTTGTTAATACAATTCTCTGCTGAGAGAGAGTTGAGGTGTAAGTCCTTGATAATGCAATTCTCTGATGAGAGAGAGTTGAGGTGAAAGCCCTTGTTTCCACCCTCTGGGAGAAGCTATGGTGGATGTCATGTGTGTGACTCCATGACAACATCACGTGAGGGAATCCGTGATGAGTTTATACCATCTATGGGAGTAGCCATAATGGTTAATATCACGTTGAGGTGATATTCTATTTTGTTTTTTATACTAATATAATGTGTCTTTTGTAGATGGAAGTTCATCCCTAGCTGAGAGGGAGTGTTGATGTTATTACAGCGTCGGTCTGCACTTCCCAGGAGACAAATAAATGGATATCAACTAAAGCAAAGGGCCGACCCTATATTGTTTCATATAATCTAATTATTGAATGGCCGACCTAAATTATATTTAATGATTATTGTAAAGGCCGACCTAAATGAAGAGGTGCCTATGTGATATATATACAAGGTCATTTTTTGTTATTCAATACAATTCGTATTATCAAGAAAGTTCGCTATTATGATCAAGAGCAGAAATTCGCATATACAAGGAAGAACAGAAATCAAGTTTATTCATCATAATTCGCATTCCTAGAAGAAGTTCATACTTGAGCAGCAGATCATCATTCTTGTAGCAGCAGACTGTTTTCAAAGAAGAGCAGATTCATTTGTATCTAAGCATCAAGGAAAAGTGCGAAATCATTAGCCATTGTTGGGCTATGTTGTAAGCAGATTTCTGCCACTATATTATCATATATATAAGAGAATCATTTGCTGGGTTTTTCTCCCTCGAGTAGGAGGGTTTTCCCAGGGTATCTTGTTGTGTTCATTGTCTTATGTGTTGCATAATTTGTTATCTAATCTGATCTAAGAAACACTAACAGGGCCGACCTATCTTGGGGGTTCTCTATAAATTGGGTGTGATGCCTCATTTGTAATATAGAATAGAATATAGAGGAATAGAGTGGCACATAGAATAGAGATTTCATATTTGAGTGAATTAGGGTTTATCTTCAAGCAAGTATTGTAACAGAAGACTGGAATTGTTGCCATTTTGGATGACTTAATATAAGAAAGGATATTGTGATTTGGTATCTCTCTTGTGTTGAGTTTTATCTGGCATGGTTCTTGTTGTTCTATCTTTAAAATTGCTTAAGTTTACTGTTAGATAGTTTGATGATGCTTAGGGTTTCGTGTTTGAAATGTTTATAGCGATCTCTAGTCCATACTTTTTGCAGTTAGCTGATTGTTAGTTGCTTTGCAAAGTTAGCCTGGACTTAAAATTGTGCTTAGTTCAATTGTGAGTGTTTGTTCATTTCAATTGCAATAGGATTGTTTTGAATGAATATTTACGATTTGAAAATCTTTAAATACCTTAGAAGATTGCACTATTTTTGTGAGATTGCAGAATTATCTGGGTCAAATAGAAAGTAGTTTATGAGAAATCGGTCCATTTTGAATATCTTATCTTCTGCATTGTCGATCTTAGGGTTAGAATTAGTCTTAGAATTATCTCTAAAACCTTTATCTTTTGTTATTTTTTTGTTATCTGAGTTAAATCTAGGATTTGAAATATCAACTTATTGCTAGATCTGATAAATTCAAAGTCCAGTGTTTGCTTGTAGTAAGGTCCCTTTGTGATTACTAGCATTTTCACATTATCTCTGAGTTGTTTTATTTGCATTGTCAAGACCTGACATTAAAGACCTTGGGGTTATCTCTTTTCCATAGAGATTTACCTTTCAAGAGATAGAGGATATAATATTATGTCTGAGTTGTTGCTGTGCAAAAAACACCATCAATAGGTATGTTCATTTTGTGATTGCAATCAATAAAGCAATACTGGGTTACTCTTAGTTTAAGATCCTTTCATTTTTTGTGTTCCTTCAATATTTCCAATTTCTAGCATTCAATTTGCAAAAAAACAAAAAATAAATAAAGGCAGATTTTAAAACACAAGGGGGCATCATATAACTATGTGAAATGTGAAATGCCCAGACCAAGTATGAACCAACACTTTCACTCCAACGTCCCCAAACAAAGTGCCCAGCCAATAATGTATTTTGCCCAACTTCAATGGGGAATCGATCAACAAAGAAAATGAAGCAGCCAACAATAAATATCAACCCCGAATATTAATATTCTTTAGGAAAATCTATTCTAACTCAGGCGTCCCTATCACTCCTTGCAAATATCATCTGAGTGAAGCAACATTGAGAAATCTTCTAATTCCCTACAGATTTATTTGCTCTAAAATAATGATCCATCTACAATATTTTGATATATCATTCAAGCCCTGAATATTCGAAACTTTCCTACAATCAATCGAACACAAGCACAGCCCCTCAAATGAAGTCTGCAAGCTGGCTTGGGAGATCTTTCACTCTGCACCGAGTTGTTCCTCACGAGGGTCTTCGTCCTCGATGAAGCTGTGTATTCCAGACTCTCCAATCCTCCTGCAAAAACCCTTGGCAAAATTCTTCTTCAACATGAATGAATGTGCAAAATGAGCTCCCACTGCCCTTTTATATTTTTCCCAAACTCCATGCCCAAATTGCATTTGAAATTCATTTCATTTAATTTACTTTTATTTCCCGCCATTCATCCCTTTTTAATTCAAGCGCCATACTTTATAATATAAGGTATTCTTTTAAAATAACTTATATCCCCTTTTAATTTAAAGTCCCTTTTAATTTATTAATAACACAAAGTTAAATTATTTAATTTAACTTTATTATTTGACGTTATTAATATTAAATGCTTAGGACCATTAATAACCAATATAACTCCAAGATATACATCCGCCATCCAACCCAAAATAGTAACATTGACAACTGACCGTACCAAAGACTATCATGTCATCGAAATAGCAACACTAAAAACCCAAGCATTGAAATGCAAATAAATAAATAACGATATAAATATTAAAAATATAAATATAAATATTAACAATTTAATTATTATTATTACAGTCATTATAATATGATGCTATAAACATATATAAAACTAATATAAAAATAAATATATTTACAATAAATTCCACTTATCAATATATTAATGTAAACATAAAATAATATGTGATGTCCTATAATTATGTCATGCCCCCAGCACTCAGATCACTGAAATAATATAGATCATTTATAAAGGAAATCTTGAATTAAATAATACCTAAAACCTTGCTAGCTGACGATGGGTTGACTCCTTTTATATAATTAAATAATAAGACAATCGCTGACCAAGGAACTTCAGAATGGATCGATACAAGTTTCTAAAGGAAATTGTAAATGTGGACTGCAGCGATTACGTACTTTATAATGCAGACTTTAATTTAATTTAATAAAAACAGTAATCATGGTGTTAACAGCCATTAAGAGGCAGCACTTGGGTTTGAAGGGATATGTCCCTTAAAAAGATGAGAAATGAAAGAAGGTGACTCTTCCCCAATAAGATATAAAAGGAGAAACATGTCAAATGGAGAAGGAGACCAAAAAAGGAAGAAAAATAAATTAGAAATCTGAATAAATCATCAGATTTATTCAAGAAGAATGTATGAGTACCTCTAAAGAGATATATGCAAATCTAAAAAGGATATAAGCAGATTTAAAAGAACTATATTAAGGTTTAAAAGAATATAAAAGAACATTAAAATGGAGGAAAGAATAAATAAGAAATCTGGCAATAAAAAGTTTATGAAGGCAATGATAAATCTACAATAAGGGCAGTAAGTCCAATATAATTACATATGCATATATATAAAAATTTATAAGTACATATAAGAATATACATTCATATAGAGTGATTATGGGAAGATTAAAATCAATTAGAAATAAATATATATATATATATATATGATTATGCAATAATGAAGCTTGCAGCAATTATTGAGCCTTATAAATAATTATGATTCTTTAATATGAGTATGAACAATAGAATCAATAATTGTGGTGTGATAATGTGAAATGCATATTCTAAATCATTAATCTATCTATAACCCGGCAAGCAATCATGTGGAGGAGAAGAGGAAACGCGAGGAAGGGGAACAGATATGAGATCACCATCTAAGTAGACCACCACCTGCTGGATGTCCAATGTGCCTACCACTTGTGGCCAAGAGGGTGAGCGTCCACTCTTGGGCTTAGATAGGATTTCCAAGCACCTTATTGTGGTTTCCTTTCCAACCTCTACGATGGTTGATTGTCAGAGAAATCACAAATCATAAGAGGATGAATAAGAAGATATGAATAGGGGGGTAGATACAAGCACCCCACTAGGTAGACTACCCCATGTTGGATGTCCAACGTGCTTGCCACTTGGAGCCAAGAGGGTGAGTGTCCGCTCTTGGGCTTAGTGTGGGGTTTTGCATTGGGCCAACCTATCATTCTCCCTCATTCAAACCTATTAAGATTAAATACTAAAATAGATGTAACATGGCTTATCTAATGAGTTGTGATGATTTTACCTATTTGTACTCATATGTGTGACTATTTACCCTAATAGAAATAATCAGATTTATGAATTATATATACATATGCAATATTGCTTGATATGATTGCAGGACCAAAATCAGGATTTATCTAGTTAAAAGGGCATTTAATTGGTAAGCTATATCTCTAGCTATATTACAATTCTTATTTTAATGAAATTTGTGATTCTAGGGAAATTTTTAGGGTAATTCCCAAAAGGGGACATTATAGAGACTCTAGTGACTTACTATAAATAGTAATTATGGTCCTATAATGACTGACCCCAAATTTTTATTCTGATTTCTCACTTGCTGTTTGTGTTTGGTTTGAGATGTTTTGCATTGTGTTTCATATGGTATTCATGTTTTTGACGTTGCATGATGTACATATAACAAAGAACATAAAATAGAAAAAAATACGTTTGGAAATGACACTCTCAACACTCTTAATAACCAGATTTAAATAACAGAAATTTTCCAATCTTGAGATACAATGACATGCTTAGAAATTATGTATTTTCAGATTTAACGAGCTCATTACAAACTCAGAAAGTAGGTATTTTCAGACCTGGAAATTCATATGATAACAGCAACACTTAATTATCAAACAACCCACAAACTAAGCTACTTGAAGAGCATGCAATGTCTCCTTTCCACACCTAGCACTTGATAATATTCAGACCCAGATTGCATTGAGAAGGCCTATACATCAGCAGGCTGCAACTGAGAGAACACCCTTGAAATGGTGCCACCTGGGAGAGGTTGACCTGGTCTAATAAATCAGGTTTTGCTCAATAAAATATTTCCAATATATGTCCTTGGTCGCCTTGGTTAGGAGGAACTAAATATCCAATACCCACGTTGCAAATAAATTCTGATAATGAGTTATGAGCAAAATGTCAAGTTCAGGTCCAAATGTGAAGAGCCCGGAAATTGGAAGAAACACACCAAAAACTCCTAGAAATCCACGCCCAAAAGAAAGTATGCAATCTCAAGCCAAAAACCAAACTGAAACTCATTAAAAATGCTGAAAGATCTTCATTCTTATCAACTGAAATCTACAACTTGAAGCTCCAAGGTGATTTCTGGATGAAACCACTCTCCCACCGGCTAGGGCAGGTCTTGCACTACCAAAACCAGTCCAAGATGTCGAGGGTTTTCACCCTCAACACTCACTTTCAGACCTCGTGGCGAAAAACCAGCAGCATCTCCTTAAGCAACCAAAATCATCCATGACAAATGAGGCCTCCAAATGAGAATATAAAGTCCATTAGCAAATTAGGGCAACCAGCATTGCTAAAACCCTAAAACCCTCATAAAACAACGCCCTTTTTGATATTTTCTTTTGTTTTAATTTAATTTTCACTCAAACATTCGCTTGGGCGCCTATCTCTTATCCAACATTTAGAAATGTTTTAGTTGCTTTAAAACAACTTCAAGTCATTACCTTAGGCACCCATGGTACTTTTTATGACCCCCTTTTCCTCAACTTAAAGTAACTTTATAATAATCCATTTTCGAAGGGAAAAGCAAATATTAAAATATTTCAACCTTAGCAAACTGATACCTCAACTGAGAATGTGTTGCTGAGAGAGAGCCCTAACCAGGTCTAGCTTACCCAAAATAGACTTACTATTTTTAGAAAGTAGTAAAAATAGTAAGTAGTACCCAAGACTCGAGTCAAAGAGATATTGATATGCCCAAAGGGCTCACTGAAGACTGAAGCTCAATCCTCGATGCCTTGCTAAAAATAGAAAGTTCCCCATAATACTAAAAACCCAACACCAAAAACCAGATTTGAGTTCCCTTACCACAACCGTTTAGCCTACAAGAACTCTGGAATAGGCTAAAGGTCATAAGCACTACTCAGAGGCTAGGAGGGGACATTACGGGGGACACTATAGAGACTCCAATGACTTACTATAAATAGTAATTATGGTCCACAAGACTGAATAACCCCTATTTATAGTAATTACTATTTGTGATTCTAGGGAAAATTTTAGGGTAATTCCCAAAAGGAGACATTATAGAGACTCCAGTGACTTACTATAAATAGTAAATATGGTTCACAAGATTGAATAACCCTTGATAAACACTGAGTTGGGAACACACTGATTGAGCTCGAAAGAGTTGACTAACCTCAAAGGGCCCCCTAACCACCCTATTAGTCCATGGGGACCAGGTGATGGACTAACCTCTGCAAAAGATACTAGCCTAGGAAAAGGGGACATTACAAGCAACTTGGCTAGACAGCCCTTAATTGGTTTCTCTGACCTTTCCCTAAATCAAGCAAGATAACCTTGAGCATATCTATAAAGAAGTCAATTCAGCTATGGACCTCATGGGTAATTTTGGGGTGGGTCAAGCTCCCTTCTTGGCTTTGATCAATTCAAAGGCTTTAGCATGGTGAGGGCTCTCTAAAATTTTGCGGATTCACTCCCCTATTGGATCACCATTTCCAACTATGATTTTAGGGATTGAATAAAGGGAAAAAGTAAGAAAAAAAGACAAAAAAAGGGAAAAAGTAAAAAAGAAGGGAAAGGGAGGGAAAAAAGTAAATAAGCGAAAATGAAAATTAAAAAGAGAAATGATATAGAAAAAGCTAAGTTGCTGAATCGGATTTGGGTACAAGTACGTGGGTATGGTATGTCAGTACGGGAATTTTTTTTTTTTGGGGGGGGCGCTTGGGTACGTTTGGGCACGTCTGTACAAAAAAATATAAAAATCATAAATATATACATATTTACAACCTAAAGACAAGAATTAAATTTATAATACCACATATCATGCATATGCTAAACAAAACTAAAATAAATATTACAAATTTGATATCAATTTGTCAAAACTTGAATGTTATGATAGATATATTGAATTCATTGTTCATTGGGTCAATATTAAAGTAATACAGTTAGGAATCGTCATCATGAAGATCAATATCAACAAAATCATTGACATTAGATGATGCACACAGATTAGTAGAACCACATGCCACATTGGGTATCTAACTCCACAAAAGTAAAGATTGTATGGCAGCTGAAAAATCCAAATCAGTTTGCTTTGGATCTACATCCCACAATTTTGTGCCCTTTCCTTGTACTCATTACGTCTATGAGTAAGAAGGCACAAGTTGGAATGCACAAAAACTAGCTCTTCCGCCTTACTTGCTGCCAATCGGTTGTGTTTCACTAAATGGATAAAGGAGTATGTACTCCAATTTTGATCAGATGAAGAGGAACTAGCAACCTATTGAAACAAAGTGCGAGTCACAATTATAAAATTGTAAATCAAACTTCAAAATTGAAGTTAATAATTTTATTATTTTTAAAATAGTAAATAATACAAAGTTAGAGTGATATAAAAATTAAGAAACTTACTTGCGATAAAAGTTTGATTGCAAGAGTTTGGAAGTGTGGTGATGTATGGCCATTGAGGTACCACTGAGAATGAGCATCCTTCCTATACTTGTCACAAAGAGTGGAAAGACTTTGACTACTGGAAACTACAAACTCACATGTAACTAAATCCTCCATTTCAAGATCAAGGAAGAGTTTAGTAAATGCTTTCCTATACCCATCACTGACTTTTGTATCTCTATATGGTGGCACTCTTCCTTGCATAGCAAGAATTTCATCAGTATAAAATTTGGGAGTCAATGCAAATGCAAGAAGATGTAGTGGGTGGTCATTTTGTTCCACCACTCAACACAAATTGTCTACACCTCTTTGAAGAAAGTTTCTTCAAGATTTTGCTCTTTTTCATTGATGATGGATTTCATTTTCTCGATCATTGAGTCAATGCCATTGTATAACTCTCCAAACATAGCTTATCCATGTCAATAAAATGGATCATACTCATGATGGGTTTAGTGAAACTAAGAAGATATTCCACTCATTCCCACCAAGTGTCATCTAAGATCATCTACTTTACATTTGTTGCCCTTTCAGTATTGGATTGCCTCTAGAGGGACCAACTTTTCCTAATAACCATGCTAGAAAGTGGCTTTTGCACCTTCACAAGTCACCTCAAGACAATTGTGTTGGATGCAAATAGGGTCTCAGCAACCTATTCAAAAATTAAAAACTAAAGTTAAAAAACAAAGAAAACATGCTTGAATTTAAAAAAATAATTAGTAATTACAAAAGTGAAATGTAAAATTTAAATTTGAAGTGTTTCAATTACCTTCAGCAACTCCAATTGTGAAAATGATCTAGAAATGGTCTACGAGGTGGTGGTTTGTGATGAACATTTGGACCTCTTCAGCCCCAGCATAGATTTGTTTGATCCAATTTATTTTTCTACCCAACTTTTGTAGCATGAGGTTAAGAGAGTGGACAACACAAGATGTCCAAAATATATGTGAAAACCACATCTCAACCAACATACCTACATCTTACAATTCTTTGTGTTGTCCGTTATTACTAGGACAACATTTTAAGGACCCACATCCAAAATGCACTGTATAAGGATGTCAGCAATAAATTGTGCATCCTTCACCTATCCATCACAATCCACGACTTTCAAAAACATTGCCCCTTTAGGACACATTACAATCTGTTGTTGTTACAATTCGCACCTTTGGAGTGTGTATTGGTAACGAGCAACTATGCACAATATAAACTGCTCTTCAAATTAGGAGGGGAAGCTCCCTCTTTTGCTGATATGCATGAAAAAGTAAAATATTCTAAAATCCTATCTTTTTGACGCAGCTAGTAGAGGCACAAGGTTAAGAAACCCAATACATTGCAGCTAAGGTTTTTCTCTGGTTTCCGCAGATTTTAACTACAACTAGGCTAACGCTAAAACTATCCTATTTCCTCTAGATAAACAGAGCAAGAGGAATTAGGAGCAAGGAATTGGTATACGATAAACTTTAAATCAAGATATCCAAGGAGGCGGGACACCTATCCGAGGTGTAGGCTGAAAATAGATTACTGATAACGACAATCTCTATTTCTAAATTCCCAAGGAGGAGGGACTCCTATCCGAGGTGTAGATATGAAAGAAAGATTATTAATAACAACATGAAACGATAAACTTTATTTCTAAATTCCCAAGGAGGAGGGGGACTCCTATCCGAGGTGTAGATATGAAAGAAATATTATTTAAAAACAAATAAATCTGGGACAGCAAATTGTATGAAGGAACTAACGCACAATAAACGATCAACCAACTTTATATTAAACAAAGTGAACAAGTACAGAATAGCAATATTGCACGGCAAGGTGGCTCAACAATTTGTTACCACAGCAAAAGTTAAAGTACAAATGAGCAAGCACGCTCTTATTTATAGAACCTCAAAGGAGTAGGGAACCCTAAAATCTCTTTGAGTTAACATCAGTCTTGCAAGCATGCAAGATTTATTACTATGTCTAAATGTATGCAACCTAACAGTTAACTGACTAGAAAACTACCTCAATTAACTAATTCTAAACTAACTTAATTGGACCTTGCAACACACAAGTCCTTATTGATATGAGAATCAACTGATCACCAACATCACTTAACTGAAAACTTACTAAAAACTCCATATAGGTATCTCCAAAATAGACGTGCAATGATATGTGGAACAAAAAGTTAACTTGGAAAGAGGCATCAAGTTAATTGTTGTGTTTAATGTCTATCCTAGAAAGGTGGGACGTCTTGACTTTGTAATTCACTGGTCGTGGTCTCGAGCAATTAACCCCTCCAAGAAGTTGTTAACCATCTCATCATCTAGAGGTCATCACATGTCTCAACTGTCAATTCACTACTTGTCAGCAACTCAAACAATCCTGGAAATCTTTGTACACTTAAACAGGCATTTCACTGACTGGTAACTCTAATGGCTTTGTAATTGGAGTGATGGCCTTTGTTTCTTTTGCAACTTTATGCTTCTGACACTTTTGACGCTTTTCTTCATTCTTTTCAATGGAAGAGTGTTGCGAGATGAAACTACGAAGTTTGATTGTGAACACTCTAACTGTGAGAAATGATTATGAGCTTGCTGCATACGTAGAATTCCAACAGTATCAACCCTCTAAACTGGCCTTGGAAGGCAATCGGCTATACGAGGTATGAAACCATGTGGACTTTGAGCGACTATGCCTATCAAATTGTTTGAATCAACCCTCTGGATGTGCTTGATGCAAATAGGTGTCAGCTTTTCTTATGAAATCGTGGATTAAGATTGATTTGGTCTTGAATTCAGTATGAGTGAATTGCATATTGAAAAACTAGACTGTTGACTATAAACATGGATATGTTCTGACAACTTTTCCGAAAAGGCTAAAATTAGCTTCTGGTGAGGCTAAAAATAACCTGTCGAGGGGTAAATTTTCCGAAACAAATCGGAGATATGGGTTTTGTAGAGAATGTATTTCTAAGCCAACCAAGATCATCAAAAATTCGAAAACCTAACTTTTACTTAGGCATGCAATGAATTTTTAGTGTAGAAGATGGAAAGGGCACCAAGGCTATTTTGTTGGCGCATGTAAGCTAATCAAACCCAATTTCTTCGTTTTTTGAAATTTTGACTTTTTTCGAAAACCCTAATTTTAGGGGGCAACAGGGCATTTTTTCTCGAGAAAGCTAGCACATGGGTTTTGTAGGCGCCAATGAGTTGAACACACCCAGATTCTTTGTTTTTCAAAAAGTTGACTTTTTGACCGACATGCAAAAAAATCTTCAAAAAAAAGCACAATACTTCAAAATGAGAAGTAGCAGGGCAATTTTCTCGAAAAATTCAGGAACATTCTGAAAAAGATGCCATTTACTTTGACATGCGAGAGAAAACCTAAGACAAGGATAGAAGAATTTTGAGAGAGAAAATAGAAGTTATATTCTGCCTCTAAAAATGACACCTATGCCTTGAATCGAGTTTGATGAAGTCTGGAATGCATGCACTCAAAAGATGAAGTCTGGAAAATAAATCCTCTGAGCAATCTGGACCTGGCGCTGCGAAGAACACTAAAAAATATCACCTGTAGCGCCTTCAGATATTGCTTGCACAAGAAAATATGTGTTTGCCTTCAACCTGTGATGAGAATAATGGACGCCCAAATGCCTTAAGGAATAAATTTCATGAATTAAGGCATCACCTTCAATTAAATCCTAAATTTAGGATGAAATAACCTCATTGGATCTCAATTTAGTTAACTGAATGAAAAAAACCCTAAAATGGGCGCCACTTGGCATGCACAGATAAATTCACCACATGCAAGAAAAATTAAGTCATTTTGAGGTCGACTTAGAAGTGAAATTGGAGTTTTAATATTATTTTAAGTTGAGTTCAAAAACTCCTCCATTATAGGGCGACCAAGTCACTTGAGTTTCAAAAGTCAAAGTTTGACTTTGGGCGCCATTACTCCAAACTTAGAAACTTTTTTGAAAATTCCATTTGTAAACGTCAACGGAGCCTATGTTTGATCACTGGTTCTGATTGACTGATGTATCCAGTAGACTGGCTGACAGTTTCATTGAAGAGCAGGATCAAAACTGAAAAGGAGCTCCTTGAGGTTGCAAACCCTAATTCTGACTTTTGAGCCTTCAAAACTTTGGGCGCCCTTGGCCTCCAGGGGGGCTTTTTCTCATTAGACAGTCAATTTTTCATGCATTTTCATCATTTTGAACTTGATTTTGGCCTCTCTTCATCCTGCAACTCTCAGCACTTAACAAAACTTCAAAGCTGGCTGACAAGCTCACTACGGAGTTGGCTCAATTTAGAACATGATCTCTTGGAGAGCACAACCCCCAAAACCTTCATCTGATAGGTCAAAAACTTGGGCGCCCCTAGCCTCAAGGGGCGCTTTTATTTCTAGAGACATTTTTGCAACATGTTGATTCTCCATTCAATCTCCGACTATTGAGTACTAACAAGTCTTCTAACTCGGCTGAGATATGCAATTGAAAGCTTGAAGCATCACGGATAGGATGAGCATTTGAGCTAACCCTAACAACTGCATTTGAGGTCTCAAAAACCTAGGCGCCCTTGGCCTCCAAGGGCTCTTTTTGCTCTGAACTCACAATTTGACCTTGACTTTAACCTTCTATTCAACTCTTGATTCTAGTCGTTTGGCAACCCTGATTCATCTGCTGACGGACTTGTTGCGAAGCCTAATCAAGTCTAAGACAAACATCTTAGTGTCATTTGCTCAAAAGATTGCATTTGATGCCTCAAAAGTTTGGGCGCCCCTGGGATACAGGGCTCGCTTTTCCAAACCAAAGTTAGTCAAATTTTGACTAGCTACATTTCCTCCATTCTTCACTCAATCTTCAAATTCGAGCGTTAGACAGCTCTCGTGATCTTGCTATTGGATTCATCGCGAAGCTGATAGGATGCTGAGCAGATGCCCTGAAGAAGACAACCTCTGAAAACCACATCTGGTTGCCCAAAATGATGGGCGCCCCTAGCCAGCAGGAGAGCTTTTTCCTTGGTGATCTTCAGTTCAACCTCTGTTTTACGTGTCCATTCGCTCAACCGTTGTTGCCGTTTGATAAGTCTTGTGAACTAGCTAATAGATCCATTGCGAAGCTGGGCTGAAGCTGAGAAGATCATTCTGGAGATAGTCAATGTAAAAACTGACATTTGATGCATTGAATTCTTGGGAGCCCCTGGCCTACAGGGCTCGCTTTTGTCCACTAGAGTTAGTCAAATTTTGACTAATTTCATCTCTCATTCTCCTCTGTTCTTTGTCTAATCTTCAAATTCAGGTGTTAGACAAATCTCCTAGACTAGCTGGCAAGCTCATCGCGAAGCTGGCAAGATTCCTAAGAAGACCTTTGGAAGTGACAAACCCTGAAAAGTTGATTTGAGCCTCTAAAACCTTGGGAGCCCTTGGCTAGCAGGTGCTCTTTTATTTTTCAGACAAAATTTTCGATGATTTTCACCACTTCGAAAATCCCCTCTGTCTCGAAACATCATTTTGAACATATCTCACCATAGAATCTTTGCTCAAGTATTTTAAGCTTAGATTTCGACACCTGGTATCTGGCCATCTACCATTGACGACCTCGGAGGTCCTAACTTTTCTCTTGAAAAATTGAAAACAACCCACCAGACTTAAACTAACTTTTTCTTGATTCCGACTTCACCACTGTGATTGTGAAGTGAAATAAGCCAAACAAAATAATTTTTAGTCAATTCTGACAAGATCTTTTTTTTAGGGTTTTTCCTAAAAATAGGGGTCCAAAAACCCTAATTTTCAAAATTTTCCAGTATCTTCCAGACAGTAAACCCAAAAAAATCCCATACTTTGTTTGCCCAAAAACTGACTTTTGACAACAATTTTACAAGGTTTAGACCATTTTAATCAAAATGCCTTAATGAAGCAAAAAAATTGTTTTGGGTACAACACAATCACATTGATTAATAGTCGATTTTTAGCATCCTCCCATCCATCAAAAACAATAGACACCCCTATTTGTTTCCATGAATTTCTAATGGGAGCCAATGCATTGTCTATATGTTTTACCTCCTTTGCTAGTAAGGTGCTACACATCTTCTCATAACCTGGCCCTGTGTACCCTTGTGGAGCCTCGTTTACTTTTCTCAACATATCCTATCAATATGGTGATCAAACAACTTTGAAAGACAAATTGTTTGCATATAGACATCTTGCAATGGTTCGATCTGCAATCTCTCTAGCATCATTCTGAAATGTTCTCTCTAATGGCCCCTTGCTTCTCTACACACTAACGGGTTCTTTAGTTCTACCCAAAAATGGGTGCTCTTTGCCACGACATCAAGAAAGGCACTATGAGATGGAGAAGCAGGAGGCCTCCTTGATCGCCTTCCTCTTCTCAAAGGATGGTTTGTGCCATGAACAAGTCTTGCATCTACTTCCTCTTGCTCTTTAATATATTATGCTATTTGATTAGGTGGTAACCCTTTACCATCTTTTCTTGGGCATGCTTTGATTCCCTGATTGGTAATAGCACAGAAATGGGCTTTCACCCAATTGTATGAGCCAGTATAGTTCACATTACAAATATTGCATATCCAAACAAATGTTCCACCCCCTCGAATTTGTTCTTTCATTTGTACATCTCCATAAAGGTGAATTTGGATCGGTTTTGAAGGTAGATCAACCAATAGAACTAGTATCGGTTGCCATTATACTTTCTACAACAAGTTCAATAAACAATTATTGAACAATAAATCTTAAATATTTAATTTATTATTTTAAAATAAAAAATTAAATTAGTGTAATTATAATTTATAAATTATAAATATATCATAATTTTAAAATTATTAATTATTGAGCGAGTAGTTAGTAACGAAAATAAATTTATAATATATGTAATATAATAATTTGACTTATATTTATTATTTTAAAATTTTATAGTTTTATTAAATACTAAAATTAATTTATATATAATAAAATTAAAAATTAAAATGTATCATAATAAATATTGTATTAATTATATTAATAATAAATAATTATGAAATGAATTATATAATAATAATTGTATTATTGATTCAATAAACAATATTATCAAAAAAAATTATGCAACATTAAATTTTAACAAATAAAAGTTAAAAGAAAACTATTAAAAAAAAAAAATTTAAATAAATTTTAAATTAAACTATTTGGGTTTGTGTAAATTTAATACAAAATTATTCCATTTTAAAACAATGAAAAAAAATAAAAAATAAGGTCGCAAATTTAATTTGTAATGAAAACTAAATAAATGAAAACCTACTTGGAAGTTGTGATGGCATCTTGTGATTTTTTTGTGGAAATTGTGTCGTTTACTAAAAGCTAGCGATTTCCCTTCAACTCGCATCGTTTCCCTATAGTCAACAATTTTTGCAATACATGTTTTTTTGGAGTTTGTGTTTACTCTTTTGCAATGTGTGTTCGCTATTTTACAACCCATCAAGGAACAAAAAGCAAATTAAAACGAAAATAGGTAAGGGTTTTTTGTTTTAACCGTTGAAAAAGTGGAAAAACAATTTTGAAAACTGCACCAACATCTAGAATCGCGTAAGAAATGTCTTTGAATCACTACGCCAACATTGGGTACATCAAGATTTGGCGAAAAAATGTGGAAATATTTCATGTGCTAATAAACCGAACCCTATCTAATTCCACAGGGTTTCCAAGACGTACCCGATTCCGTGACGTAACATACTCGGAATCAGCAAGTAAAACAGCTGATTCAGCAACATAGATCTGAAAAGATAATTTTGGAAAGCAACAATGAACTTTGGAAGTGGGGAAATTCTCCTTAGAGATTATTTTAAAAAGCAATGATGCCCTTGGTTTTTGAATAATGACAATCATTAATAATGCCTCATGGGATTTAATTATTCCCACATGGTAGAGGATTCACTTACCTCAAAGATTTCATATCCCCCTAGTGAAGGTTTTGATCTCACTCTCCAAGGTTGAGTGAGGCGGCTACAAATGGGAGAGATGGAACAACATGTTTCAGTCCAAATTGGTTTTGGTTGGGCAAGTTTCTTAGATGGTTTCGCAAGGTCCCTTTTTAGCTTGCCTACGCTTTTATTGACTTGCTTTGCTAGATCTTCTACCGGATTCAATAGGATATGTCTTGATTGTTTAGAGCTATAGTGATATTCAATCCACTCTTTGTTTGTTTGGTTACTATTTAGGACAATGCCATCAGTTGTTTTGCTTCTTTGTTAGCATTTAAGCTCTTGATGGTCAAGGAGTAGAAGGGGTATCAATTACTTGACTGAGAGTTGGTGTGTGAAGTTTGTTCTCTAGAAGCGAAATTGAGTGACAAATGAGATTCTCTTTATGGGGTACAGCCTTGGATGGGCACTTGAGATGTATCTTATCTATCCCTAATAGAGCTATCCTCTATCTAATTAAAGGGTGTTGAGCTTCAAGGATTAGAACTTTAAGATCAAAATTAGGAAGAAAAATGCAAATGAACAACTATTAAAAGATTTTTTCGGGGTGGTGGTGGTTCCATGGTTGAGTTGAAGGAGAGGATGCCTTTGGATAATGGCTAGGGAGGAAGTACAAGCCTTGTGAGAAGTGATCCATGTCATCCATGATGTTAAAGAGCCATTGGTTGCTTTCTACAAGGACTTGACAAACTATGTGAAGCATTTGCAAGTTGTTCACCTAGATGGTCAGTTGGAAATCAACATCTCCTATGCTATGTCAAGCATCTTTGACAAGATATTCATTGTTGTAGAAACAAATTATTTTAACCATCCTAGTGTCCTAGTCAAAAGCATTCCCTTTGTTCCAAGGGGTTAGATGGAACCAAATCCTCAAAGCAAGGATAGGTCCTTCCTCTCCTAACTAGTCCTCAAGTGGGCATGATGGGAAGCAAGCACTATTTCAATGGTGATCTAGCCTGGTTTGTTGGTTCTCTAGCTTTGGGGCTCTATGGTGGATTTTTTAGTAGTAAAAAAGATGAAAATAAAAATAAATGGAAGAATATTTTTGTTATATATGTTTGATGTGAAGGTTAGTCTTGGGAGTGCACTCTTGCATTTTTCTTTATTGGAGAAGTTGGTTGGCCCTATGGCAGATCTAGTTGTCTTGGTTGCAATGGTGGTTGAATCTTGTTGGCCAATTTTTTTGTAGTTGTTAGATTTTGGTGCATGTTGTTTGTTGGGTCCCAAAATCGCAACTCACACTCCTAGAGGAATCAATCTGCTTCAAGGCCAAGGAAATGTCATCCTAAAGGAGGGTTGATCAGCTCATCAACAAAATCTGAGTGATTTAAGGCCACTTGCTAAGAGTGGGTACTCTCTCCTTCACTTCAGACTCAACTAAACCCAAGAGGATGTTCCTATAGGTATCCTTAACAAAAGTGATCACAACTAAAGATAAACAAACCGAAACTATTGCAATGGTACCCAATGAACACCTTGCCCCAAAGGTTGTCACTAGATCAAAGACTAACCTATTGCACATAAAACCTCTTTTAAAGCTGATAAAAACATCATTGCACAAAGGCAAGATGAAGGTATGCAAAAAATGATTCCTTAGGATAATAAGTTTTATGGCTTGCTATAGATACTATTGGAAATGTTGTCATTGATGTCAAAGGTGGACAAGGTCGTCATGCCAAAGAGTCTAATGTGGAAATTGATTGAAATATTGTCATTGTCAAATGCAAAGAAAAATACATCCATTACATCTTACCATTGAAGAGATTGAGGAATTGGTGACCGAATTAGAGATATGGGTATGTTTAAATTAAAGATTTAAATATAATATATGGAAAATAAAATAAAGACTATAATGATTATGCTGATCTTTATCTTATGCTGGTCAATCTCATGTATGAAAGAAGAAAACAGCAAGCATAGTATATTAATCATCCAAGACCATATATAGTGCAGCGATGATATACACAAAAAGTTGACTTCATATTAACATACCTTGCTCGCCGACCTGTCAATCACAATTAAATTAAAATGAATAAAATTCCTTGAAGAAGCGCTTCACACAAAAAGACAAAAATATTTTGAAAAGGTATCAACTCTTTATGGAGGATAGCTATTCAGATTATGTTTATAAGAAGGCTGCGATTAGGTTGAGATTAAAAAAATGAATGAAATTAAGTTAAAAGGAAGACAGCGATGGAAAGTTAAAGAGGCATGACCATTTTGAAAGGGTATCAACTTTGTAAAGGGCTGCGATTTGTTTATGAAGGAGTAATAAAAGTTTGTTAGAATTTATGAAGGGCAGAAATTCATAAAACAAAAGGTAACAATTAGTAAAAGGCAGCGATTGGTTTTAACAAAGGGTCATGACTTTTTGAAGAGACATCTCCATTCATGTTGAAGTCTAAAGGTATAAAAAGAAATCAGTCTTTTTGAAAAAGAAATCAGCAGCAAGTTAAATGAATATTTTCTAAGGCAGAGGAAGAGCAGAAATATGAAGAGTAAATTTGATTTATATTGAAGATATTTTTGTGAAAAAAGGAAAGAACATGTGATAGCAAATTGAATTGATAATATTCAGATTTGAGAAGAATGAATTAGTAATTGAATCAGATTTGTGTGTAGAGTAAAAGAAAGACAAATTCATCATATACACCAGGTTTATGAAGAAAATTATTTGCCGACTTATGAGGAGATTATGAGAAGATCATGTGCAGATTTATAAGGAGATAGTGATCAGATTTCTGTGGTAAATTTATGATCAGCTTACAGAAAATTCAAGAAGAGAATTGTAGCTAATTAGGAAGAGAGTTATATAGCATAATTTTTAAGAGAATTTTAGTGGGTTGGTGCTCACAAAGCAAATAGAGGTTGGTGCCTCAAATAGGTCAAGGTTGGTGCCTTGCTAAAGAAGAGTTCGGTGACTCTCACTGAGTTGGTGCTCAGTCTAGGGGATTGGTGTCTCCTATAGGTTGGTGCCTACAAAATTTGTAATCAGTAATTATTATATAAGTACATTATTTTGTAACGTGGTTTTCTCCCGTAAGGGTTTCCACATAAATCTTGGTGTTCTTGTGTTCTTAATTGTTAGATCATGTATGGTTGTGGTTAATTAAGTTTGAAAAATTAAAATTGTATTATACTGATTCATCCCCACCCCCCCTCAGTATAATTGTGTCCTCATCAGATACTTCCCTGGATGAATTGCTATATCATGAGGTGCATACAAACTACTAACCTACTCCTAAACTACTAGTAAAAGATAATCATTTTGAGAGTATGGTCGATCATGAACTTCTAAGACCAATGCCTAATCCAGTGAGTTACAAAGTCACAATTTACTGTGAGAAACAACTGTTGGACTAATCGCCAGCGTCTCCCTTTAGATTTGTGAAATGGACTAGGTACCTCCCATGGATATGTTTATCTTTGGCGTTTGTATCAAGCATTAAGAGGTCGATCTTTTGGCGCAATAGCAAATGTGTTCCAACAAATGGTATCAAAGTCGTGGTCGTGGGTTCAAATCCCCTCAAGTGACACTGAGGGGGAGATTGTTGGACTAATCGCCAGCATCTCCTTTTGGATTCGTGACATGGACTAACTGCCTCCCATGGATCCATTTATCTTTGGCATTTGTATAGATCGTTAAGAGGTCGGTCTTTTGGCGCAACGGCAAATGTGTTCCAACAACAACACATTCAAATCACAATAAAGTATGAGCTATGCACACACATACACCAAAGATATGGTATCAAACAACTAAACATACTTAATAATCCATAACCAAATTGCATAAATCCATGTGCAATAAAGAAGAGACCATTACAAAGATTGCAATTACTTAAAATATTGTGACATTTATCAAATCCTTATTACAATCATACCAGCAAATGTGGCATGAGGAAACCCTAAGCTAGAATGCTATCACAATTTGTCACATAGAAGTTCCCCTAAAGATCTACAAATGGCCATGGAGACATTCGGCTATAGACATCAGTTACAAATTTACAACCTTTTGATTTACAAAATGTGTTTCTCTATGGGCAACTAAACTTGCAGGAGTTGAAAATTAGACAATTGTAGCACTTTTCGTCATGTGAGAAGCAGAAATGATTGACCCTTTATCTAGAGAACAAACCTATATATATAGCATTTTTCTTGGTTGCTTGGTTGCTTGTAGAAATTCAATGGAGAATAGGAAGTCATAAATGTGGCATGCAAGAAAATGAAATCCCATGGACTTTGCAGAATGGACGGTCTAGAGTTTGTGTGATCATTGGCAGCTAGATCTCAACCACTATTGAAATTGAAAAAAAAATGTGCCCTTGGGATGGGCAATGGCTTTTAGGTAGGAAAAACCTTTTGGAGTAGTTGCAAGAGTCAAATTTGGTCATTAATGGAACTCTGGGAAGATCTAACGATTGACAAAGGCAAACTGAAGGAATTGTGAAAATTTGATGTTGGACAAGACGTTAGAATAGGAGATGCAAGGTTTCATTGCAAGTCTGGAGATCAAGACTGAACATGGGGATGGAAGTCAAGAAGTCCATCAAAACTCCAAAAGCGGATGAAGGGGGCAAATGAAGTGTTGTGGAAGAAATGCAAGGAAGTAGAACCAAAGGTCAGGACGAGATGTCCAAATGGAAGACTAGAAGTTTGGAAGTCAATTTGAACTCAACACAAGAAGTGATCAGCAAAATCATTGGAAGACTTTATGGGAACTCAATGCGGAACTAGAGGTCAGAAGTGGAAGTCAAGACGAATCGTTGGAATGGAAGTTTGGAAGTCCATTGAAGCTCTACATGAAAAAGATCGAAGGGAATGTGGGAAAAGGTGGAAGGACAAGAGGTGCATAGTTTACTATGGGACTGGAGGCCAACACTAGACAGGACATTGTAAGTATGGAAGTCCATCAAAACTCCACAAATGGATGAAAGTGAGTGAGTCGAGGATGCAAGAAAACATGTGAGGAAAGGATATAGAATTGGAAGTGGAACATCCCAAAGTGCAAAGGAACTCAACATGAAAAGAGGAAATGAGCAACAAAGCCATGGAAATCTTTGCAAAAATTTGATGTGGAACTGACAATCAAAAGCAAAGGTAGAATTGAAAGAAGTCTGAATGAACCCTGCAAGTCCACAAAAGTGAGGTGAAGTGAAAGTGGGACATGGAAATGGACTTGAGGTTGAGAGGTCGGGGCATTAGGAGGTGAAGGGAACATGAAGGATTGGAAAGGATGCAAGAAAAACATGTGAAACTAGCAAAGGAAAGACGAGGTAGAATCGGAGGAAGCTTGGAGGTCCGAAAGTGCAATAGGATTCTACAAAAAGGGAACTAGACGAAATGCAGAAACAATCAAGGAATTGGAGGTCTAGATGTCAAGAAGTGGAAATTTAAGATGGAAGAAGTCCGTCAAAACTCTACAAGTTCGTAAAGGGGAATCAAAGCACAAGGATGAAAGGCAAGACTTGATTGGAGGTCGAGAGGTTGGCAGATTTGGAGATGGACAAGGATTGGAAGAAGTCTAGATGACCTCCACAAGTCCACGAGAGGGAAATAGTTAAGGAAGGGTTGTAGGAATCCAAAACAGAGGACCAAGGGGCGAGAGGAGGAAGGGAAAGAGAAGAAATCTGAACCAACCCCACAAGTTTGCAAAGCACATGAAACTTGACCTAAAGTCAGGGATAAGAGAATGCAAGGAAGTAGAAGAGGGCGGGAGGTCGGGACAAAGAAGTCTAGACATATATTGAAAACTCGCAAACTAATGGAATGAAGGAAACAAAGAGAGGAAGGAACCCAATAAACTTAGAAAAACTTCTATGCGGGACCGATGGTCAAGATAGGAGGTCAGACAACAGAAAGAAGTCCAAAATTCCATTGGAACTCCACACCTCCACAGAATCTAGGGAAAATGACCAAAACCTTCCCAGACTTAGAACTTTTTTGGATTTTTGTAACTTCTAGCATATCATAGGAACATGGGGGATAAAGAGGAACAACTCTTAGGAAAATTTTCCCAAGGGACACCCTTTTAGAGATTTCTCAAATCAGTTATATATGATGGGCCTAAAGAAGCCAAATACACAAGGGGGTTGGGACTCAAGCAAATTTTTTGCATTTTGAAGTTGAGTTCCAACATTGACTCTCATTGGGGATATGTACCCCTTGTAGGCACAACAAGAATATAGCTATCTCTAGGAGCAAACCGCACAAAGAGACAATAAGGAGGGGACTGAGACAATTACACTTCATCATGACCAACAAGGATCACAATTGCACAAGGACAAGACACACACACAACACAATATGTACAGAGTAGAACTCATTAATTACAATAAGTAATGCTTAATCCATAGTGTCATGAACTAGCAACTCCATGAGGTCTCTAGTTACTCTCCTAAGGTAGTATGCACTATGACCATACATTTCAAAAACCTCATATGGCCATGCCACAAGCCATACTCTTCTCCAATTCAAATATTTGAGTAGTAGCCGATTGTGACCTTTCCACATTAATTCATTATGTATCATAACATATGTTTGGGACTGCAAGTTTAGTGTTCTTTGTTGATTTGCATTCATTTGCCAGTTGTATATGTTATCAAGAATGCTTGGTCTAGTGACAACTTCCGCACTATACATGTTATGGGGTGATGTCAAAGAGGCATCAAACTTTAAGGCCATGACAGCAAGGGCATCAGCTATAATATTTTCAATTATGTCTAGCCACTTAATATCAAAAGCATCAAACATTTTCATGGCATTCCATACAACATTACTATACATCTTCAATCTCTTCTCTTTGGCTACATATGTACTTCTAACTTGAGACACAACTAGTCCTAAATGACCATGTACACTTAAACATTTAATACCATAAATGGAGGCTAAATTTACCAAGTAGCAAGGCCTCATATTCAGCCACATTGTTAGGCAATTAAAAATTAGCCTAAAAGTAAACTTGTAACTTGTGTTGCTAGGTGACACCAAAACAAAACCTACATTGTTTGCTTCCTTAGAGCAAGCATCGTCACAATACATATCCCATATATCATCATTTTCAAAACAAAGGAGGTTGAGGGCATGAAGTGGGATCAACATAGTTGCCAACATTATCATCATGGAACCCAATTATGTTCCTAGACTCATCTTCTATATAAAGCACCTCATTCTTTACCTCTTTTGGGTCCTCCACAATGTGCAACATTTTATTTTCCCTATGCAATCGGACCTCCAATCCATGTAATGGTATAGTGGTGTATAACAAATCCATCTAAATGCTACCATGGTACCACCTATTGAAGTTGCCCATTTTCTTGACAGCAACATACCATACTTTGTTGGACAATCAACAATGATTATATGTATCATGAAATATTTACCAAGGTATGTAGTAAGCTGCACTTCTACATTATTAACTCCTATAACGTTGACTTCCCTAGAATCTATTGCATAACATTTACCATAAGACTTGGAAACCTTCAAGCCCAACTAATTCATGACCTCAAGTGGCATAGCATTGCTTGAAGCTCCAAAATTCAACATGCAATTATGGACCAACCATCCTTTTATCAGCAAGGAGGTGAAAATGGATTAACAATTGTTTGACTACTCATAACTACCATTCCAAGGTAGACCTCAAGTACCTCTTGAGTGTTGACTTCGACAATAGCATCATCATTGGAATCACTTAGAGAATTAATAGGATGGCCAAATGTGGTTGGAGCATTGAGGTATAACAAGGCTCTTTCTTTATGCTCAGGGATTCTAAGTAATTCCCTCAATGGTATTTGGACCTTGATTTGATTTTGAGGGCCATGTCAATGGGGACATATTCTAGCAAAGAAGTGGACAGAGCTATAGGTATGGTACAAGTATTAGGGCTAAAAGGCATTACTTGACCACTAGTGGTGATACCCTTTTCATTGATGACATTTCCAACTCCTTTAGTTGTATCTTTCCCTTCATGTGATGCTTTCTTTGTCTAGTTTGGCTTTGCCACCAACCTCAAATAACTTTAGGATTTTCATCATTGCTTTTTCATACATTTGCATGTTTATTCTTGGAACATACCTTTTTTGCATAGAGGTTTTTGACATGGATAATCTTTTATTTTGTGTTGGCTTTTCTCCAATCTTGTTCACACTCTTCTTTGCATTGTCTTTGTTCAGAAATTGCAATGTCTATTTTTTGCTTTCTTTTATCCACTAAGGTAATCAATACTTCTCATATAACTATATTTCCAATGTCATTTTTGGTATTTTCTTGTCTACCTCTAAGTTGATACTCACTTTGCAATTGCAAGATGGCTGCATCAATAAGAGCCTTAATGTCTTCAACTGAATGTTTTGCTCTTTTATACCTTTGTATAATGAGTTCCTTAAGATGTTTGAAATCATGCTTTGGCAACTCATACTGAACTTGATAGCTATCATGATCATATTGAAAGAATTCATCACATTCAAATGCATCAAGCTAGTCCATATCAACATCTTCATAATACGCTAGGGTACCATCTTGATTAGGGAATTCTTTCTCCTCCAAAAGTGCATTTGCAACAACACACTTTATTGGATCATGAGGCAAATAGCATGTTTCACACCATAGTGAGTCATCTTGGACATTCACATGATCCTTCCTCAACAGATCAAGGGTATTTTTGTCTCAGTGTCCTGAATTCCCTTGTCTAGGAATCATTTGTTTATTAATTTGCCCCAGTATTTTAGACCAATCATATTATTAGGCCTATTATGTAACCTCTATCCCTCATTGAAGTGTGTAGCAGCATTGTTAGAAGGTGACCCTTTCTCATTTCTTGTAACCCTATAGGATAGATCCTTCATTGCACCCACCAGCTTATCAAGCTTATCCTCAGTTTTAAGAGGTTTATTTGAGGTGCCTACATCTAGCTTTAAAATCCTTACATCAACTCTTTCGACATATTTTCCTTATTCTCTTAAATTACTTTCTATGTTGATAGCCATGATATAAGCTTCTCTCAAAGTCTAAGGGTCCTTGTCACAAAGGCAATATCCCAATTTAGAATCAAATGCTCCACAACGGAGAACCAAGAACATTGATTCATTAGGCCTCAAATTAGGAGGCACCTTCCTCATTGTTATGACTTTTTATACTATCAAAATCAACAACAATCTCATTCACCCATTTTCCAGTAGTTGTTAACTCATGAATTGCAAATTTAGGGTCAACCCTTTCCCTATAATGTAATCTAAAAACCCTCATAAATTCCTCCCGTGAGTCTTTGTTGTTCTCTGAAAGGATTCTACAACATTCTTTTGCGCACTCTTCCATAGACTACACAAACAATTTCATTGTGACATCTTTCTCTTCAATTCCATTTTCATCGATAACATTGATGAAACGTTTGAGGTGTTCTTCCCTAGTGACAACATTATTACCCTAGAATTGTAGCACCTTTCCCCTAATTTCATTGGGTATCTGATAGGGATAATTAAGGATACCATAAAACTCCATCTACCTATATCTTTACATTTCTAAGGGTCGTCTCAATGGTGGGAATCTCCTATTTGTCTTCAAAATTGGGCCCTCACACTTGGTCGAATATTGAGTTGTTGGTTATGTTGTTGATTAGGTATCTATTGATTGGGAGCATTTAGAGCACAATTTAATTTTTCTGTTGGGCATTATGGGAAAGTTGTGCTTATTGCAACTCAATTTGACCTTAAAGTTCTTGTTGCCTTTGCTTGAGGTAGTCCATCAAATATATTCTCTAATCAACTTATCTATCCTACACTCATTGTTTGATTGCGTGGCTGCATTAGCGTAGTGGAATGTAGGATCTTGCTCATAATCAGTTCGATGTGATAAGATAATGGAACTAGGGTCGAAACCCATTCTTGTGGTTCTTACATGTTGAGGATTGGGTAGATTCATATCTAGAGTATGTGCCTCATAGGATATATTTCTATTTGTTCCACCTATATTTATTTCGTTTCTTGGCATACCATATTCATGTCTACCATTTCTCCTGTCATATCCCCAAAGTAAAGATTGGAAGATAAATCAATTAAAAGAAAAAAATTAATAAATAATATATAAATACATTTCACATTAGATATTTTATTTCTAAGAGATATATATTTTACACATGATTACTGTTAAGCCTCAATCGATCAAATACTAGATTAATCGATTGCATTAAAGAATCTAACAAAGCACCCTTTAGTCACCAAGAGGTATCTCCTTTCACAAAGGACGTGTCTTGACAAAGGGTCGCGATCTCCCATAACAATAGAAATTGAGGATGCCAAGATCAAACATGGCATCATCGTGGGAACAAGAGCAAGGCGAGTAGGAAACAGAAAATGTGCGAGATACAGCAGCTCAGGTGATGTATTCACTTAGCAATAATATCTAGTATTTTTCGAATATCAGAACAGAAAAATCATTCATGATAGATGCCTGAATGTCCGATGAAATAGTTCTTGATCCTACGCCTATTTAATATGTCCAATAGACTTTCTTCATGGCCCGATCTGCTTGCTTCTGTGCTATGTCTAAACCTTGAATGTCTCTAACAGATAAGTCTGAACCTGAGTATGCAAGTCTTGTTTACAGTCAAACATAATCTGATCATTAAGTTTTCTGCACTTCTGAAATGGCTAAATTCTGATTTCTGTACTGATCAAAGCATTGTCTTTTTAGCAAATATACATTCTTGATGCTATTTACATATCAGTGGAATGAAATATTGATAGGACTGACCATAGGCAGATATATATTGTTTCTCCATTAATCTAAAAATGAATATACATACTAGATGTTGCTGATCCGATTATTAGTGTAATGCTCTCTTTAGGATTATCACGATTATAATTGTTCTAGGCCATGATCTTTGCATTGACTTAAAAGAATCAATGATGAATGCAAATGTATTTGAATGCTTAAAGATTGTCTGAGTGTTTGCAAATCTGCTCGGGAGGAAGGGCCTGAGAAAAGTGGTGCCTAGAAACCCCACTTAAGATCCGCCCAATCCAAAGGTATGGGTGGGCCATGGAGGGGTGGTAGGCCTAGACCACTTATAAGCTCCGCTAGCTTCCCCTAGCAGGTTAAGTGTCTTCTGAGGTGATGACATGGGTAGGGAAAGCAGGTACAAGTCGCCGAGAAGAGAGGGTTGTGATTTACAACCTCTTGGGCTTGGCGAAGGACTTCGGGCAGATCTACCCATGCCACTCCTCTTATTTCTTAATGGTTGCATTTGTGATTATGTTTTATTTGATATCTAGATATTAATGCTATAATGACATATGTATATGCGGAAATGTTGCTCATATGGTGAATGCAGGTTTCAGCCAGGATATACCCCCTTGAAGTGTTATCCGATTGATCAACCCTAACCGTAAACAAGCAAATTCTAGGGCAAAGTCGGGTAAGGGACATTACATCTCCTACCATGTTGTCATCCTGCTCATGTTGTCATATCTTAGGTCCTTGGGGATCCCTTGAATGACCTTTTTCCATTTTCAAGTCTTTTGAGTTGCAAACTAGTTTTGGGTTTGACGAGAACAGAGTCACCACTCTACACTTAGAAGAGACAAACTTTCTTTTATTAGGAGAAATCTACAAAATATCATCCAAAAACTTATCTACCCAATAACAATACCATTATGCTGGTGTAAGTTGACAGGCTGCCAGCTTACACACAAATAAAGTGAATAAAAATCAGGGTCTTCAATATACAAGGACCTTCAAAATATGAGTTGGAGTAAAACCTTCACAGCAACAGCAAATTACATCCCTAACAATGATCAATACACTATCCCCGACAATAGCGCCATTCTTTTGGGCCCCAAAATCGCTACTCACACTCTTAGAGGAATCCATTTGCTTCAAGGCTAGGGAAATGTCATCCTAAAGGGGGATTGATCAGCTCATCAACATAATGTGGGTGATTTAAGACTAATTACTAAGAGTGGGTATTCTCTCCTTCGCTTTAGGCTCAACTAAACCCAAGAGGATGTTCCTAGAGGTATTCTTAACATGATTGATCACAATTGAAGATAAACAAACTGACATTGTTGTAGTAGTACCCAATGTATGCCTATCCCAAAGGTTGTCACTAGACCAAAGACTAACGTACTGCACATAAAACCTCTTTTTAAGCTAATAAAAACATCATTGCACAAAGGCAAGATGAAGGTACACAGAACATGATTCCTTAGGATAATAATTTTTATGGCTCACTATAGATGCTTCCCTAGATGAATCATTGAACCATGAGATGCATACAAGCTAATAAACTACTAGTGAAAGATGCGTATCATTTTGAGAGTATGGTCGATCATGAACTTGTAGGAATAGTGCCTATCCCAATGGGTTACAGTCATAGTTTACTGAGAGAAACAATACATTAAAATCACAATAGAATATGAGGTATGCATATACATACATCAAAGATATGATATCAAGTAACCGAACATACTTAATAATCCATCTCCAAACTACAAAAATCCATATGGGATAAACAAGAGACCATTACAAAGATTGCAATGACTTAAAATATTGCAACATTTATCAAATCCTTATTACAATCATACCAGCAAATGTGGCAAGAGGAAATCCATAAATCAAAGATATGATATCAAGTAACCGAACATACTTAATAATCCATCTCCAAACTACAAAAATCCATATGGGATAAACAAGAGACCATTACAAAGATTGCAATGACTCAAAATATTGCAACATTTATCAAATCCTTATTACAATCATACCAGCAAATGTGGCAAGAGGAAATCCTAAGCTAGAATGCTATCACAATTCATCTACAAATGGCAATTGAGACATTCATTATAGACATCAATTACAAATTTAAAAACTCCTTGTGATTTACAAAATGTGCTACTCTGTAGGAGACTAGACTTGCAGGAATTGAAACCCTAGACAATCCTCAACACATGCAATCGTGTGAAAATTAGAAATTATTGACCCTTTGTCTAGAGAAAAAATTGTATATATAGCATATTGCTTGGTCGCTCAGTTGCTTGTGAGAATTCAATGAAGAACAAGAAGTCAAAAATGTGGCATGCAAGTCAAATGAAATCCCATGGAATCCATGAAATGGATGATTTAGAGCTTGCATGTGTCATGTCCCCTTTTTAATTAATTTATTATGGAGGAGACATTATCCCATTCCAAATATTTTCCTTGGGTTATGGTATGAAAATTGAGAAATAATCGTATGTAAAATTTGATTATTTGGACTTGAATCATTTATTATTTATTATTTTTTTATAAAAGGGGTCAAATAATTAATTTAATACTATTATTTTGGAGTATCTTCCCAAGGAAGGGTGTGGGATATCTTATGAGGAGGTTTGTAACCTCCAAGTTTAGGTGGCAATCAATTATTAGCAAATTCTTTGGCAATTTTTATGACAACTTGCATGTGGGGAGTTGTTTAATTTTAGTCAAGAATCTTGCAATAGACAAAATGGTGTGATTTTTTGGAGGGAAAATGATGAAAATAATATTATTTCATTTATTTTCCAAAAGGGGGGTGTTTGGATTTAGCTCTCTATTTATTTGCAGGCAAAGTCACATTTCAGGATCTTTTTGATATTTCATCTTCACAATTTTTTCAATATATGAACTCAATGTTCTACAATATCCTTCGATGGATGAGAACCTATAGAGGATTGTAACTTGTGGATGGAAACCCATGATTTGTAGGAGTCAAAGGACAAAGCCTCTTTGATTCAGGAGGGCATTCTCATCCAGGGAGTGCAACAGAGCTTCAGAGAATAGCAGTTTCAGCAAGTTTTGTTGGTGTGTTTGTTTGCAGGTGTGGGAGTGCAATTTGGTTTCAGCTTGCTATGGGTGTTGCTGTTGTTGTGTGGAGTGTTGTTGATGGTTGTTTCATTCCATTTTATATTTCCCACAAGCTATATCAATCATCTTTCAAGTGGGTTTGTTTGGTAGTGTTTGTGAGTGCAGTTTGTAATAGATTTTGGAGCTGTTATTCCAAATTTGTCTTTGTTGTTGTGTGGACATTTTTCTGTTGTTTCTAGCATCTTCGATCAGTTCTATTGGCTGCAGCCTCCTTTTGTGCTTTGTGGGTGAAATTTGGCAATGTAGTATTGAAATATGCAATGAATAATTCACCCAATTTGTGTAGAAGTTGTTTTAGTTCCAGATTTGTTGTTGCTATTGCTTTTGGCATTTTGACTGTTATAGCAGTCCATATTCATGTAAAAATCATAAGTATATGATATATATAAGTTGCAAGAGTCTCGAGCTTTTTCAGTACATCGGTAGTGTTGACTAGCTAGTTTGACTTTAACGATTTTTATGAAATTTGTGAAAATTGATCATTAATATTCTCGAGTCTGAAAACTAATATTAAAATTCCAATTGACTTGTTACAGCATGAAGATCATCAAAAATTGGAACTCAACCACCGCATTCATGGAAATCTGGACTTCTTCATCATTCATCGTTGAAATTGCATGTAGATCCATACCCTCGAGATGGACAATGGTTTTGTTTCTAGTGGGAAAAACCTCTACAAGAGGTTAGAACAAGAGATGTCGGGTTTCATTGTAAGACTAGAGGTCAAAACTGGACATGGAGATGGAAGTTTCAAAGTCCACCAGAACTTTGCAAATGGATGAAGTGAGCAAATGAAGTGATTTGGAAGAAATGTGAGGAGGCAAAACTAGAGGTCAGGACGAGATGTCCAAATGGAAGACTAGAAGTTCAGAAGTCAACTTGAACTCTGCATAGGAAGAAGCGATCAACAAAATCATTGGAACACTTTTCCAAAACCTGATGCAAAACTAGAGGTCGAAGATGGAAGTCAAGACAAGACATTGGAATAGAAGTGTGGAAGTCCATTGAAAATCGGTTGGAAAAGGACTGGAGGGAATGTGGGAAAATGTGGAAGGATGAGGGGTGTGGGGTTTTTCTTTGGAACTGAAGGCCAAGAATAGACATGACATTGGTAGTCTGAAAGTCCATCAGAATTTCACAAATAGATGAAAATAAGTGAGTTGAGGATGTGAAAAACACGCATGGAAATGATGTAGAAATAGAAGTAGAAATATCCCAAAGTCCAAAGGAATTCCGCATGCCAAGACGAAATGAGCAACAAATCCATTAGGAATCTTTGCGAGAATTCAATGTAGAACTAGCAGTTGAAAGCGGAGGTAGAATTGGATGAAGTTCAAATAAACCCCGCAACTACACAAAAAAGAGGTAAAGAGAAAGGGGTAGAAGACGGAAATAGACCAAAGGTCATGAGGTCAGGAGATCAAGGGGTGAAGGGAAGACAATAGAAGTCCACTGGATCTTTGCACGAGGGATTAGAAAGGATGTGGGGAAAACATGCAAAACCGGCAAAGGGAAGTGGAGGTAGAACTAAAGGAAGTTTGGATGTTTGGAAGTGCAACATAGTTCTGCAAAAAGGGAACTAAATGAAATCCAATAAATGATTGGGGAACTGGAGGTCTCGATGTCAAGAAGTGGAAATGGAAGACGGAAAAAGTTTGTCAAAACTCCATAAGTCTATAAAAGGGAACTAAAGTGCAAGGATGAAAGGAAAGACTTGACCAAAGGTCATGAGGTAGGGAGGTTTGGAGATGGACAAGGATTGGAAAAAGTCCAGATGACGTCTACAAGTCCACAAGAGGGAAACAAGGAAGAAAGGGTTACAAGAATCAAAAGAGGAGAAGTATTGGAGGTCAATAGGAGGAAGGGGAAGGGCAGAAGTCCAAATGTGTTAGTGTAAGTTTTTATTTTTCTAGTGGGTTAAATTTGTTTTTCCTTAGTCATAGGTTTTTTCTAGACTTTTACTAAGCTTGTTTAGGTTAATAAAGTAAGTTTATTAGTTAATAACTAGGAGATAAGGTGATGAGGTGTCCCCCTCCTAAAAGGGTGGAGCATTTACTATTTTCATCACTTTATTTGATATTGGTGGTCACTTCCTATTGGTTGATTTGTCACCTCCATCCTCTCCTTAGCTCTATGTAAACTCACTACCTAGCTTGTATTTGGCATCTTGGAAGCTCTTAATGCATTACTATCATTCTAACATTGCATATCTTAGAAGTCACTGGTTTGCATTGTTTATGTTTTTCTTGTTTATGTAGCTTAGAATTTCTCTTATAAAGTTCCTTGGGTTATCAATCTATTTCAGATTTCTAACAAAATGAACCCTACAAGTCCACAAAGCACATGAAACTTGACCTGAAGTTAAGAACAAGAGAATGTACGGATACAAAAGAGGACTGGAGGTTGGGAGGTCAAGACAAAGAAGTCTGGACATCTGTCGAAAACCTGCAAACTGATGAAATGAAGGAAACGAAGAGAGGAAGGGACCCACTAGACTTGGCAAAATTTCTATGCATGACCAAAGGTTAGGACAAGAGGTCAGACAACCAAAAGAAGTTTGAAAGTCCACTGAAACTCTACAACTCTATAGAAACTAGGGGAAGTGACCAAAACCTTCTCAGACTTAGAGCTTTTTTGGATTTTTGCAAATTCTAGAATATGATAAGAACATGGGGGATAAAGAGAAGCAACACTTCGGCAAATTTGCCCAAAAAAGACCCATTTAGATATTTCTCATATTAGTTATATATGATGGGCCTAAATAAGCCAAATGCACAAAGGGGTTGGGACTCAAGCTATTTTTTTGCATTTTTAGGTTGAGTTCCAACATTGTTGTTTGGTAATGCCTATAAGTTTTTTGCTCTATGAACCCTCTGATGTAATTATTTGTATTTCTATGGTTTCCAGGTGTAGGTACAAATAAATCCCACATTTATCTATAAAAAAAGATCCTGTGCGCTGTCCAAATGAAAGTGATGAAAATACATAAATAATAGTGCACGTGGTTCTCCAACATAAACACAAAGCCAATTTTGTCTTTGTTGCTGCTCCACTAGAGACTATTTTTACATTTTTAGTTCAATCTCAAACCCTTATTGATGCAAATATAAGGCCAATGGTCTATAGCACAGTGATGGATTGGAAGGATAGAGTATACAGATTGAATTTGCAGCTTGACTAGTATGAGCTTATCTTTAATTTCCATTTTGTATCTTCAACAGTATTCAATGTGTTCAAAAGGGCAATGTGACCAACTTCTTGATCAAATTTCACATGAATTCTCATGCATTGTACCTGAAGTTTGAGGGAGCAGAACAGCTACACGGCACTTAAGAGTTACAATTACGTAGAAACAAACCAATCTCACCCAAGAGATGAACACACAACTTGCCAAGGAGCCATGCTTCAATGTAATTCCATGAAAGGCTTGCATGTCAAAGTAAATCACATGGACCAAAAAGACAAAAGGAAGTTCAACGGCTGATTGAAGAGTTTACAGATGTAATTTAAGATCTACCCTTTGTGTTGTTATTGGAGAGCTGAACAAAAGAGCAGTATAAAGATCAACTGTGGATCCCAACAAGTTGTCGCTCCTCCTTAAAAGCAATTTCAAATGTCTGAGGATGTGTTTCAAGATGAACATCATGGCAGCAGCAGATAGAAGCAAAACATTCAAAGACATGGCACTTCTATAGACCTCTTTTACAATTGCAATTATATCAAAATTTGTGGAACTCAATTAGTGGAATGCATTAGAATTTTTTTTTGTATGTGTATCTTGTGGATTCTTGTGCACAAGTTTTCAAAGACTGTGTTTCAGGCCAAAGAAAGCATCTACACAGTTTTGGATATTATGCCTCAATTAGCTTCCATACTCTCTGGGGAAGGTCTTTCTCTCTTATTTACTGTCTCATCTACGTATAGAAATGCTAGGTCTCTCTTTCCTGTTTAAATTCAAGAAATTGAAGTACTATTTATTATCGGCTAGTTCAACATAAATATTCTTTCAGTTTCAAAAAACAAAAACAAACAAGAGATCTAGATTTTAGATTTCTTCCAACTTCAGACATTTAATTCTACTTTTAGTTGCCAATCCTTCAGTCAAATTTATATTTTGCAGGCGTAGGGTTTCTGCTTTGGGTGTCTCAACAACAAAGATCCACTTCTGATATTCAACAGTTCCAGTTTTATATCTTTCAATAGTTTGAGCTTTTTATTCATTTTTTGTAGTACTCTCAGTTTTGGCTTTGGATTTCTTTGAGTTACATAATGGAACAGCCAGGCTCATAATAGTGGCATCAGAATCAGACAAAGGGTTCAAATCATATTTTTTTATCACTTACACTTTCCATTATGTTTTCCAGCAATTACATATTTCAATTCTTCAAACAGTTTCAAAATTTAACTCCACCAGTTTTAAAATCAGTTATACTATACTATAATTCTCTAGAATTTCAAGTTTAGCTTGACTATTCAGATTTTAGTTTGTTTTCTTAGTATTTTAAGATTAAGATCTTACGGAATAATTTTATAGCAAATTCATTCTTCGAATTTGACAGTGGATTCAGTTTCAGCTTTCCCTTTAGTTTTCGTTCAGGTTTTTGTAGGATTTGCACCAACTACAGCTGATGAGAAATTTGAGGTGCATACAAGAGAGCGAAAATAGATTTTCCTCAGCAGAAAGACCAAATCCCTCAAAAATCATTCATTATTCATTTCCATAATCACTTTTCCAGAGGAGCCGCAAGGCAATAAGCTTTTGGGTCTGGTCAAGTCAATCCTGATGACCTAGTTACACTCTCAATTCAACCCGCGTAAACAAGAAATTCAAAAAATAAAGTCATTCAAACTGTGTTTTATACTGGTTGTTCGGGTATAACAATTTGAGTACGTAGGGAATATAAATGAAGCTACTCTATTCGCTACTAAATTAATTACGGTAAACAGTATTTGCTCACCTTGTGCAAAACTAGGCCGCTCCTCTGCTCTGAAAAGCCATGATTAGGTACTTTCCATCTGAGAGTTCCTAACCTAAAATTTGAAATAATGCCGGTAATTTAATTCTGATAATAAACGAAAAGGTTTACATAATCTCAAATCCTAGCTATTAAGACTTTATTTATAATAGTAGTGTTAAAGTGTGGGAATCGATATAATATAATAATATATTATGTACATTAAATTAAATCTATATAAGATAAAGAGGAGAGTTTTGTGTAAAACAATAAGAATAGAATTATTCTAATATTGATCTAAAAGCAAGTTTGTAAATTTATATTGTTTATGTTGATATTCGTGTCTAATATGAAGACAATTTGAAGGTGCACAATCTAAATGAGCTCTTTAAGGAGACTAGGCTCCTCAAAATTGTTGGCTTTAAGAGGAGGGCAGACATGGAAAAAAACTTGAAAGTGGTTAAAGTTCTGACACTGGGTCTCATAGACTATGGTCTCATGGACGTCATTAAAATCCATTCATTCATTCATATTTTTAATTGTTAAACATTTTAAATAATTATTAATATTTAAGTGATTATAAATTATATTCATTAAAATTTACATATTTTCAAGTATGTGTAATATCATTTTGGTGTGCACTACTTAATGATTTTTTTGTTAATTTAGAATTTGTATGGATAGAGCTTAGTATTTAAATTAAATATAGTAGAATGCTTTGAATTAAGAAGAAAAGCAATTTGAAACAAGGTCGTGTTGTTGCCAAATGAATCGATTTTGTTCTTTGATCTATAGATAAATTGAGAGCAGCATTTGTCCAATTGAATTGAAGTCAAGCATGGAACCATTTATTTTTAAACTATTGATTTTGTACAAGGGTGTCCTTAAGAAAGGTGTATGTGTATTTATATTTTTCCAATTTAAACATATTGATGTGTAAACTATGTTATAGACATGTGTATTTATGGTTTACAAAGATTCATGTCATAAAGTTCATAAGTTGTACTAGAAATTTTAACCGTCTCATTAAGGAGTGAAAAAGCTTCCTTAATTGGTTTATCATCTTCTAGTAGTAGTTGTGAGTGTTTAACCCATTGTAAATGTATCCATAATGAGTTGGCATGTGATTTGGCATGTCACAAACCTCATGGGTGCCAACTTGATTCTTGTAATGACAATTTGTCTAAAGACTATAGAATCACACTTTAGATGATGTTGAAAGGATTTTGGTGAGTTATACAATGATCTTCTTGGATGAATTAGATCTTATTGAAAATTTGGTTAAAATTACATGTTGATGCATGTTTGTTACAAAAGTGTTTTCCTCTCGAAAGTGTGTGATGCTATTGTAGGAGCATGTGTCGATATAGTCTCGAGAGTAGATATGGTATTAGCCCCCTAGTTATTGCAAACCATGAGGATTGTGATGAGCTATTATCAAGTCTCATACTTTAATCAATAACATAGATATCAATTTTGTAAAATGGTCAATGGTTCCTAGCTTACTCTATTGTTGGAAATGGCTCTGCATCTTGATCCGTTATTAGGGTTGGTGAATCAATTGCTTCCAGAAAGTAGAATTTCAAATATGTGTGCGGTCTTTAATAATAAGGACAAATTATTGATTATGATGACAACCAATTCTTATATCAAATGCAAAAGTGTGTTTTGACAAATGCATTCTCTATTGTAGAAGATGTTATGATCTTCATTAGAATTGAATGTGAAGCCTATAGTTAAAGTCCATAACTACAACCAACCTCTTTTGCAAATTAGATATGCTCTCCTATGACCATTTCATACTTCATCCTAGAGTACAATGTGAAGAATAATATCTAGTTCAAACTATTTTCAAGTTTTAGAATTGTTTGCAAAAATCTTCAAACATGTATACCACATTGTAATTTATTGTTCTCTGCATATTTCTCTCTTATGTTTTATATTAGATAGTAGGTCATTGAAAATGTCAAAGTAATTCCACTAGAAAAAAACTAATATAAATATCTTTTGATGAGAGATTACTTAAACTTTTATAATTTATATATTCAAATTATATAAATACACAAATAAGTTATTAAAATTTCTTAAATATATCAAAGTAAATAATTTATTTTTATTATTTAATTGAAAGATAATTCTAAAATTTGATATTTGATTAAAAAATATTAATAGTATATAGAAGTCTTATATTTATAGTTTTAAATTTTATATTAATTATTATTATATTTGTAAAAAATCTTTATTACTACATATTATATTTATTTATTTTTAAATTAATATTTTTTATAAAATTGAAAATAATTTTAATAGCATTTAACATATTAAAATTAGAAATTATATAATTAGAAAAATTATTTACACAAAATTAAAGTCTTCTACATAATTTCTTTGTAGGAAAAATTTTAGTGAAAAAGTAAATAAATTTATTATAAAAATAAGTTAAAAATCAAGATAATATTCTCTTCTATTATGCAATGCATGTTGAATTCATGTATTATGTGTGAGAGTAATTACGTTGAAGGCATTATCTATTTGAAAAGACCGACCTGACAAAGTTAATCCACGGTGGATATTGTTGCTTAAGGGATGCAATACGGTTGAAAGAATCCAGACCATTCGTCTTTTTACTGGACATAAAAATAGAGAACTATACTGAACTATTTAATTACATTTTTCTGAACTATTTATTTTTCAAAATTAGAGCTTAAGATGGATGTTAATATCTCAAATACATATAAGGTGAATAAATGAGATAGATTGGATAAATATTATTGTTAAATTTTAATTATAATTATTAATTAATATTTTTAATTTTATAAAAATTAAAATAGCATATAAATATAATAGTTGTTGTATAATTATATTATATTCAATTTTATAATTCATATTATGTATTAGTTAAAACTTATTAAATATTACATAATAATGTATACATTAAATAAGTATTATTTATTATATAATTAAATTATATTTAAATTCGTACAAGGATAATATGTATTATTTAATATTACATATTAATTTATAGATTGATATTTTTTAAAAGTCAACTAATTAAAATTGAAAAGTATTATGAAATAGATTTAATATATCAACATATATAATTTTAAATTAATATGTTATATTGCTATTTAATATTGAAAGGATATAAATAATAATTCTACAATTAATTGTTACTATGTTATGTATATGTTATTTAGGATTTTAAAAAATTACCTTCTTTTGTCTATGGTAGAATTTTTAAAAATAAAATTATTAGAATTTGAAGCAATAATTACATAATTACTTACACATAATGATTATTTTAAAATATAATATTATAATTTTATTACATATTATATATGTATAACTATAACTATATATCTATACTATTTTAAAATATTATATTATAATCAATCAATTATTAATTAAAATACTCTACATATATCATAAATTTTATCTTTGAATTTGCATTTTAATTTGCCAACTTTAATTAGAAGTGGTGGAAAATTTGTTAAAAAAATTAATCACTAATTACAAACAAGACATATATATTGACATGTAAATGGAATGAGTTCATTTATAGTGGGAGGACCTTGCCTAAATCTTGAAATTGTGTCATTTGTTTAATCCTTCCTTTCAAAAATGAATAATAATTATGTTATAATTATATTAGATAGTAATAAAAGGTTTAGATATATATTTTTTATTTGATTTTTTTTAATATATAATATTTTTAAAATATATTTATATATATCATATATATTTAAGGTAATTAAGAATGATATATTATAAAATAATTAATATTTAAATTTATTAAATTTAATTGGATGAGTTTAAGTGATAAACTAAAAAATTTAAATAAAAATAAAGATAAAGTTTATAGGAATGAATATTGTATCAACTAAATATCATTAATTATTTTAATGTCTTTTTATTTTTAGTTAAAAAGACAAATTTTAAATAAATAGTAATGAAAAGGTAATCACTATATAACAAGTTTAATTTAATATACTAGATGTTAATTTAATATAATATAATATAATATATATTAAAAATAATTTAATAATATATTAAAAAGATAATATATTACATAATTTAAAATTAAAATGTAATATTATGATATTATTATCTAATATATTAAATTATATATTAGATGTTATATATACATTACATATTATATAGTATATATATTAGAATATTAGAATATGATGTTAAATTATATATTAGATATTATATATGTTACATATTATATAGTATATATTATAATATTATAATATATTTAAAATATATTATATATTTGAATTTGTTATTAGATTATTTTTCATTATAATAATTTTTAATTATATTTTAAGATATGACAAATAAATAATTTTTTCTCAAAATTTTATAGTCAATAAGATTGAAGAAATTAATTTTTGAAATTTGAAAAGTTAAAAATTTTGTATTTTTTTTGTATTAGAAATAAAACAGCAATTACATAGTTCAAATTTAAATCATGTAGCAAAAATCATATGACAGAATAAGATGATGAAAGATGTATGCTATATCTCAGCGTGTTAGATCCTTCTCTTTTTTACAGATCATTCAATCCTCTATGCAGCAATAAGAATCACTTTGGGTGTGTTCCCTTACACCTCCTCCTCCTGCAACAGATTCATTAAACACCCTTTAAAACACACTTAATGCCTTGGGAAAGAACTCTGAATCATTGTGCTCATGATGCCAAGTACGTCCACATTTCACCTCTGATTTGTTAACAACTCCATCAATTATGAGTCTCCTAAAATTTCCCATGTGTATCTCCAATGCTACTGTAACCTGCATAGCCACAGTGAAAAATATGAGTCTTTTATTAGACTCAGTAAGCCCTCTAGCACTCCCTTGGAATTTTTCCTCATTCCTAGCCCCCCAAATGAACCATAAGATTTCAATAGTGAGACAATTCCAAAATGCGTTGAATTCCTTATTTAGCTTTTTATCATTGAAAATAACATCAAACCATCTAACTCTACCATTGCCATCCCAAATTAACAAATGATTACAAAAACTATTCTAGACCTCTTTTGCATATGGACAATCAAAAAATATATGCATTATACTTTCAGGAGTCCTGCAAATAGTGCAAATATCAACATCATTATGGATGAGTTTAAAGGGTAGCTTGTGCAGTAGTAATTGTCATCTGAAGCGTGCTTTTTTTGGCTCCTCCACACTCTGCCAGATTGTTGCGAGAGTTTTTTTCCACCTGCTTTCTATTAGCTTCACATCCCAACAAAGATTTACACATTCAAGAATAGATTCATTCTTAGTAAGTTCCTTGTATAATTTTTTTGCCTTAATATCACATAAAGGCAAGCCATCAAACCAGACAATATCAACATTAAAGTCACAACTTGCATTATCAACATTTGAAACAAAAATATCTTTACAAGCATCAACAAGAATGTTGTATGTTCTATTATTAGGGTTATCCAACCTAAAATTATCAACCAACTTGTCCATAGGCTTCAATTGGCCATTATCAAGGATATCATGGAAGGTTTGGATGCTTGAGTGCCACCATTTTTTAGATGAGCACCCCTGTAGTAGGGCTAGGGGTTTATTGAGGTGTTCCAGGCTCCACCACAGTGAGGAGTAGGCTTGAAATCTTTGTCCATTACTGAGTTCAACATTATCATTCTTGAACGAAAGTTTGTGCTTAACTAATTCCCACGTCTTCCATAAGCTAGTAAAAATAGGTGAGCCCGCAGTTTCCATGGAGTGTTTGTTAAGGAGGATGTCACAGAGGGGTATATTCTCCCAAGACTTGGCCTTCTTGGGTACAACCTTATTGATGTTATATCTTATTAGAACCTTCCAGGGTTCCTTTCCTTCCATGGCATGTGCAATCTATTTTTATAGCAAGTGTGATGCCCTGAATTCTTAGGTCCTTGAGCCCCAAACCACCTTCCATCTTCCCCATACAACACCATTCCCATTTAACTAAGTGCTTCTTTATTTGACCTTTTCCATCAAACCATAAGAATTCCCTGATCCTTTTTTGAATTTCGTTGATTTGATAGCTATTAAAGAACCAAACCAATGCAAAATAAATGCTATATGAAGAGAGAATTTTCTGACAGATTTGGATTCTTCCTACAAAAGAACGATATTGTCTGTTCCAACTACCAAGTTTTTTTTCATTTTTTTCACTTATCCATCCCCACATTTCCTTTAAATTAGAATTAATGGCAAATGAAGCTCCTAGATATCTTACCAGCTTATTGGGTCCTCCCCACTGGAAATCATATTTTTGCAACCAATTGGGTGGGGTCTATGTCCATCCAAGGAAACTGGATTTAGGGAATGATATTCTAGCTCCTGAAGTCTGATAGAACATCTGGAGTTTTTCCATTAACCTTTCAATATTTCCTTCCTCTTACTCAATAAATATTGCAGTATCATTTGCAAACTGGATATTGATTAACTCAGTTTGATTTGGGAGGCATATCCCCCTTACTTGGGGAGAGAGGGTTTGATCCATGAGTAAGTAGTGCAGAGCATCCGATGCTATAACAAAGAGTGAAGGAGCGAGGGGGCATCCTTGTCTTATGGATTGGCTAAGTGAGATTTCCTCTGACAGGTCTCTGTTGACATCAACCTAAGCCACCGCATCCCTTAGCAAGGTATTTACAACTTTATAGAAGTAGCTTGGGAACCCGAAGGCTTCCAACATAGATCTCAGGAATGCCCATTCAATTCTATCATAGGATTTTTCAAATTCTAGAAGCAGCATTGCAAAGTTTTGATTAGAGTTCAGGTTGACCAGTCCATGGCCTCCCAGCTTGTAATCAGATTCTCTAAAATGTGTCTCCCTTTAATGAATGTGGTTTGAGTGCTATTAATGAATCTTGAGAGGATATCCACTAATCTTAGTGCAAGAATTTTGGCAAGTATCTTGTATGACACATTTAACAGGGTTATGGGCCTCTAATTTTTTACTAAGGTCTTGTCTCCCCCTTTAGGAAGAAGCTTAATAATACCCTTATTGATGTGTCTTCCCAATGAGTATTTTTGTAAGGCCTCATGATAGACCTATAATAAATCCTCACTTACCCAATCACTGAATGCCTTGTAAAATTCCACAGACAATCCATCACATCCTGGGGATTTATCATTCTACATGGACTGAATAGCTTTATGTATTTCTTATTTTGTTATATCATCATTCAACCTGGAAGCTTGTGTGTTATTGATTTTTTGGGGATCATGCTCTTTATGTGCTCTCTCACCATCTTGTTACTTTCTTGGGAGTCTTCTGAGGTAAAGATTTTTTGATAAAAAAAACATGGAATTGTGCTAGAATTTCCTCCTGGGAGCTCAAGAGCTTACCATCCTCCCAGATTTGTCCAATCTACTCTTTCCATGCCTTTTCCTTGATGTAATTGGAAAAAACCTTGGTTCCTTTATCTCCATCATGCATCCAATTTAATTTAGCTCTGACCTTGAGGCCTTTGGATTTGTAGGTTTGAAGCTTCCTTAGATCATTTTTGGTTCTTGTTAGACCTTCACTTAAGTAGATGTTTGAAGGATCCTCTTGTATCTTGGCCTCGGCTAAGAACTGAGCCTCTTGGAGTTCATGCTCTTCTTTATTTCTATCCATGGCCTTTTTTTTCCAATTGTCTAAAGAAGCTTTTGCTAAGCTTCCATATTTTGATTCCATCTACTTATGGCGCTTTCCTCTTTCAACATCCATATATTTATCTCCCTTATGGATCTTATGCCATCCCTACATCCCTCATCTTGAAGAAGTTGAGTATTTAACGTGAATTTAGGCTTCTTGGGGGCATCCAACCTTCTATCTTGGGCCAAGGAGATTGTTGTTTTGATGGGATGATGGTCTTAGAGGGTGTAGGGATAAACACAAACCTGTTGCCCTGACATGTCAGGGAGGAAATTGATGGCATTTTTGTTTGCATAAAACCTATCCAGCCACGAGAATATCCTTATTTTCCCTTTTTGAGCATTACACCATGTGAACCAAATGCCTTTGCAATCTTTCTTGTTGTTTTCCAGAGGATCGGTTAGCTCAATTTTATTTTTTAGCCTTTGCCATAAATGTCTTTTCGCGCCCTTCCAAGCAACTTCAATTCCCCCCCACTTATCTTCCCCTTGCTCTACCATATTTAAATCACCCCTGAGGACCCAAGGCCCTTCAGGCAAGTGATATGTCATCCATTGCCACAATTGACTTCTTTCTCTATGATCATTTGGAGCATAAATATCTCCAACCCCCATTCTTGCACCCTCCTTTTCTAAGACTATCCATACCACCCTGTTACAAGGAGAGATGCCACTGCTTACAATGGACTGTTTCCATTTGTTTGCAAGGATAATTGTAACACCTCCTCTTCCCCTCTCATGTTGGGTGGAGAACTGATAGGAATCTTTCCATATGAATCTCATGTTTACCTCCAGGGTAAACCCTGTTGCTTTTGTTTCTTGCAAAAGGATAAAATATTTTTAGGCTTGAAGTTTAAGAGCCTTCTCACAATGTATTTTTTGTCTGGGGACTCTAGTCCTCGAATGTTTCAAGATATAATATTAAGATTCATATTCATTTGTCATGGGGGTGTCCTCTTGGAAATTTTTGAACTGCTCAAAACATTTACAAAGCTTTTCCTCAACCTCTGTTCTTTTGGTCGTGGGTGATTGAATAGCAAGTCTGGTCTTCTTTCTTTTATTTTTGACATGTTGGTTGTTGAGATTGCCAGAGGTTGGGGTGCCATATTTCCTTGGCCTCCCAGGCCCTTTTTCTGGTTTAGTTCTTATCACAGTCCTCTCCTTTGTGGCATCCTCCTCAACTTCATCCTCGGAATCACCTGCAGACTCACCCGCTGTGACTGGCGTGGTATTGGTCACAGAGTTTATAATGGTCGAGACGAATTCGATTTTTCCGAGTTGCCTATGTTCAAGCTGGTTGGAATCCTGTTGGATATCCTTATTAATAGAAATAGACAATTCTCTATCTTTAGTGCTTTCTCTATTTAGTTGATCTCCAACCTTAAGACTACTGTGCAGAGTGTTCTCTTCCTCAGATTGTGGTTCTGAGGATATCCCCATTACTGAGGACTTGGAAGAATCATCCCCGACAGAAAACCAAGTTTGATGATCCCTGAATTTTGCTTTTCTAAGCTAAGTTTTCCCTTAGCTCTTTTGAGTTGCAATAGTTTTGTCTGCTTAGTTTTGTTCTTAAGCGAACCATCATTATTTAACAGACTTTCCTCAATTCTTTTTTGAATTTTCTGCATAGCAAGTTGTTGTGCATTAAGTTTTTCAAGTTGATCACTGCTCCAATTAATCGAAGGATCAGGGTTTGAGATGGGTTTGGTTCTGACGGCTTGGTCAAAATCCTCATTTTTATCCACCTCTTCCTCCCTGATAAGGCCATCAAACGAGTTCCTAGTTGAAATTAGATTATGGATAGGGTAGGTCATCCCTAATGCTTGGTCACCCTAGTTCACCGAGCACATGGTGTTCAATTCAACCAAGGGATCACAAGTATGTCGAGGAGGAGAGTACCTATCTATTGAGTCGTGATCTACCGAGGGAGTCTCGACCACTCCGCCTTTAGGATGCACTTCATCAGTGGCATTTTTATGATTATCCATGGCCCCCTTACCAGAGTTACCCACCTCCCTTTTTTCCTTCCTTTTAATAAAAGGATAATTCTTCTGAATGTGTCCCTCACAGTGACATGGGTAACAAGCACTTAGATTGCCCAAAATTTCAAGAGGGCAACTTACAATTTTTTCCTCATCTTCAATGAGGAGCCCGAGAGGGAATTCCACCCTGGGGGTTAGAGAAACAAGCTCCCTAGCATCAAGGTTTGGCAGTGAGGCCTTAGCCTCATCCATTCTAAGCACCTTGCCAAATGGAGCAAGGATAGACGGGACAAGCTTCCAGAATTTTGGGGGTACATTTTTTCCAACGACCCACTATGGGCAAGAGAGAGCAAGTACTTCCTCTGCAATGGCAACAAGGTTCCAAACCAGCGCTCGAAACACGTAACCGTCGACGTTCCAAAAAGACTTAGCAAGGGCTTTGCCCTGCATCTCATGGATTTTGAAGAAAATAACAAACAAACCCTTTTGCAGCATTCTACAATAATTTAACTAGATTCCAAATTTATTTACCCATATGCTAGAGAACCAGGAATCTAGAAATTTCCTAGCTGGGAGCTTATTGATATCAGCAACATCAAAGACGATTACAATTTCTTTAATTCTAGAATTTTCACTTCTGATAATCTCTTTCATTTCAGGGTTAGGTTTGAGTTTTGCATAACTGGAAGTGCAAGAGGGCTTACCTTGTTATCTAGATTCGCCATCTTCACCCACCTCTAGTTGTTGATCTAGCACAGAGAAGTGCGCATTGGCTGGGATAACCATTTCACTGCTCGTAACAACATCTTTAAAGCTTTTTCTATGTGCAATGTCATCGCCAATGTTTGTAGAGGGGGGGTGGGGATAGATGTATCCTCCTCCATAGAATCCCTTTGGGGGCCGAGGTCCAGGGCACCCTCAGAGCCGAGTCTCAATGAGACTGCTATCACATGTGAGAAGAATGAACCGACAGGCGAAATAAACAGGAACTAAAACATAGAAAAAAAAATCATTTAAAACAAATGAAGCATGAATGGTGCAACAATAGAAAACCTCCGTGGGGGAGGGCCCTGCCTCCCCAACACGTCATCGCTTCCAACACCCAGGCGCGTCGTACGAAGCACAGTTGCAGACCAATTCCACTCCTATTCTTAATCCACCAAAATTTGCATTTTACTTTAAGAAAATTAAAATATAATGTATTAAAAGAAAATAATGAATTTTGATTGGTTGCAAATAAAGCATTTAATCACTAGTTAAAAACTACCCCTTGCCTATAGTATCATGACAGGAACTAATAATAAGTGTTTGTTTTGTGTAGGAAGAAGTGCTTAATGATATATATTATTATAATGTTTGAAATTGAATAATTATTGAGTATACATTCAAACCATTAAATTAATTGTTATACATGTTTATAATATAATTTAGAAACTATGAGTATTAGTGAAAATTTAGAAGCAATATTTAATTCATTACTTTCTTTTGAGAATTTAGAAACAATATTTATTTCTTTACTTTCTTTCTCAAAATTTAGAAACAATATTTATTTCTTTAATTTCTTTCTTTGTATAATAGTTTTTTTTTTGGTTGTATAATAGTTTTTATTTGAATTTGTTAAATAAAATAATTATGGTTTTTTGTTTTTTTAATATTAATGGAAAATTAAAAATAATGTCTAATTATTTGATTTCTTTGTTTGTATAAAGCATAATGATTAATTAGATAAGGTTATTTTTTTTAATATTTATTTTATGATCTTTTTCAATAGTCAACCATCATTCTCTCACATTCTCAATTGTCAATCATTAAAGTCAACCAATCAAATTTTTTTCGATGGTCAACCATCATTCTTTGACATTCTCAACTATCAACTAAAAGTAACGCCTTTAGCATAATAAATAAAGAAAATAATTTTTAAGTATATCTTAATTATATCTATTTAAAATATCAAAAGATATCAATCTTAAATTATTTTACTTTAAAATTATGTAAGAATTTAATAATATAAAATAACCTTTAAATAAATAAGATAAACTAATTGTAGTTAAAATAATTTCTAAATAAATAAATTTAGTTATAATAATGTAAATAAAATAGGAAAATTCTTAAATAATTTTAATAAAATAAAATAATTTTTGACTAAATAAGATAATATATTAAATATATCTATCTCTTAGTAACAATTTTGAATTATTCTATTTAGGTACTTCAAAAATATTTTATTTAATTTCAAAATTATTATAAAATTATTTCATTTTATTTGCATTGTTCACTTTTAAAATCCAACTATTTTTATTTACTTAGAGTTATTGTATTTTACTTTAAAAGTATTTAACAAATGTTTTGTTTATTAAATAGATATTTTTATACATTTAAGTGATTTCATTTTATTTTAAAATTATTTCATTTTATTTTAAAATTATTTTATTTTATTTTCTTAAGAATTATTCTGTATTTATTTATTTGTATTATGTTTTATTTTTTATTATGCTAGTGTCTTAATATAATTAGTTTGATTTATATTATTTAGCGAACTTTTATTTATTTGATGTAGTAACCCTTAAATAATTCTAAAATAAAATAACTAATTAAATAAATTAATTCAAGACTATCTCTATATATATTAGTAATTATTATATTAATAAATTATTATATAAAATTATTGATTGTAAAATTTATATAAATATGATTATATTGTATTTATATTTATATTGTACTATATTTATATTATATTTAAATTGAAATATTTTTTTATATTTTCATATATTAGATTTAATCTTAATATTTTATAGTATCAAGTTAATATTTTTATTTTTGAATCCAATAAGAAATTGTACATAATAATTGTTCAAGTAAATTATAATACTCCATGGAAATTGAGCATTACTACTTTTGTTGTTGTCACTCTTCATTGTAATGTTGGGAAGCTTTGAAGGACATTCTAAACCATTATCAAAAAAATAATACAAAATAAATTAAAGCATTGTGGATAGATATTGCTAACACATATGTGCCTTCTTATACCAAAAAATTTAAATCATTTGATATGAACTTGCCAATGTTATAAATTTATGACACCTTAATCTAAATGTTAAGTTTGTATGTATATATATGTATATATAGGTTTAAGATAAAACTCTTACAATCAATCAAATTGATAATAATTTATTTTTAAAATATGTTTTTTTAAAGTTATATATAAATTTTAGAAGAGATAAATATTTGCATTACATAGAAAAATGCATTGGTTCATTGTAATAATTAGTAATAATTAGTTAAGCAATTTTAGTTTTTTCTAAAGGCGATCATTAACAAATGTCATGTAGTGGCTAGTACTTCCTTTATAGTATTATAATTATTGGTTTTTAGATTTAGAAAAAATAAATGTGTGTTTTACTAATGTGAAAAAAAATAAAAGTAAGCTTTGTTAATTATAGTGTTTTAGTATTATTAATTAGTTCTTTACATGACTTAACCCTAACCCTAACTCACACCCTAACCCTAACCTTAACAATAAATTCTAAGCCATTATCTTAATCCTAGACCTATCTCTAACCTTAACTATGGTCGTAACCTTAACCAAGAATTGCGAGCGACATTACAAAAAAAATAAAATTATGAATTAATATTGAGAATAAAATTTAAAATAACAAGCCCGTTAAGGGGCCTAGTTGGGTTAATCCAGCTTCTAAGGGATCAATGGAGGTCAGGTGGGAAATATTGATGGAAGGTTGGTTGAAGCTGAATTTTGATGGGGCTTCTAGTGGGAACCTGGGACCTTCAGGAGTAGGATTTATTGTTCAGGATTGGAGAGGGAATGTCTTGGCATTGGGAGTAAAGAAACTGGATGAAGGGACCAACAACACAGATGAAGCCTTAGCAATGTTAATGGCTGTTAGGCTTGGTGAAAAATTAGGGGCACCAAAAGTTCATTTGGAGGGTGATTCTCTTGTAATAATCTAGGTCGTGATGAAGGGGAATACATGAACATGACAACTACAAAATGTAATTGAAAAAATTAAAGAGGAATCGACAACCTTTGATGACTTCAAGGAAAGTCATATCAGTAGAACGAGTAATACAGAGGCAAATACATTGTCGAAGTGGGCTCTAACATTCAAAAAAGTTGGTGAAATAAGAATTGAAGATTTTATACTTTTAAATTTAGAGGAGGAAGTGACATGAAAGACGGTAAGTCTGCAAAAATAAATGAAGGAGTAATTGAAGGCCTTTCAGTCCTCAAAGCAAATGAGAGAAATGTGTGGAGCAGCGTGGAGGTGACGATCATACATTGAGCATTAATGATGAAGGTGGAGAATTAAGTTTATTAACTCCTCAAGGCTTTACATTCTCGATGCTTCTAAAATTATGACGAGTAATAGGTGTAAAAATAGTGAATAGGAGGTGGTGGCTCTATAGCTATAGAGATAATGGAAGTCGGTTTCTCGCTTAAAATAAGAAATCAACTCTCACCCTTTTACGGAGAGGCATCTACTAAGAGATTGATGGGTTGTTTCCTGTACAGTGATGATCGATTAGTGAAGGCAATACAACTAATCCTGGGTAAAGGTTTCAACAACGTCAAACATAGATGCATAACTAATATGGACATCTATTTGTTGATAATGGCTTGGGGATTAGATTTGGGAGAGAAAATTGAAGTTTTGAAAAAGGTAATGAAAGCACTAGTACACGAGGATTATCTGGAAGGCATGGACTCACTATTGGAATGGGCGAGTTCGGGAGTGGGAATGGATATCAATGAGGGGATTGGAAGTGACGAGGAAGAAGAAACTGAGAAGTGTGTACCCTTGATGAAATGGCCAAAAGGAAAACGCAAAACCATATGGAGAGAAGGGGCAGCGCGTGGGTGGGAAGTTGTCAAATTGATTATGGAATTAATAGAGGTTGAGGTAGTAATAGTGCAGGCAAAAGTTGAAGTAGAGCGGTTGGAGAAGAAGGAGCTACACCCTCAGAAGAAGAAGAAGACAAACGGGGTCACCATGGAAGCTGTGGTGAGTAGCTTGAATAGAGGTCAACAGTAATCTTAATTCTCTGCTATAAATTTTGAGTTTTTTTGATGTATATTATTAATGTTTGGGTATTTTAAAATTATGGGTAATGGAGGGAAGCTGGTATGGGTTTGCAGGGCAATTAGAAATTAATCGAGAAACTATGTGAATATAATTTTGAGCGTCAGTTTTGATTTGAAGTAGTTTTAAGGGGTTGGTAATGAAAACCACTGCAGATAAATTGTAAATTTTGAAACATTGGTATTATGGTAGATAAATGTCTGAAAGGTGGATGATTATCATGAAAATTCAGTAGATGATGTAATATGACCTATTTTATAAATAAAACAATGTATTATTACCGATGAAAAAAAAATTAAAATAATAAAAATATTAGATTAATATAATTTTAGAGCATTATATCTTTTAATCATATTTTAGTGATTTTTATTAATAATATTTTTTAAAAATTTATTTTAATTTTTAAAACCATAATTTTTACCTTATTCTCAATTCTGATCCTAATCCTAATTATAATGTTTTTAGGATTATAATAATTAATAATAATAAGATTATAATTATAATTTAATTAATAATTATAATAATTTTAGTTATTTTAATTTAATTTTTATTTATATTTATGTATGTTTTAAAAATAAAATTTGAAAAATAAAAAAGTGACAATATCAAATAGTTTAAGATTTTATTTTAATTGTTTAAAATTATATCTTATCTTTATATGCTAATTTATCGATATGCTTTAATTGATTTTCGTGATATTTTCTTTAATAAAAAATAACAATTAGATAAAATTGTAAAAATAAGTAACATTTATTTATTTTAGAAAGATTTAATGAAATTATAAAGCAAAAAAATGAAAATTAAGTATTTAACATGTTCACTTTAAAAAAATTAAATTATATTTGAAGAGCATAAAATTATAGTTTTTAATTGGCTCAAAACCAACTTATTAATAACTAATTAACAAAATGAGTTGAAAAATTGTAAATAAGCAAAAATTTAGAAGAACAAATTGTTAAGATGCAAAAATCACCTTGACATAAAGAATTTAGGTTAATTAATAAATATTTAAAACAATTAATTTAGATTTAAGTGCTTTATAATTGAAATAAAAATATTACTAATTTAAAAATAAGTTAAATTAAATGTGATGCAGTCAAGATGGGGTACACAACCCACCCTTGCAAATTCATCTCTCACATGTTCATTCTTTTACCAGGCAATTTAATTCTTACTCCAATTTTCAATTCAATTGGAAAATTCAAATTGGCATACGTAGGAGTACATAGAAAACAGTTAGAAGACCACTTTTTGAAATTCAATTTGAATATGCAAACATATTTCAATTGCTATAAAAACTTGTACATTTGAAGTTCCCACCTTCATCTACAAGAATAAAGTGGATCACAATTTATCTACCCATAATACCATACTAAAATTTAAGTTGAAATCCCAAAAAAATCATTTATGAATGCTGAAACTATGTTGTAGATAACTTTGTGACAAACCACTTTTTAAAATTTAATTTGAACCAATAGATGAAAATATTTTCTTCTAAGAACTTGTATAAAGAAAGCTTCCATGTTCATCTATATGAATAGACGCTCACTATATTTTTTCTACTAACAACACTATGCTTAAATTCAATCCCAAAACTCTAAAAAAAATCTATTTTTGGGCACTGGAATTGTGTTGCAAACTTCATCAACAACTCAACCTTTTTTCACTCCTCAACTTGATGCCCCCCAAAATTGATTGTGCAACAAAAAAGGGCCTTTTCTTTTTCCCTCCTTATCTAATCACCTTCCTCTCCTCAATTTGGTGTCCAACAACTCAACCCAAGAAATATGAAAAGAATCAAATTTATTTTGATTTTGTATTTTATTTTCTCTAGCACAAACACCCCTTTGTCATTCTTCCACAAAGCTCAACAAAATAATTAAAATATGGGAAATACATTTGCACTTTACTTTTCCTTTTATAATGATTGCCTGTAGACCCGATGCTCCTACATCAAAATGTGAGGTATTTAACTCAAAAAATTAATGAAAATTGCATTGTGTAGATGTGAGAAATTCACTTCTTAAAATATTTGAAAATAAGTTGTCAAATGAATGTTACTAACTTAGAGCTCTAATTGTAAGACTTTTTTGTTCACTTTCACAAGTATGGAGGTGATCTTTGCAATTGAAAATTTAAATCTGTGTATGAAATAGAGCCTATGGTTTGTGGATCTAATTAGACAAATTTCTATTAACTAAAATGTGTTTACCTCTTTCTACATATTTTGAATATAATAAAGAATGGGTGGTCTTTAGAAATAACTTTAAGGAATTTTCTAGATTGTGAGGTTCATGTTCTCCTTAATCAAATGCCTAGATGGATTGATTCAACAATAATAAACCAAGGTTGAGAACGATAGGTAAGTATATAGTATGTATGATAATGTAATAATAATGTGGTCCTTATCCTTTAGCAACTAAATTCTTAATGTGCTCAATAACTTCTTTTCTCAATCCTAGATCAATCCTAAATGATTATTGTGAATTAGGATTAGCCTTTAAATAGACCACCTAGCATGTTATTTGAAATGATTTGCACTTTAGCCAACTCAAAAATAGTGAGTAGTAAGGAAACATGGTTCTAAATTAAATAATTCAATTTTAAAGGTTTGGGATTAAATTTGTGATTCCAAAAATGAGGTGGACTAATTCTACACTTGTAAATATGAGCCAAGATGATGAACAATTAAATGTGGATATCAAATATAGATCTCACAAATGAGTGACAATGGGAACAAGCTAGGGATTTGTTATTTTTCAACTCACACAAAATGATAATGGAAATTAATCCATAATAGTACCAAATTTTCCTAAAACTCTAGATTAAGTGATCAAAATTAGAGATTTAAGTGTATTATTTTCAAATTCATTTAGCAAAACATAATGAAAAAATAAAAGATTCAAACATATTCATAAAAGATTCAAACACATTCCCATAATACATGATACATGAGGTTTAACCTAGAAAACCCTTTCAGGAAAAAACCTAGTAGCAAAAGAGAGTGAACAAGTATACTAATATGTAAACACAAAATTCCAAAAATATTGCAATATGCTTATTTCACCTTTCTCAATTTATACACTTTTAGTTTTCTCACCACTACACACTTCACAACATCATAACATCACCAATTGTCTCATCATTTTCCTTCTCAATCTCATTTCACATACTAGATGTTGCTTTGTTAGAATCCCAACTGACTCAACATCCTAACTATCTATGGAACATTAACTATCACAAAACCAACAATGATCATACTATGATGCCATACTCACTACATGTCACTAACATCAAACTTATTTAAATAGGAAAACTACTTATTAATCTAGACACCCTTGCAATGACCAAGTGATTATTTATTGACAAATACATATATTTTATAAGAAATACTTAAATAGTGTATTTTGTATTACTTCTAAGACTAATCCATGGGTTACGGTATCAAAGGAAACTCTCATTAATTGCAATATACCTTATAGAAATTTCTAGAATATCTACTTATTGTTTCTTGTTATTACATACACTCCAACAATGGCATGCATGCATTATCAATTTCATACATACTCCAACAATATACTTTGCACAAGATACAATAACCATAACAAAGCTAAAATTTATACAGTTGTTACCATGGCTTCACTAAGGTTGAAAATACCTCCATTTTATACTATAAAGTCTAAATCCCTCTCTATTTTACCATGGGATACTAACACCATTATATTGTCTATGATTAAAATTTTACAAAAGGAACTCTCACAATATCAACATTATTCCCATTTAGAAACTATTTTCAAGTGAATAACACAACAAAGTTCCAAAATTCTCCAACTTGTGCAATATCTCTTCTCAAGTCCATTCCAACATTCTTGTAAAGTTACAATATTATTGGAGAATTATGTGTGATTCTAATATCATATTCCTAAGTATGTATTATGTATTTCTAAATATAATAAGGATAAACACTTGTGGCATGTTGAAGTTGATAATCCAACCTCACAGATCCCAATGATCATCCGCAAGTAAAATAACCTATCACATAGAAGAGATAACACAAAATAATTGCTCTGCAAACCAAGAGAGTAAAATTGCATAAACAAGAAGTGAATAATTACAATAAGATCAATCCTTATGAAAGGAGATTGAAACCCTAAAGTGAACCCTAGGATTTAATAAAGTAATTATTAAAGTGCCTAAGTTTAGCTTAAATGAAAATAAAGTAAAAGGTGACTTAATTAATTAATCGATATGATTGAATTAATTAAGTAATTAACCTTATTACTCCAACACCCCCTTAAAATGAACTTACAGAGAAGCTAAAAAATAAGGACAAAATGCATGAAAGCAAAGATGGGCCCTAGCAAACAAGGCCTCATGAGGTACCCATGTACAAATGTAAAATATCTCTCACAACAAGAGAAAATGAGAAAACCTCATGGGAAAAACTCCTCTCCAAAAGAGAGAAATACAAGTGAAGGATTGAGAAGCCTCCAAACAAGAGTGAAGGATGAAGAAACCTCCAATCAAGAAGAAATTGTCCCAAAAGATAGGAACAAAGGATAAACATGAAAACACCATTGAAGCATGAAGAATCTGCAAACACTATCGTAGAATGACTGTTGAAATGCTAAAAGAATAACCCTCTTTGAAACAAATGATGATTAGGATCAAGAAGACATGAATCAAAATGAGTTCTCTTAATGAAACTACTTGAATCCGATGGTAAACCAAGGAAAAACATTTGGAACTCGAAGATACAGATGGAACAAGTACCACTAGTCTGAAGAGTTGATCAAGTGAAAATGGAAGGTCACCTCCAGAAATAGGAATGCAAGAGTTTCCATATGGTAAGTGATCCATCTCACTGAAATGCATGGGTAACCAGCCGCTGCATCTGCTTAGTACATAGGAACAAATATTGTATACATAGCTCACTCCAACTTGAAACCAAGGAAGCATTAGCACCAATAGTAGAAACCCCCCATAATGTCGACAAGGGCGAGGTATGACAGGTATATTGAAACTGAATGCCATAATGTAGTTGCATAAAGAAGAACCAAGAACATCTAAATGTGCAAACATGAAAGTAAAAGAAGATATAAAGCATGTGCAAGCCAAGGCACACACACATGAGAAAGGTATGAAGGAAAAACAAAGGCAAAAATCAACCCCCATGGCACTTTATATCATAGTGCAAGTACAATAAGGCACAAATTGATCTGCAAGAATCCCAATACTACACATACAAAGTTGAGGCACTTTATTTCAGTGCATTTATAGATGATAAATACATGCAATGTGAGCTCATAAGGTCCAAAAAGTACTACAGTTGAGAAGATGGATTTCTAAAAAAAAACCAAAAGAAAATTTGGAAACCACCTACATCGCTATGAAGAGCTCAAAATGAGCTTTCCGATGATATCTTGTTTTCCCATTTTCGACACCATATGCAAAAGTTATGCCGAAAACACTGAAGGAAACTCCAAAAAAGAAGATCTAACTTTTACTAGAAATAATAGGGACCTGAGAAAAATCTCCAAAAATCTACAAATCTAGAAAGACCACTAGAATACCTTTCCAACACTTATTCATTTTTGAAAAACAAAGTCTGTATGCAAAAGTTATGCCACCAGGAGTGCATAAAGTAAGATTTGAAATTGACTAGAAATAAATGCATCAAAATAGTAAAATCAAGAAAAATCACCTGCACCACTATATCGGGCCCGAAACCAGCTTTCCGATGATATTTTGTTTTCAAAAAATTGAGTTCGTATGCAAAAATTATGGCCAAAATAACAAAACTGCTCCAAAAGGGTTTAGGGGTTAAGCCTGGTGGTTAGGCTAGCCGCTAGCATTAACCACTAGTGGTTAACTAATGGCAGTGCCCTGCAGCACTGTGTTTTTAAAAAAAAATCTTAGATTACGTGTCATACCAAGCCGCACGACCTAATTTTTTTTTTTTGTTGCCTCTCAGAGTCATTGTGTTCGATTTTGACAATTTGATAGTCGATTTTGGGGTATTTGGGTGCTCTTAATGCGAGGCTGAGGTCCATCTAGGCTCAACATGCTCCAAAATTACAGATACACTCCAGATTTGGAAATCCTCATAAACTTCAAACCCTCAGATCGGGCATCGTATCACCAAAATTGATGAAACAAAGGTGAATCTTGACTATTTCAAACCTTCTGGATGCAATGGTTGTTGGGTTTTTTCCTTAGCTTTCTGGCTTGTTTCTCCTTCGTCCTTGGCATTTTCTTCATGCTTATGGAATTTACCATCATACCGCGGGCCACCCTATTCGGCGGTTGGGCTGTGTTACCGCCTTACCGCAACGGTCTTCTTCTTACCTGGTGGAGGCGTGGTGAAGTGGCGGTGGCCTGGATGACTGTTACCTCCTTACCGTGGAGGTGGCTTGTTGGTGGTGAGGTAGTGCGGTGAGCGGCGGGCTAACGGAGTGAAGGCTTACCACCTTATTGCAAGGGTCACCTTTTGGTGGCACAGTAGCGTGGTGAGCAGCGGTGGTAGCAGAAGTTTAGAGTGGCTGTTATTGCCCTACCGCATGGCTTGTTTTCTAAATCGCGGTGGGTGCGGTAAGGTCGTTGGCGGTTGGAGGGTGGTAGATGTAACAATAATCGCCTTACCACAGGCAGTGTTCAGGGTGATCGCGGTGGTCATGGTGAGACCGTTGGCAGTCTGCCAGAGTGGTCACCACCCTACTGCGAGGTGACCTAGAGGTCTCCATGGTAGCGCAGTGACACCACTGACGGTTACCGCCATACCGCGAGGCGGGTTGGCCAGGGCAGCGATAGCATGGGGAAGGTGTGACAGAACTTGGTGAATTCGAGGGGTGAGCTCAGATGAGCTCATTGCCATACCGCGGCTGGGTGTTTTGGAATTGGCTATGACACGGTAGGTGCTTTGGTGAGCTTGGAGCTCGGTTGACCGAGCTTGATCGAGCTGGACTAATTTTGTCAAAGCGATCAACGAATGTGAAGGCGACACGTGGCAAGTTGGCAGCATCTGATTGACCGAAGACCAAAGAGGTAAAGAAATTTATTGCAGGTCGTGGAAATAGAACCCGATTAAGGTGATGGATTTATTGCCTGGGTGGGTTGATGCAATCTGTACAGATCGGATGCACGCTTGGCTGTTCGATGCATGAACCTGAGTGTCAACGATTGGCTGGGTCATTGAATGCGATGTATGGCTCGATCAGAGATATACATTATGATAAAAACCAAAAGGTGACAAGGGAGAGAGAGAGTCATTGATAGAGAGAGGCGTGAAGTGTGTTTGAGCAGTATGTTAAGGCATTGCAACTGCGAACACTTTGTCTCTTGGATTTCAAAGATGTGAACCTGTGAGGCTTGAGGCTAGGTTGGCTGAGACAATTATTTTTGAGGAGCTAAAGGGAATCTATGTAGTATGTCAACTGGATGACATTGGAACTACATGATGGTTCTCATTTACTGTTGCTTGCTATTTCTCCAGATGAACAAGATGTGACTCATGTATAGGCTATGAGCTTGAGATTGTATTTTAACTGTTTTCTGTTGCTGAATAATACAATGGTTCGATCTTTTGGAGTGTGCAGTTTTTTACCTGAAAGGGTTTTCCCCACATATATCTGTGTGTCATCATGTTTGTCTTTCATGGTTGTTTTTCTTGTGTTAAATCTATTAATAGTTATGCATTTACTTTCCTTAGTAGGATCAATGGGGGATTCACTATGCCTGTTTTCGCTTTATGGTACAGTTGTTTGTGTCTTTGATGTGATTTTGAATTGAAATCACTAAGGCACTACTGTCTTAGATGCCTATCTTGATGACAGACCAAACTCTGTATCCCCAACAAGTGGTATCAGAGCTGGTTGAAGGAGGTCGAGGCTTGATGATACTAACCAATGGTATCAAAGTCTTCTCCTAGTTGCTGAAGTCCTGGGTTTTCTCTTGTGTTGATTTCCTATCCTGGAAAGCTTGAGGAAGTCTAGAGAAATTGGTTGGTGATTTATCCTTCAATGAGTGGAAGTGTGTGCTTCTTTGATTCAACACACAGTTTGAAAGACGTTGGAGAAGTATGGAGTTGATCATATTGTGGCAATGTGATCTGAAGCTCTTGGCTGGTAACAAAGTTCCTGATGCAAAGGGTGTGAGGTATGTTCATGGTTGTGTTGCAACAAAGCGTGGTGTTCATACTGGGTATCTGTGTGTGAGGCTCCTTGGTGGTATGGACTTGTTTGTGTTATTGATCAGCTATGGAGAGTTGTGCTTGTGCTGGGTGTTTTTTGACTTAGCACTGAAGGCAGTTTCTCTGGTGCTTTGATTGCATGGAGGCTATGAAGTAGATCCTGGTGGTTTGCAACTTCTTAATAGCCTGGCTCTCTCGTAAGCTTGTGCATGACTGTTGTTTTTGGAACTGGTCTGAAATGGACCCGATGTTCCGTTCTTACCTATCTTGCACTCGCATGGTTCAAATTCATGTCTTTGGCTCTGGAGGTTTTGTGTAGATTTTCCTAAAAAGTCTATGACGCATGTTCATGTTGTTTTTCATTGTTCTGGTTAACCGTGATGGTAGTGTGCAGATGCCTGAGTTGTCCAAATGAGCAATGAAGATGGAGATGCATGGGTGTTTTATAAACACTGTGGTTTTACACGGTCAAGATAAAACTAACGTTGTGTGGAGCTGCTATCTGCTATTTTCTAGATCTTGGCTTTTGGGGTGTGACTGGATGAGATAGTTGTAGTTTGACTTGTTTGGAGGAGAGTTATCTTATCTACATGGGAGTGTTGGTATGTTATTTCTCATTCAACATTCTTGTGGGGTTGCTTGTTGGTGTTCTTGACTATGGTGCTCGAGTTGTGGACATGATTGGCAAGTCGGATCTGTTGTCGATCTGGTGTTTGAGTCATGGTTGTCTACGTGGTTGTTCTTCTTGTTTATCTTAGTTTTGCAGTTTCTAGTGCGATGATAGATTTGCAATTGTTGAAGTGGATCTTCGAGTTGTGTGGCTGGTGGATTAGCTACCCATTGACTGCAGTGAGACAACTCAGGAGTGGACTATCAATATCAACCTGATTGCTTCTGTGTTGTTGCAAATCTGTTAGCTGACCTTGTTTGTGGTCACTTGTGCATTGGCGTGTTGTTTTGAGATGAGAGGATGAATGGCGTTTGAGTACCTAAATAGTTAGTGATGGGAACCTATAGCATGAGAGTCACATTGTCATGAAGAGCTTGTTACACTGGTTAGTGTAAGCTTTTGGCAATGATGGTGTGGTCAGTCATGGTGCTTGGAAAGCTCGGTATCACATTGCAGTGGTAGCTTTAGCAGTGACTGGTGTCCTTCTTTGGTGTTTCAGTTGACGTGTTCTTTTTCATTTGCATGTTCACTACTTGAAGGTGTGCAACATCTTGGAGCCATGGAAGACATTGTTAGTTTTGGCTGAGTTGTTGGTGGTGCTTGACATGTGATGCTGGTTTTGGTTTAGAATTGTTTGCTTTAAGTCATGGTTATTCTTTCTTAGAGTTTTGGCATTTTTCTTTGCTCTTGAGACCATAGCTTATTCACTTGAAGCATGGTATCTCCAAAGGGGGATGTGTAGATAATGGTTTCATGATAAGTTTTGAAGCTTTGACAGTGGTCTGGAGTTTCTCTATGTTTTGAGTGCATTGGTCATATGTTGGTGGACTTCATGGTTGCTACAATATTCCAGATTGGAGCCAGCATGAGATGACAGGTTACTGATACTCATGGATGCATGGAGAATAAGGTGAGGCTGAAATTCTTTTGTGAATGTTGTTGTTACAGCTGAAAGTCTGAGTTGCCTGCACCTTGGTTGAATGTGAGTTCAACAGTGACCTTGAAAGAGAATGCTCTTGGGTAAGTCATGATGACTTGTATATCTTGGAGGAGCATGTTTTCTTTTCTCCTTGGTCTGCTCGGAAGTGTTCCTGTGAAAGGTATTTGCCCATTATAATTTTTAGGTGTGTTATGCTTTATCTTTCATTGGTATGAATCTTGAGTTGTTGTTTTAAGATTCTGGAGGAATCATAATGGAAGATGGATAGCATTGTGTATCTTCTTGTGCTTTTGAGGACTGATAGGAGATGGTGTATGGGTTAGTCTAATCTTCTTGATGCTTACATCCATGGTGCAGTTGGGTGTTGTTAAGGATTTTCCCTTTGGGATGTGAAGAAGATCATACTTGTCATAGCTGGCATTTAGAAGGGTTTGTCGAAGGGCATGTTTTGATTTGATGTTTCTCTCTAATCTAATCTTGTTCTTCCTATTTGTTTCATATGTCTTTAGATGTTTGTGGAGCCATGATGGTCACTATTTTCTGTGGTCATGTGTTTGTCACTCGGGTGATGAAACGAGGGGTTTTCCTTCTTCGGTCAGATATGGAACCTTGGAAGAACAATGGATGATTGATGAGAGAGAAAATTTTCTTGCAGTAGGAGGTTGCAGGTTGTGCAGATCAAAGTGGGTGTCCCTTGGAACTACATGATTACTTTCTTCTATATGCAGGGGCTGGTGGACTTGGTATGCCTGGATCATTTGTGATGGTGCTTTGTTTGCACTCATCTGGATAGTGCCCTTGCAATGGGAGTACCTGGACGTGTTTGGTCTACGACTAGTTGACATAGGGTGCTTGTTTGCTGCTGAGATGGGTGGTTTTATGATGGCATGAGTTTGCTGCCGGTTATCATACCTTTGAGGTATGGGTGGTTGGACGGATTAGCATGAGTTGTGGGTGTTATGTTTAGCCGTGTAGGTTTTTGGTGAGTTGGATGAGGACAGTCAGGACACTGGTTGTTGTTCTGGCTGATTGGTGTTCTTGTTCTGGAGAATTGCGATTTGTGTCCTATTTCCTGTGCTCACATTGGTGCCTTGTTGTTTTATGTTGTGGTGCCTTTGCCACCTGAAGGATCTGATGTTTGTGTTCGTAGATTGGTGCATATACACCTTGGCTTGTTCTTTTTCCTATGTTGGATGTTTTGGAGCGGTTGCCTGTGATGGTGGACATCTTTTTGATGTCGTTGCAGAGGTCTTGGTTGGAGCATGAGAGCATGTTTTGGTCCTTGTTCAAGCTTTGGAGGATGCCTGAAAGCCTGCGTCAAATGGGAGATTGTTGGGTTTTTGCCTTAGCTTTTTGGCTTGTTTCTCCTTCGGCCTTGGTGTTTTCTTCATGTTTATGGCATTTACCGCCATACCGCAGGCCACCCTGTTTAGCAGTTGGGTGGTGTTACCACCTTACTACAGTGGTCTTCTTCTTACCTGGCGGTGGCGCGGTGAAGCGGCAATGGCCTAGATGATTGTTACCTCCTTATCATGGAGGTGGCTCGTTGGTGGTGAGGTAGTGTGGTGAGCGGCGGGCTGACGGAGCGAAAGCTTACCACCTTACCGCAGGGGTCACCTTTCGGTGGCGTGGTAGCGCGGTGAGAGGTGGTGGTAGTGGCAATTTAGAGTGGTGGTTACCGCCCTACCACGCGGCTCGTTTCCTAAACCGTGGTGGGTGGGGTAAGGTCGTTGGCGGTTGGAGGGCGCCAGACGTAATGGATACCGCCTTACCGCAGGCAGTGTTCGGGGTGACCACAGTGGTCGCTGTGAGACCGCTAGCAGTCTACCAAAGCGGTCACCGCCCTACCGCGGGGTGACCTAGTGGTCTCCATGGTAGCGTGGTGAGACCGCTAATGGTATGGTTTGCGGTTACCGCCATACTGTGATGGGCAAAGCCAAGCCCATCAGTAGCACGATAGATTGAGAAGGCGAGCTTGAACAAGTTTACCACCATACCATGAGGTGGGTCAGCTAGGGCAGCAGTATCACGAGGATGTTGTGATGGAGCTTGGTGAAGTCGAGGGGTGAGCTCGGATGAGCTCACTGCCATACCGCGTTTGGGTGTTTTGGCTCGACGGTGATGCGGTAGGTGCTCTGGTGAGCTCGGAGCTCGGTTGACCAAGTTGGACCGATTTTGTCAAAGCGATCAGCGAATGTGAAGGCGACACGTGGCAGGTTGGCAACATCTAATTGACCAAAGACCAAAGAGGTAAAGATAGTTATTACAGGCCGTGGAAATAGAACCCGATTAAGGTGATGGATTTATTGCCTGGGTGGCTCAATGCAATCTATGCAGATTGGATGCGTGTTTGGTTGTTCGATGCATGAACCTGAGGGTCAGCAATTGGTTGGGTCATTGAATGCGATATATGGCTCGGTCAGAGATATACATTATGATAAAAACCAAAAGGTGATAGGGGAGAGAGAGAGCCGTTGACAGAGAGAGGTGGAAGTGTGTTTGAGCAGTATGCTAAGGCATTGCAACTGCGAACACTCTATCTCTTGGATCTAAAAGATGTGAACCTGTGAGGCTTGAGGTTGGGCTGGCCAAGAGGCTGGCTAAGACAGTTATTTCTGAGGAGTTGAAGGGAATTTATGTAGTATGTCAGCTGGATGACATTGGAACTACATGATGGTTCTGGTTTACTGTTGCCTGCTATTTTTCCAGATGAACAAGATGTGACTCCTATATAGGCTATGAGCCTAAGATTGTATTGTAACTATTTTTTGTTGCTAAATAATATAATGGCTTGATCTTTTGGAGTGTGGGGTTTTTTACCCGAAAGGGTTTTCCCCACATATATTTGTGTGTCATCATGTTTGTCTTTCATGGTTGTTTTTCTTGTGTTGAATATGTTAATAGTTATGCATTTACTTTCCTCAGTAGGATCAATGGGGGATTCACTATGCTTGTTTCCACTTTATGGTACAATTGTTTGTGTCTTTGATGTAATTTTGAATTGAAATCACTAAGGCATTGCTGTCTTAGATGCCTATCTTGATGACAGACCAAACTCCATATCCCCAACAATGGTGAGGTCCAAATTGACTCAACATGCAAGCAAATTACTCTTTTAAGGCTTGAATCCATCAAAATATGAACATGAAGCTACAGATCTGAAGCTCTAATACCATTTTGAAGTTGATAATCCAACCTCACAGATCCCAATGATCACTTGCAAACAAAATAACCTATCACATAGAAGAGATAACACAAAGATATTGCTCTGCAAACCAAGAGAGTAAAATTGCATAAACAAGAAGTGAATTATTACAATAAGATCAATCCTTATGAAAGGAGATCGAAACCCTAAATTGAACCCTAAGATTTAATAAAGTAATTATTAAAGTGCCTAAGTTTAGCTTAAGTGAAAATAAAGTAAAAGATGACTAAATTAATTAATCAATATGATTGAATTAATTAAGTAATTAACCTTATTACTCCAACATGGCATGCTTAACCTCAACATTATTCTTAATTAATACCTTATCCCCTCTTAACTAGAATGAAGGGGTGTGTCCCTACATATTTAAGCCTATAAATAAGGAGTATATTTTTCTCCCAAACAATCATATCATCAAATATTGAATTGATATATTATTATCTAATTATTGGAGGTCACCTCCTCAAAGTAGTCTACTATATTTTTTATTTTTATAAATATTTCCAAGAAATATCATAACAAGTGGTATCAGAGCTACGATGTGGGCCAATATTTTTGTTTTTTCATAACTTTCAAACTATTACAAATTTAGACCTTTTTTTTTAGGTTTTTGGGGGCACATAGCATAAAGCTTCAATAAAAAATAGAGGTTTATGATAATTTTTGTGAAAGTTATTTAAATTTTGTGATTTTCAAGTAATTTTCTCTACAAGCCGTAAAATTTGGAATTTTAAAAAAATATTTTCATTTTTGAAAATTGATAGGGAAGTTGGATGAATCACTCACTAATTCATGCTCTAGGTCTTTCTTGGAAGACCTCTAGGGTGTATTTCTCCACCACTTGCAACCTATAGTATCTCTTTCTTCTTAGGATCCCTTGGTTCTCCTTGCCAACCCAACTATCAACAATTTCCTTCTCCCAAGTCAAAACTTGGTGCAATCTTGTAGTACTAGCCCTTAGCCCTTAAAGTACCTTAAAGGCTACTAACCTCCAATTTCTTGAAATAGTTTTACAGAGGTGTGGAGGTGCTTCCAAATACTTCAATCCATCCTATTAGGGTATTAGGGATCCACCTAGTTTCATCTGCAGGTCGCTTTCATCAAACCCCTCTATTAGGCCTAGAAGGCTACTAGCCCTATTAGGTCTCCTTCTCTGAGAAATTAGGGTTTTTCCCAAAGTCCTTCCAAAGTAACCCCCAATCTTTTCTTGGGATTCCTGGTTCATATTCCCACCTCTCAAATATTTTTGGGGTCTTGGGCCACAACTGGCCGTATAATGTCCTAACCTGAAAATGAGCAAAATTAAGGCTTTTTAGGCCCTTTCCTGGCTTTCTGCAACTTCCTAGGTTTTCCCCTCGCACATGGATTGGTAGGGTCTCCTCCTCTTTACCATACCTTGATAAGACTCATATCTTCCTTCTCCAAAAGGAAATTTGACCCTAGGTTAACACCTCTATAATTTAAGTGCTCTGCACTATGGTCTTTCCTAACCAGGCTCTTCTCTGGCTCGCCTAGGACAAGAATTTCATAGTAGCTCTTGTGCTTTCAAAGGCCCCAAACCCCACTATATGTATATCCATGGATTCTAGTCACTAATCCCAAAGGGCCGTACAATTTATATGGTGGGAAAGTGAACTAACACTCCATTCTTTGCAAACTGCTTGGTTCACACCAACAATAGTGTAGAACAAAAAACTATTTATAAACAATGCTTGGAACTAAACAAACAAACTATATAATGCCACACAGTACTCAAAGAACAACTAACCTACATCATGCATGAATTATAGTGCCAAACTAATCCATTAAAACATCACAACAATGCAAAAACCAGAAATTTCACATAGAATTCACATATGCTTTCCTTGAATTCAAAAACTTTAAACAATATGAAAGGTTTCCAACCTCACTCCAATGCTGAGGTATCCCATAAATAGGGTCACCAATCAGTTATCCTCTCCCCTTGGGCTCTTCTTAGTTAGTTGTAGCTCCAACTATCAACATTGTTGAGCAACATTTCAAATGTTGCATAGTTGCAAGACAACCTTTTAGCCCTCTTTGTACCTTACAATAATCCTAAACCTCCTATGGATCTAAAAACCCTATTAAACCTACTCTATGGTCAACATGACCTTCATCAAAACACAACAAAAATTTCATAAAAGATTGCTTAGTTTTTGCTTAGGTTTCCTAGACAACCTATGGGTGCTCCCGCACCAAAAATATTATGAAAAATTAGGTTGGGTAAGTTCTTTGTGATTTACTGTTAGACATTAAATATATTCCTTAATTTATTGGTCAAAGTTTGGTCAAAACATGAACATCAAATTTTATCATAGCCAACTAATCTAAAATTTTATAGTTATAATTCATATTAGATAGTATCCCCATTACATAATAAAAATAAAAATGCACTTGAAGCCATGTCATCTTTAGGACCAAAGGATTTTTCTATAAATATTAAATTCAATGGCACTTTATTGTTTGCTACCTAAAATTAAAGAAATAATTCCACAAGGACATGAATAGTGGTACATTTCATTAAAGGTAAATTATTTGATCCATTTGTAACATCCTTAAATGAGGATTTAGATAAGTTTAAGAAGTAATTATTATTAAAATTAAAGCTTAAATAAAACCACCAAGGTGGGTACAACCCTAACAAACAATGTTAATGGATAGGAGCATATTTTCAAAGTTAATGATTGAACCTACCAAGAACAGACATCCATAATGTTGATGGTAGAAATGTAATTTCATGGATAAGCCTAATGGAACAACATTCTAAACTTAATAATATACTAGATAATGCCATGGTTGGCATAGCCTTACTATATTTAGAATTAGGACCTTACCAATGGTACCAATGGAAGATGAGTGACAAGAAAGAACAAATGTTTAGATGGAAATAATTTAGTAATTAATCAAAAAACTTCTATGAGAAACCATGCATTGGAAGCTATTTTACCTAATTAAAAAATTTAAACAATCAAGGTTTGTAGCTGAATATAGTGTTGAATATTTGAGATTGACAATTCAAGCTCCCGAGGTGACACCTTACAATAGGCTTCAATTTTACATCAATAGACTTAATGACCAAATTCAGCATGATGTTCATTTGTTGGAGCCTTGTGTAGTTAGAAAATCCATGCTTGATATGGATTACATATTGAGCAACAAAATGCCACCACTAAAAGATCCACACAAGACCAACCCATAAAATGGAAAAATGGAAATATTGCTAAAATTATATTAAAAAAATGACGCTAAATTCTCTAACTCAGGACAAATAACTAAGCTCTCTCATCGACAAGAGGTAAAGAAAAGAGAAAAAGGTATATGTTGATATTGTAATAGAAAATGGTCTAGGGGTCATAAATATGGTAATAATGAGAAGATACTAATGATTATTGAGAATGGGGTTAAAAAATAGAATACATCGCTATAGAAGAACCCAATATGGAACTCAAACATGAAAAATTAAGGGAAATAAAGTTCTATTATTCTTTGTATGCATTGAATGGAACAAGCACACCATAAAAACTTCAAGTGTTTGGTTATATAAAAAGATAAAGGTGGCAGTGTTGGTTGATATAGGTAGTAAACATAGCTTTATCGATATCAGATTGGCTAATGAGCTCAATTGTTTTGTGTATCTAATGTCTAAAAATTCCAAGTCATTATAGCTAATAAAAAATAACTATCTTGTGGTGGTAAATTTTATCATATAAAACTTTCAATAGGATATTATATTCTGGAGTTTCATAAATGTTTGTTATTACTATTAGAGGATTATATGTAGTTTTAGGGGTACAATAGCTTAAATAGTTGGGAACAATGTCCTTCAATTTTCAAGATCTCTCCATGGCTTTTAGTTCACATGAGAAAAGTATGAAATTTTTGGGATACAATCACCACCAAGTGAACTCATTAACTTTCATAGGATGGAGAAATCGCTCAAGAAAGGTTCCTATAATATAGGGACACAATTACATTTTATAGCAACACACGATGTCACAACTCAAGATCAACAAAAAATTCAAGAGATTATTCACCACCGTCAAAAGTATTTCAAGAATCCAAGGTTGTACCTCTAATTAGAGACAATAATTATGGCATTTAATTATTACCCAGAATCATTTTTTATCCCAAAGAAAGTGCATATTTATCTCTTATAATTATGTTTAACACAGGATGATCCATAGAGAATGTGCTCACATTACAAGGAACTAAACAAGATCAGTCCTAAATACAAGTTTCATATTCCTATTGTTAGTGATTTGGAAGATAATAAAATCTATGCAAAACAATTTGAATGTATCTTTAGGGTGAAAGAAGTAGGACATGTGATGTCACCTCAAGGTGTTAAAGACCCTAAAAATATTTAAACAATAAGTGGCCAAAACCTAAACATATTAAAGGTTTGAGAAGATTCTGGGGCCTAACAAGATACTATAAAATATTTGTTTGTACTTATCATTGTATAAAGAAAGATTTCTTTTTGGGAAGGTATTCAAGTGAATGTCCAAAAAAATGTGATTGGATGTTTGATATGCTAAAAAAATAAAAAGGAAAACAATAAAAATTCCCAATCTCTTACAACTATTAGACACTACAACATAATATAGGGAAGAAATACCAATGAAATTTATTATGGGATTTCCAAGGTCAAATCATCTTGATGTAATTTTGGTTGTTGTGAACAACCTCATTAAGTATGCACATTTTTGTGAATTTCATGGACTTTCTCAATATCAAATTATAAAAAACAACCATCTCAAAATTCCTAATCAAGTGGAATCCTTTGCCAATTAAAGATTCAACATGGAATGGTGAACAATTCATACGAGATATTTTAGAGTTGCTAAGCATTGAGGGTGATGCTTTTCTAAAGGGATGATAATGTTATGATTCTAATATCATATATTCCTAAATATAATTAGGATAAGCACTTATGTCATGCTTAACCTTAACATTAATCTTAATAAATACCTTAACCCCTCTTAACTAGGATAAGGGGTGTGTCCCTACATATTTAAGCCTATAAATAAGGAGGAGATGTTTCTTCCAAACAATCATATCATCAACATTATATTTATATATTATTATTTAATTATTGGAGGTCAGCCCTCAACTTGTGGTCTATTATATTTCTTATTTTTATAAATATTTCTAAGAAATATCTTAGCAAAGTTCATTCTCCTTAGAGGGTGCCAATTTTTTGTGTTTAAAAGGCATATGCATTTAAAGTGTTGGCAGAGTTGACTAGAAAGTTTAGTTGGCCTATTTTAATATTTTTTTGTAGCTTTGGTGGTTGTGCAAAAAAAATTAAATTACTAATTAATTAAACTAAGTTGTCTTACTTGGGCAACTTAATTTAATTAATTATTTTATAAAGCAACTTTGGGGGGTTTAAAATCTAAAAGTTAAATTAATAAATTCGTTGGCATGAAATTAAATATTATTTTATTATTTTTTAGGAAAAGTGTATAAAAAGGAGGTATTGGCAATGGAAAAGGTATTATGAATATTTTAATTTTACAAACCCAGTTGGGGAGATTGAAATTGGTTCATTTTGTAGTTGAAAGATGAAATCAATTTTTCCATTAGTTTCATAGAGAAAAACCCACCTATTTGATTGAGTGGATTCATATACGAGTCACAAATATGCTTAAATGGATGATTACAAAGAAATACAAAAATAAATTAGCAAGGAAAACAAATATTCAGTATTGAATATTTTTCCAAGTATTTTATTTTATCATTCCTAGCGGTGTGGTTATCTAGATATTTAAAGGAAATAAATTTTATAAAATCAGACAAGGGATTTTTTGAGGATTACTATACCCAAACTAGGCTGCAAAAAATTTCATACCCTAGAAGCACTCCCTTGAGTCTGGTGTAAGATATTGAGGAGGGCATGAGAATGTTTTTTTGTTGACCTATTAGTTGGAAATTTAAAAAGAAAAGGAAAAAAAAAAGAAAAATTTAAAAGTTGAAGTTATAAATCCCCTAGGACTATATAGCATTTTCATCAACCTTCTTGAGGATAAATATGTCCATATAGAAATGCAATGTCCTTTTAGTGTAAGTTTTGGATTATTAAAGGTGGTGTGGATATATTGGAAGAGTCATGGGAGTTTATTTCTCCTAGCTACAGTATAGATATATTATGGGTCATGAATTTTTTAAATAAATTACATGGAGAGTGACACTTTAAAGAGGCAACAATATATTCTAGTGGTGCTTTTAAATCTGGGTCATTTTAAGCTGGTTCCATGATTACAACGGTCATTTACTCCTAAGCTCAATGGGTTTGGTTTAGGGTTTTACGGTCTAGTACCTTTGTTTTAAAATTGCCAAAGTTTTAAACCCTCATGATATATTTTTGCATTGAATTGCTCCACTAGGTTGCCAGTCGCTTTAGTTGTTACTTAGGTCATCTTGTTCGTGTTGTTACTGGCCCCTTCCTCATAGACCTTTTGGTCATGGCTTGTTCTTCGATTATTTAAAATCTTCCAATGGTCAGGCTAGAAATATTTTGTAAAATCGACTTATGTCCTAAGTCTTAAATGTGTCCACCCAAGGGTCATAGCTCATTAACCTAGTCATGGCCCCTTTTTTATGACTAAATTTAATCGCATGTGAATAAACTTGGTCTGTCATAATCAACAATTAAATCCTGACCGTGAGCGCACACAACGCAAGATTGAAATGATTCATCTCCGAAGGATTGTGCGACTTGCATGCCTGTGACAAATGTCCCCCTACAAGATGTGGGACCCAGTTTCTGCCATCGTGCCCAATGTACTTGGGCTGGAGAATCAATGGTGAGAATAAAGCGATATGATCAAATCTCAGCCATTGAGCGCACACCATGCAAGCCTTAAAATTTTATTTTAAATCCTGTTGCACGGTGTGCGTGATCATGATGCATGTATCATTTTTCCAACAGGGAAAGGACTGTGGGGCCCTCCGACAAATGACTTGGCATCCGATTGGTGAACTCTTTATCAATCAATAGGATGGTGAATGATGGTGATGTGTTTTCAATTTTTTTTGGCTCGATGGGGATCGACCGATGTGCCACATCAAGATCAGATCTACGAACATGATTTAAAATTAGATCTGCAAATGTAGGAGTCGTTACCTTTCATGCGAGCGAATAGTACTTGTAGTAAATACACCTAGAGCCATCTAACATCAACATAAGTGCATTTAAAGCTAGTTTTTTCGCACACCTAAAGATTACAAGTGATTCATAGGTACCCTAGAGATCAAAAAAGCATCTTACGGAGTTCGTCGTGACCAGAATTGGGATTTCCTACCAGAAAGAAAGTCGTAAGTAGAGCAAACACCTTCTTTGTGTCATTTTCTTAAAAAAGGGAGAAAAAGGCTTGAATTAGGGCAAACATCTATTGTTAGAAGATGTGTGTTTGTTTTAATTGCTTTATTAGGGTTCAGGTATGAATTGATAAGTGGTTGGCCTGGTCGAATTCAATAAAATTGCATCCCATAGGTGGTGTCTTAATATATGAATAGAGTTGCTAGGTTTTTCGTGTCTTTCTAATAGGACCTCAATAGCTTGATATTTGTTTTTCACCTATGTCACCTAAAGCCCAATCATCTAGTTCAGGAACCCCAAGTAGGCCTCTTTCCTAGGACATAATTGACCAATTGAAACCCTCTACAAGAAAAAAGGCCGAAGGAGCTATCCTGATTTATGGCTATCAGGTTCAAGACGAGTTAAAGGATAAGATATGTGGTATTAGAGATGCAAATTTTCCACTTCTTGGGTGGCGATTATTTCATAATTGGTTTGGGAACAAAAATTTGGGTGTCCCTATTTGCAATCCTTGGAGGTTAGACTTGAGAAAACTAGTGGTACCAAATGTGTACATGGATGTTGATCTGCTGAAGGACATTTCCTCAATGCACGACCCTATTTCAAGAGTAGTTGGGTCATATGAGGGTAAAGAGTTTTTCAAAATAGCTAGAGAATAAATTGCATATATCTTCAACCTGCATGAATATAATGAGAGTATGATCCCAATTGACCTAAATTTTTTTAGGGAGGAGTATAGGAATACAAAAGTTATTTTCAGAACAACAATGTTGCCTATTCATACTGCCTCTACTGGGAAAGGAAAAAACATGAGATAAATCAAGATTGGTGAGGATGAAACGAAACCTTTCCCCATGAGGCATTTGCTAATTATTTCAAGAAGATGGTTTATTCTCTTTGCCAAATCCTTGGCATAGATGAACCATCCACCATGCCTACAGACCTCATGTATATGGCTACACACATCCAATATGCAGCCTATAATGTGGTTTATGATTATGCCACATATTTTTCAGACATGATGCACAAAGGCTTATGTGCACTCAAGGAAGGCCAGGAACCAGTGAGTTTTTTATGGTATTCTTTTTTGATGCATATGTTTTTATTCAGGGGTGAGAGGGTTTTTGGAAAAGACATGAAATTGAAAAAGAGGGAGGATGGCATTGACTTTCCTGTCCAATGTTGGACCTAAATTCTGGATAAGGATGATCCCAAGTTTGACTATGTGGTGTTCAACAATGTTTTTGCCTCTAGGCTGAGGAGGTTTCTAATTCATAACCCATCTAGGATTCCCAAGGAATTCCATGATTTTTTGAGGCCCATGGAGAAGAGCCCTGACTTGAATTTGACTCATAATTGGGGTGATATAATTGCCTACCCTCATAGTACTATTTTTAGAATATATGGAACTAATGTGAACCCTTATGTTTTTCCAAGGGACGTGCCATTAAGATTGGGATTTATTGAAATCATGAGGCAGTTGTGAGCATCACAGAAATCACATCTGCCAGATTCAAGAAAGAAGGGTGCATTCTTCCCTAAATGGACAACATTTTCTGACTTTGTGATGGTAAAAGGAGGTTGGAAGGATTTGAGTAAATTCTTGGCACCCTATCAGCTGAAAATTGTATGCCCAAGGAATCATGATCCAAAGGGTTTTATTGTTGGTTTGAAGGCATTACATAGGAGTGGTCCATTTGTACACGATTTATACTACCCTGAGGACATCATTAGAAAAGCCATAGATTTCTCTAAACAAGAAGAGAGGAAGGAAAAATATTTGGCTTTCTAAAAGATGATAGAGCAAGCCACAAAGAAAAACCCCAAATATAATCCTATGCCCAACATTGTGGGTGATTTCAATATAAGTGAATATGTTCTTCAAAATTTTGAGAACATAGTAGATATCTTAAGGGTAGAGCATGCAGTGGAAGATAAAGTAAAATCAATGGTTGTGGAGCAGGATCCTTAAATTATACTTGAGGAAAGGCCTTCTTATTAGCTAGAACCAAAATTGAGAATCTATTCTAGAAGGAAGGATAAGGTAAAGAGGCAACAAACATTGCCAACTCCAACTGCATCAGAAGGGTCGAGGGTTGTCTCCCCTCATGACTCAATGCCATCACCTCCTAGGTGGTCTTCTCCCATAATTGTTGATATTGATTCACCTCCTAGGGAATCCCTTACATCAGAGCAACCCCCAACCAAGAAGCAAAAGGTTGAATTATGTAGGGTTGTTGATTATTCTGATGAGGATGAGGATGATATACTGGTGACCCCTGAAGATATGTAGCAAGGGATGCCTTCTCCTCGAAGAGAAGTGGCATCAAGCTCTAGAGTGGGTGATCTTAGGCTAAGTAAAGCATATTTGAGCGACCTGAATAATGTTGATGACTTGAGACAGGATGCCTGTAGGGAATTCATGGAAGATGATTCATTTATTGAGACTGAGGAATTTAAAAACTTTGTGTGGAGGGAAAGTGTTCAAGAGTACACTAAGAGGGTGGCCAAGGAAAGAAGTTTGCACCCTGATCTCTCAAAGGAGATTGTACAATCTAATGTAAGAAGTGAGATGATGAAGAAATTCCAAGACATCAAAGCGTATGAGGCCAGGGCACTTGTGCAACAAAGTGGTGTTTTGTTATTGCCCGAGTGGGATATTGCTAATGTTGTTGTCTTGGATACAATAAGGAGGGTTGAGAGACCATTATTCTAAACTGAGGAGTAGGCTAGGTTGGCACTTCAAGGGTTAGTTTTTAGTGAGGAATGGGATGCTCTAGTCATATGTTCATTGTCTCTCGGTTATAAGAAACCCTTTATTGTAGAACCAACCAATTTCAAGGGCCAATTAATTATTAAAAGAGCTGCTGATACTCTTGCACTAGAGGCAGTCGATATGACTATCAATATTGTTAAGTTCACAAAGGTGACAGTGGAAATCCTCACCAAAGAAAGAGATACATATAGGAGTAAGTATAATGAGTTGATTGTTGAATACAACTTGAGTCAACAGAGGGTTATTGAGCTTGAAACGGAGGTAACACTGTTAAAGAAACATATGGAGGCTCTTAGGTCTCAAGGACCAGTTGGTTCAGGTCATGCAACACCTACATCTCTTGGGATTCATTCTCCACCTCCTTTACCTGAGCAGGCATTGACAATTGTGCCTTACAATATGGGTCAAGAGCCATTAGCAGTTGAAGAGCCAAACATATCAAGAGCAACCTCGTCCAATGAACCTACCAAAGAGGAATTACTGCTCCAAGTTAAAGAATACAAGGAATTGCTTTAGCAAGCCCAAAATGTCATGTATGAAACTAATTCTAAAATTGTTCACACGGTTTTGAAGCATATGAATAAGAAAATTTAGAATACATTGAATGGTATTCATTCAAATTATGCTTCAATGATACAAGCAATAAGGTTATCTGAAAGGGACAAGGAATTTGCTACTCCCTTATTGGATAAATGGATTCCCAAGGCTGAAGATTTGAAGCTTATGGAAGTTGGAGCCAAGCAGAAAGAGGATATTTATCCAACTGTTGTCCCAAATTATAGGTTTATTATTGAGATAAAGGAGCAAAAATTTAAAGGCTATGTTGCTCCTATGGATGCACAAATAAAAGATCTTAAGGCCAAGTTTGATGAGACAAATATTATATTGTTGCTTGATATCTAAGGTGCACATGATGGGATCAAACCCCTACAGGCATGGAGAGATCAGATTGAAACAACCATTGCTTCTCAAGTGTCATACGTTTGTAAAGAAACTGATATCGACATGTTGAAAGATACACTTGAGAAGTTATCTTTCATCATTGGCTTCTTCTAGTATTTTGACAAGGAGGCTACTTCTATGATGGTAAAATATGCCCCATATAGGAAAAATATGGATCAAATTATTGAGTTCAAATGGCCTTCAGATACAAAGTATGAGTTTTGGAAGAGTATTTTCATTGGTGATTTGGAGTTGTGAATGTAACAAGAGAATACATATACTTGGTCAAGTATAGTACAGATCTGGCCTTAGAAGTTACACTATATAAGGATATTTTTTCTCCTCATCTCGAGCTGTAATAAAAATGTTGATTGGTGCTGACATGGATTGGTGTTGATACTGATCGGGATGATGACTCATCTTCTCTTCTATGAATGCTCATGAGGACAAAAGAGGTTACAATAGTATGAAGGTTATCATCATACTTCAGGATGCCTTTTGAAAGGTGGTTATATTTGTTGTTGCGAATATTTTTGTCCCACGTTTTTCCCTCCATTTGTAAATGTAACTGCAAAAGGAATATTTGTTATAGCGGTCCAATAGAAATGAAACATGTGTACATACTGGCCCAACTCTTGTTTTTCTCCCTTGTTCTTATAAAAGGGAATTCACGGCCATATGTAGGGGTCTTTTTTGAATTCTAGATCAAAGCAATGCAAGTAAATAAACACAAAGATATCATATTTTGAGTCAATGTCTTAGGTTCTAATATAAGAAATTTAACTTTATCAATTGTATGGTTCTTAGGCATGTTAGGAGAAAATATGTAAATCTTTTGATTCCTTCGTGCAAGAATATAAATATTTGACAAAATAGATAACTAAAAAGTTTTATTTTTAATATGTGTATACTTTTGCAAATCTTAACAAGATGATAATATAAATAAATTATAAATAGATATGACATTTAAATGCATATAGAAGAAAGAACAATTATAATTGCAGTTGAGGATCAACTATTAATTAACTTAGTGAAATTTTTGATGTAAACTTTTGATATATTTCTTATTAACTACCAGAGGTCTTTCAACATGTAAAATAAAAAATGGAAATTAATAGCTCCTTGACCTCATACAGTTGATCTAAAAGTTAAGCTTGATGATTAAGATAAACTTCCTAGAATTGGGTACCTAACTACGAGGATTTAGATCTATAATTAATACATCAATTTCTTGAATGTATCACCTCACTACTTTTTACTTCAAATTGTCACATTATCCCTAGTATTTGTTAGATTTATGATCACATCAATGTAAACAAGGTAATAGAAGCCCAAACTCCCTTCAAACCTAAGTGAACTTCTACCTTGGAATATGTTGGTGATTTTTTAAGAACCAATCAGATCTCACCAAATACCTATGAGTTTGCCATGCACAATTCTCGGATACTTGTGAGACAATTGGACAACAAATGAGATGAAGCCTTAACGCTTCCTCTCCTGCACTTTGGGCTCTACAAAATTTGGGAGGGTGATCCCACAACGTATCTCTTTCAACTTATCTATAAGACTATATCATACATTGTATTCTCATCAAATGCTTAAGGGTGAAATCCCTCAGGAAATGGGAAATTCCTCTGAAGAACCAAATACCACAAGCTGAGAATACTATAAAACAGAATGCAGATGAGTCAATTAGGACATTTTTATAAAAGATGTTCTCAAATCAAAAACCAAACCTATAAGAAATATGATCTACACATTAAGATTAGTGCCTTATCTCAGGGTACAGAGTCTTCACAAAGTGAGTTGAAATGTAAGGTAAATTTAATCTTAGACATCGATGATCTTAGTGAAAAGAATTACAATTCACACATTAATAATCAAAACCACCAACTACTTACATAATCCATTCAACACTAGAACCTAGAGGTGGCTAGGCAAGTGGAAGAATTGTTGAATCAAGGTCTGATTCAAAAGAGCATCAGCCCATGTGCAGTCCCGGTGGTTTTGGCAACTAAGAAAGGAGGTAAGTGGAGACTTTGTACTGATTCTAGAGCAATTAATAGGATCACCATTAGGTATAGGTTCCCAATACCTAGAATTGAAGATTTGATGGATTTCCTTGGAGGAGCACAGTATTACACCAAGTTGGACCTCAAGAGTGGCTACCATCAAATCAGGATTAAAGATGGAGATGAGTGGAAGACAACTTTTAAGACAAATGATGGGTTATATGAGTGGAAAGTGATGCCATTTGGCCTCTCAAATTCCCCTAGCACGTTCATGAGACTAATGAATGAGGTGCTTAATGGTTTCACAAGGATCTTTGTAGTGTTCTATCTTGATGACATACTGATTTTCAGTAAGACAGCAGAAGAACATTTGAAGCATGTGGAGATGGTTCTTAAAAGGCTGCAAGAAGAAAAATTGGCAATTAACCTTGAGAAATGTGAGTTCTTCAAGCAAGAGCTTGTGTATTTGGGGTTTTTTCTTTCCCAAGGAACCTTGAAAATGGATCCAAGCAAGGTGGAAGCCATCCTCAACTGGCCCACACCAACCACAACAATAGAGGTAAGAAGTTTCCATGGTTTAGCTCAATTCTATAGAAAATTCATAAGGAATTTCAGTGGCATATGTGCACCAGTCCTAGATACTATTAAAGGTGGTCTAAAAACAAAGTTTAAGTGGACTCAAGAAGCTGATACAAGAAGTGGCAACTCAACCCATTCTATTATTGCCTAGTTTTGATAAGTTGTTTACAGTTGAGTGTGATGCAAGTGGAGTAGCAGTAGGAGGAGTACTTAGTCAAGAAGGTAGGCCTGCAGCCTTCTTTAGTGAAAAGTTCAATGAAGCCAAGCAAAAATACTCCACCTATGATCTGGAATTATATGCTTTAGTGAAGTCCCTTAGGAAGTGGAGGCATTATTTGTTACCCAAAGAGTTTGTGGTTTTTACAGATAACTAGGCACTCAGTTACATCAATACCCAAGAGAAGCTGAGTAATAGACACTTGAAATGGATGGAATGCATCCAAGCTTTCACTTTTACCATCAAGCATAAGAAGGGAAAAATGAATAAGGTGGTAGATGCATTAAGCAGGAGAATGTTGACAGTGCAGGAAATACAGTTGAAGAGCATTGGATTAGAGAGTTTCAAAGACCTCTATGGTGATGATGAAGACTTTTCAGAAGCCTACAAGGTATGCTCTGATTTTGAGAATCACTTTCATAGTTAGTATGCTGAGTATACATTGCAAAATGGACTGTTATTTAAGGGTAATTTGTTATGTGTCCCAAGAGGATCAATGAGGGAAAATATGATTCAAGAAAAGCATAATGGCAGTCTTAGTGGACGTTTTGGTATTAACAAAACTTTAGAGCTTGTTCAAAGGTTCTATTACTGGCCTAAGTTAGCAAGAGATGTCAGAAAATATGTGGAACAGTGTGTTGTGTGCATGAAAGCTAAGGGAGGAGCTAGCAATGCTGGTTTGTATCAACCCCTGCCTATTCCTAACAGACCATGGGAGTGTGTGAGCATGGATTTTGTGGTAGGTCTTCCTAAGACCAAAACTGGTTTTGACAGTGTGTATGTAGTAGTGGACAGATTCAACAAGATGAGTCACTTCATTCCTTGCAAAACTACCCATGATGCAAGCTACATAGCTCATCTTTTCTTCAAGGAGGTTGTTAGGATCCATGGCTTACCTCTAAGCATTGTTTTTGATAGGGATGTGAAGTTCATGAGTCATTTTTGGAAGACACTTTGGAGCAGATTGGGTACAAATTTGTCTTTTGGATTAGCTTACCATCCTCAGACCGATGGTCAAACAGAGGTGGTTAACAGAGTGCTAGGTAATCTTTTGAGGTGCTTGATAAAGGAATATGGACAAACATGGGATATGGTGATTTCTCAAGCTGAGTATGCTTATAATGACAGTGTAAACATAACTACAGGGAAAAGTCCATTTGAAGTGGTGTATGGGATGCACCCAAGAGGCATATGTGAGCTCAGAGATTTGGAATCCATGGAGAATAGGAGTGGACATGTATAAGACTTCACTCAGACCATGAAGGAGATTCATGAGCAGGTTAAGAAGACAATCACAACAACAACACAAAAATTGAAAGATAAAATTGATGTGTCAAGGAGAGATGTGCAATTTGTAGTAGGTGACTATGTTATGGTCCATCTTAACAAATCAAGGTTGCATAAGGGAATTTCAACCAAAATGCGGATGAAAAGAGTAGGACCATGCAAGGTGTTAGCCAAGTATGGGAAGAATGCATACAAGGTAGAATTACCATCAGATTTGGGCATATCTCCAGTATTTAATGTTGCTGATTTAATTAGGTATAAGGGGATAGTTAGTGATGAAGTTCAGAACAGTCAGGAGATCTTTAAGGATATCAGTAATATACCCCTTCCTAATCAAGAGAAGCCTCAGGCAGAGAAGATCTTGGAGTCTAGGGTGAAGAAGGCTACAAGACACAAGGTATACATGGAGCACCTTGTCAAGTGGAGAAAAAAACATGAATCTGAGGCTACTTGGGTTGAGGAAGCTGACTTTAAGAAGCTAGGAATTGATCTATCACTGATATCACCTCAAGTTCCTTTACCTTTGTACAGAGAGGGGGAGAATGGTGTAGGAGCACCTGGCAAAGTTGGAGCACCTATCAAAGTTGGAGCACCTAGCAAGGTTTATGGTTCATTTGAAGTTTTTTGTTATTTTTTCATTTTGTTGTGTAAGGTCTTATGGACCATCTTAGTTATGGTTGAGGGCTTTTGCTCCTTAGTTTAGGAGTGGTGAAGTTGAATAAGTTAGGAAGCTTATGTTTGGGTTGTTTTCCCTACAATAGACCAAGGTTGAAAAACACACTATGTTTTCCAACGCTACGTTTTTGGTCATTCTTAGGCTCGGGAAAGGAAACCTAATTGTTTTCCAAGCATATGTAAAAAGTTCACTCTCGACCTATTTGAGGGTTGGAAGCATAGAAAACGTTTGGAGTTATATGCAGATAATAAGAATACAGTGATTTTGGGTGTGTAAATGCAGTTTTTCTGTTCTTGTTTCTGGAACTGCAGTTAGATGAACTGAGCAAGACATTTGATGGTTTGTTTTAGCATGTAGAGGAGTCTTTTGTATCATTCTTGTGGCTAAATAGATAGTTAGTTTATCACTTCTCTCCATTCTTTGTATATTATGTGTTTTATTGATTGTTGTTTTGACTGTAAATCTAGTAAAAATGGGGTTTTAGGTCGCATTCTTCCCATGCCAACAAGCATGGACTCATTGGGAATGTGACAAAGCTCCTTACCTGTACATAGTTTAGTGGTAGGAAACATTAGGAGTTCTAAGAGCGTGCTTAAAGTCTTTTCCTAGGCAAGACTATAGGTGCTCGGCTTGGAAAAGATAGTCTTTACATAGTCCAAACGTGGCAGGGGTGCTGAATGTCTGACAATGCAGAGTGTGAAGTGATTTCAAGAGCCTTCACCAAGGTTGGCAAGAAGGCAGAACCTTTGATTGACCACCTAGAGGCTAGAAAGTACAAACAGTCCAAGAAAAGGTCAAGAAAAGCCCTAGTTCTTGCAAGAACAGGGTACACCTGTGTCAGAAGGGAGGTTGATCAGGAACCTTTGTAAGATGGTTTTGAAGCCATGGAAGCTTTATACACCCCTGCATCAAGTTGGAAGCATTTGGTATCAACTAGTCTTTAGGGAGAATAAGGGCTAGTGAGTGAACAAGAGGAAGAGCACCAAGATTTGGTTGGTTGAAGGCATTGTAGATGATAGCAGGGTTGACAAATGAACCAGGGGTGCCTGAGTAGTAGAGGACCTACAGGTTGAGTGGTGGAGGAAGTGGCACCAAGGGTTATTAGAGGTGAGGCCTGGAGCATTGAGATTGTGATTATCTCAATCCAACCCTGTCTCTATCAATATTCCTCAACATAATGGAGTTGCAAAATGAAAGAATCGGTTCTTAAAAGAGATGGTCAATTATATAATTCTCTCCAATTCTTTGGCACCACATTTCTGGGCAGAAGCCATTAACTATGCATGTTATATCTAGAGCTGAGTTCCTCACAAATTCATGAAGGGGGTAACTCCTTTTCAAGATTGGTATAGTCAAAAACCATCAATTAAGCACTTTCAAGTGTTTGACTCTAGTGCATGGGCCCACATTCGAATAGATAAACACAAGGCCAAGCCTTGCATATTTGTTGGATACCTAGATGATGCCAAATACTACAAGCTTCTCCATCCTACCACAAATGAGTTATTCATTAAGATGAGTGTACGTTTTGCGAAGATTCCTTCTAGTTCTTATCTTAACACTTCTCCAACCACCATCAAATTGGAGTCCTTGCATCACGATGATAGTTCTTCATAGGATAATAATCCTTCTAATCATGATTAAGAGTCCTTTTCCTCCACTTCAAATGATGACGGTGGTGATAAGGGTTCACATAACCCACCTTTGGAGGATGATGATTCTACTCCTAACTCTCCTCATTCTCTAATCGAAGGGCCTCTTTGGTCTCGTTAGATATTGTAGTCTACAGGGACTGGGTAGGGGATCCTTTAGATCATAGGAGAACACAAGAACAATTTTAGGAGGCTCCACATATCTTCCTTTCCATAAATTATGATCCATAATCCTTTCAAGAATCTTCTAATGTCCCTGAGTGGGATGCAATGATGCAAGAAGAGTTTAGTTCCTTGGAGAGGAACCACACTTGGGATCTTGTCCCACTTCCTAAGGGAAGGAATCTTGTTTGATGCAAGTTGGTTTATGAAACAATTTTTTATAGCAGATGGGTCAGTTGAAAAGCATAAGGTTCACTTGCTTGCCAAAGGATTCTCTTAGGTTCCTGAGATTGAATACTCTGAGACTTTTGTACCAATTGCCAAAATGAATCCCAACTAACTTGTCCTTGTTATCATTGCAACACATAGATGGTAAGTTCATTAGATGGATGTGAAGAGTGTTTTTATTCATGGTGATCTTCATGAGGAGATTACATGGAGAAGTCACAAGGGTTCGTTCAAGATCCTTCACTTATGTTTCATCTTCAAAAGTCTCTCTATGCCTCAAACAAGCCTAGGTCGAGCTTGGTATGCCAAGATGGAATCCTTCCTTTTGAAATTTAGGTTCACATGATGTCATTTTGATCCTAATGTCTATATTTTGCATTAGGATGATACTTACACCTTCTTGGTTTTATATGTCGATGACGTTGATCATAGGAAGTCACTCATCCACCATTCAGGTAGTGAAAACTGCCCTTCATGATTAGTTTTTGATGACAGACTTGGGCTTATTGTAGTAATTCTTGGGGATTGAGATCACTTAGTATTATTAAAGTATCTCTCTTGTACATCCTAAGTATGAAATTGATATGCTCCACAAGTTTCACATGGTTGATTGTAAGGTTGTGACAACTTCATTTCTATCAAGGGTCAAACTTGAGGCTAAGTATTCTTCACCCCCGGTGTATGACACTTTGTATCATTTTTTTTTTGGTAGTCTCATCTATTTGACTCATATGAGACCCAATATTTAATATATTGTAGGCATGGCCTCTCGATTCATGCAAGAGCCACATGAGCTACATTGGGAAGCAACTAAGTAGATTCTTCAGTACATCAAGGGTACTCACAATTATGAGATTCACTATTCAATGGGCATGGATTTTGACTTGGTGGGATTCATATGTTGAAAATATTTAGTGTGGTGCATCTAGGAGGTGTGTTTAGCCTCATTAGATATTTATTTGGGACCCCTTATAAAGTTGTATGTAATATTGAGTTAGTTATTTTATGTGTGGGAGATATAGAATAATTAATTGTGAAAAGTATTTACTATTTGTATCAAAAATTAAATGAGAGTTCAATGGTTTTTTGTACTCATAGTTTTGAGACACATGGTTTTATCTTACCACTTGGCTATATTTGTGTGAGCTTGAGTCTATGTAAGCAAGCACATGATTAGTGGTTAAGGTTGGTTAGGTGAGTGGTATATCATTGTATTGAGTCTTCTTGTGAGGAGTGCATACATGAAGCATGGCATGGGATGTGTGGATTCATGCTTAGACATATGGAGAATGTATTGGGTGGCTTGATTTATTGTAACTTTTTAAGTACATATATTGATTTATTGTTGAATAATAGATGGAGTATGGATGCTTTTGGAGGCGGGGATTTTACATCTTGAGGGTTTTCCCAAGGTATATCTTATGTTATCTTGTGAATGCCTATTTTATCTTTGCATTATGGTTATTTTGTAAGCTTGTATGCATGCTTTTCTCTTATGGAGTTATATAGGAAATGGATTTAACATTTTGGGTATTATGCATTTATTTCCTAACAAGTGGTATCAAATATGTAGTCATGGTTGTGGGAGGTGTGAGCTCCAAGATTTGATATAACCCTTGTTTGAGTAGATCTAGTGAAAAGTTGAATCCATGGCTATGTAGGATAGATTTTAGACATTACAAGGTACAAACACATTGCACAAGTATTGTTTTGCATATTTGGGGTTTTGGAGTTTGCAAATTTGTTGGGTTTATTATAGATCTAGGGTTTGAAAAAATGTCGGGTCAAAAGGGTTTCTTAAATTGGGCTTCATATGAGGGTTTTATAGAGGAAGTTGCATAAATGACCTCTTGAGACCATTGGTGTAATAACCCATCCTAAATTATTACTTAATTAACATTATTGTATTTGACACATGAATATATTCCAAATTAAAAAGACATAACTAGTGGCTAAAGTCAATCATAGCTACACATGTCCATTTAAAATGAGTCAATGATTCATATATTCACTTCAAAATTCAAATTACAATATCAAGTTTGAATTAGCTCCTAAGGCCAAAAAGTCATTACATTGTAAAATTTACATCAAATACTTGAATGTATTACATCAAGTTACATCTTAGACTAAATAGTCTTGTGAACAACTAAGGTTCTTCTTTGACTCTCACCTCCACTGGTGGACGAGAAAATGGTTGAAGTGCTTTACCACCCAACCACAAAGCTTACACTTCCATGAAATTCGTCTGACTTGAAGAATGTCCAACCCTGCATGGAAGATTTAGCAAGAGAACAATCTACAAGATGGAATCTAGTGAGGTGGAATCTGGTGCGTGCCCATATATCAACATGAAATTTTCTATCAACAATGCAAGATCTATGCTAGGAATGGCAGAAAGTGAAATCATAGAGTTCATACATACAAAATGAACTGTATTGCTTGGCCAAGCATAATAAATGTGTTGCAACAACAACAAACAATAGGTTCTGGTAAAGAAAACCTATACTCTCTGAACTCCATTTTGGCACCCGTTTCGAAAGGTAACTTTCTACTATACAACATCTCATAACAACTATCTACCCTCTAGAAACATCTACCCTAAGGTGCTCTAGTCAAATAAGGTATCACTATTCCCTTCAAGTATTAGAATATTCTTCCACATATGTCTTCAAAAGAAGAATTAGACTACTAATTTACTCTCTAAACAAAAATTAGATTTATGATTCAATAGAGTAATTTAACAATAATTCATATCATTCTTATGACTATTATATAATTTTCATCATAAGCATTTTCTATTTAAAAATGAACTAAGAACAAAAGAAGGTATGTCACAAGTATGTGTATGTACATAGATGAAGTCTATGTGCATACACATATATGTGCCTACTTAATTTTTAGATTTTTGCATACATTCTGAAACAAATCATTAAATCAGATTGTAATCATTAAATAGTATTCTATTTGATGTTTCTTTTGTCAAAAATAAAGAATCAGAACAAGTCTATGTTAAAAATTTCACACATACAGTTGTTCTTTTGCATTTTCACAAACTGTGATAATCTAACATTGTTGTTTACATATGAACATTCATCATTTAAACAAAACAAGAATTGTTTCCTACTAAAAATTTATAAGAAAAACTATTTCTTAAAGAACGTTCACTATTTACAACTATTCAAATCCATTGAACTAAACAGTTTAATGAACAAGGCTATTTTCAGCTACAAAGATAACAACAAAACAATGTTGTTTACAATAGAATTATTCACTATTTACATCAATACAATACTATTTTAGACTAAACAGATACATTTAATGACATTAAATGTCATTTTCAATAGAACATACACTTTTTGTAGTTACTCAATGTTGTTATCAAGCTTTTTACATGCTAAATGATAATCATTACAATTTAAGGTTCACTTTTTTTAATAGAACGAGGTTTCGCCATAATGAACAAGAAATGAACATTTTTGTTCGCTAGTAACCATATTGTCTACAACTCTCATTAATCAATTTCCAAGCAATCAAAAATAAATAGGTTTATCTAACAAATCAACTAGCCCAAGGGTGATCCACAATAGTGGTTTACAATTTTTGGCCAAATTGGACACTAAAATTATTATTTTTAACTAAATCTCCACATTCAGGCACCTATAGCGACTAAACCGTGAAGAATTTGAAGATGATCCAAACTAGAGTCCCATCAAATTTTGTCTGTAGATTCTAAAAATATTTTTTTCAAAATTTTTGGAATCAGATTGCACTTCTTTTTCCATCTCCCACAAAAATTGGTTTTTTTCAGAAAACAACATTTTTAAAAAATGACGCTCACCATATACAACATAAATTTTTTTGTATGAAGGATAAAATTCTAATTTTTTCGAATTTAGATTTTTAACTAAATATCTAGCACTTTCATTTGGTCTCATAGTTTTTTATTGAATATTTTTTCCTTAATCAAGTTTCGAAGTCAAACCAATTGCAATTCAGACAAAGGCGGATTGCATACAATATAACTTTTTTTGTATGTATCGAAATTCAATTTTATTTTTTTAATGGATCAAGGACATCAATACCTAGCATAAACATATTTTTAAATTTTTTATTTTGATAACTTTCTATTTTTCCACATGTGCAAAACAAAGAGCTTAATTTTCGGTGAAAAACCTATGTTTAATAAAACTAAAAAAACACATATATAATAAACTTAAAATATATTAAAATTCTATTCATTGGATAGATCGTTCTGAGGACTACCATCTTCAAGTTGGGTCTATGAAGTCTCCTCCATTCTCATCCTCAACCTGCGCTTCGAAGGGAAAAAATTTGGAAGTTTTTTGTGAGAGAGGGTGGAAGGTGGGAAAAGGGGGGTTCAAGTGAACCTAAAGGGTTCGATCCAAACCCCAGGAGTTCAAACCTGGTTCTGTCAAACCAGGGTTTGAGCGAACCCCCTTCAACAATGGGAAATACATGTTTCCACATTCAAAGGGGTTTGATCGAACCCTGGTTCGAACGAACCCCTTTTGGGTTCGCTCGCTCGAACCTTGAGTTCGTTCGAACCCCTCAAAACGATTTTATTTTGAGTGGGGGCATTTTTTGGAAGTTTTCCTTCCTCATTCGAATTGTAAACCACTTTTGTGGGTTCATCCCCAACTTCATACATGGAAGTAAATTTCCCAATATTCAGATTTTTGAACACTTCCATTACATAAATTCATGGTGCAAATTTTATAAATGAAATGAATTCTAAGATCAACATGCTCATCGAGGTAAAACTTAAACAAGTATTTTAGTCAATAGATAAACATAGAAGTTTCAGGTTCTAGCAGAACTCATGCCTTTTTAAGTTTCAACAAACATTCACAGGTCACTTTGAATCAACCATTCATATTGGTTCGGTGCATTCCTTTCTTAGAAACAATAACATACACAGATTCAACCTTAAAGATATGTTGGTTTCACCACTCAAAATCAACATGCATGAATCTTAGTTACAAGGGAACAACCCTTCAATCTTATAGATTGAACCGTACTTAGGTTTATTGAATTTAAACAAGGATTTCACCACCTTTCCCTTTGGAATATGGCGGTATTATAGTACATACAATACAATCTTGAGCATTTATTTTAGCTACCTATTCTCAACCCAGCTAATAAGGTGAATACGATACATATGAAAACAAGACATAGGGTTGATACCCTTTTCATGGGATCGATAATCGATCCTCAATAAATTTAACCATCATAAAAAAAAATATAGTAGAATCAGAATAGAAATTTCGAAAAGCCATTGAATGGCTAGCACAAAAGTGTGAACTTAAAGAACAGTCACATTTTAGTAACTCTAAGGCTCGACCTAGCTTTGAGAGCTAGCCACAAGGCTTCTAAATGAAACTCATACAATACTGGTTGCAGGTCGGGCAACCCAAAAAAATGGTTGACACCACATTACTCAGCTCAAGGTCATCGTTATTCAACAAGAATACAATTTTTTCAATTTAAATGATGCAATCGAAAAATGGAAGAATACCATTCAAACGATGAGGAAAAATGATAAAAGAAAAATTAAGTTTTCTTTCTAAAGTAATCAGTTTACCTGATGATTTGAGCTTTGTGTGAGCCTACCTCTAATTTTTCCCTCACCCACAAGCTCTTCTCTGCTTTTTCCTTCGAACTGACAACTTTTTTTGTTGTACTTTTTCACCCACAACGTTGTGAATTCAAAAAAGGAAACACATTATTCTTTTGCATGTTACTAGGAGATGGCATTATTGCCTTGCCACCAACCACTACTTGTTTGAATATTGCCATTAATCTTGTGGTAGACCATGTCCTTCATGATCTTATTTCATTTCAACAGTTCGATTTTAGAATATTATCGATTATCAATTTAAATTTCGATGAGAATATGAATATGTATACGTATATATGTATATGTATATATATATATATTCATATATACATATATCTATATGTACTTATATGATTTATTTCATATTTATCATGTTCATTCTTCAATTCAAATATATGTATATATATATATGTATGTATGTATTCACATTTATTTACTTACATGTATATATATGTATATACATTCATGTGTAAATTGTTTGTTTGGGAGAGATTATAAGTTCCATATGCTATCGTTTAAATTAAGGAACTTTAATTTCATCTCGAGAATCCATATATATAAACTAAACAAATTAATTTTCACTTAATTCTCACATAATGAAGTCTCTTATTCTTTTTAATCATTCTTTACAATATTTCTTTTTGTTTTCTTCAAAACACAGAGTTTGAGTAGACAATTTAATCTACAAGACATTCATTTTCAATCATTGAAACAATTCGAGTCATGAAATTATTTTCTTCTATATATGAAAAATAGTTCAAATGCATGTCATCGTGCCATTTGTGATGTGTGCACCCAAATTCACACTGGCTTAAGGTTCGATCCAACTAAACAGTCCTACTTCAACCGTGTGCTTGTCCTTCAACCTGTCACCCTGCAACTACACACACTTGCACTTGCAAATTTATCAATAACATTCAATTCTTGATAACATATAAGATAATTTCCAAAAGTTTTCAAAGTCAACATTAGTCAACTTCTTCATTCAATTTTTTTAAAATTCCAAAATTTCCATTTAATATATATTAAATTTCTTCAACAATTCAATTTACCATATTATAATAAATATGCAATAAATTTGGGTTATGAGAATTGGATCCAAGACGGCCAAGAAACGAAGATTCATATAAAAATTTCTCTATTTTGGCCACTATAAAAATGCAAAAAAAAAAACACCACAACTTGTTGTACGAGTCTACAGAGGGCATCATAAAAAAATAAAACAAAAAATAAGTAAAAATTTATGGAATAAAATAAAATTTATTAAAAAATTAAAATTGAAAAAAATGTTTTGGGCATCCACAGACCCCCTTGCATGCTAGCCCGATTGGTCTGATAGGCTAGAAAATGGTGTCATTGTCGTCGGTGCTACCAATTTCTAATTATTAGGCCAACCTACGAGCTCCAACATTAATAGGGCTAAGCCCCTCGGCCTAGACACCTAATCTTGTGGGGGACTGACCCTTATGCTACTCAACCCCCCTTGCAAGTGAAACAAAAAATTTAAAAGCATTTTGAAATATTTTTGAAATCCACTACCAAATCCACCACTAGCATGCTACGTAGGCACTATCAATGGGTCATCAGTGGGGCCGCTCAAGGGCCATCACTTGCCACTCCTATCAGGCAGATTAGATTTTTTTTTTCAAATGGGCATAAATGTCACTCAAGATGTCAAATTTTTTACTTCTAATAGTCAAAATTTTTTCTCTCCAACCACTATGCAATGGTACAAATTTGGTTCCATGATTTTCCATTTTTATTAGTTTTTGGGGCCTATAAGTTAGGTTTTTCTCTTGTACACAATTTTGGTCATAACTTTTGCTTATGAAATCATTTTTTTAATTTTGAGTAGGTGTTGGAGAGAATTTTTAGTGTACTACATAATGGATCAGGTATATTTTCAATTTGTGGTGTAGAGAGAGGTTTGTACTTGTTTTATCACTTATAGGAGCTTGAGATTCAAGGTGTGATTGTGTGAGAATTTATATGAGTCAAGAGGCAAAACTTTAAGGGGCTACATTTATATTATATTTATGATAGTATAGCTTATTATTAGTTTTGGTGCTTCTTTTTTTTATTGGCAAAAGGCATAAGCCTAGGTATTTATATTATATATATAAATAAAATTACAAAATACCAGAATTATAGTACTAGTAGACAAAGATCATAGATAATTTGCATATATCTATGTATTTGCATATATCTGTTCATATGAAAAATATGAGTTGCATATATCTGAAAATGAAATATGTACTTAGTCATCTTCCTTTACATATTACATGTATGTATGCCATTTTATACTTCAAAAATTTGGAACAAACTTCATATCTTCTTCCTCTTCACTCCATCATATCTTCAACATTTTCATTAACATTTTGAACATTTTCATTTAAATCAATAAAATTTTGACCTTGCTCTTCTTCCCCTACTTCTCCAAGGCTTTCAGGTGGGAGAATAGGTGGAACTGCAGCTTGTATTCTTGAATGGTGATCTTGATGACCCAAAATGTAGGAGAGGGCATAATATTTTTCCCTTATTAATTCAATCATTTACTGCCCCAATTCTTCTGATGCAATGGAATCATTCATAGCATCAACCATGGGTTTTCATCTCTTAATCCCTTTTTTACAGCTCCATACACATCAAAAAAACCTCTCTTATCTTGGAGATAACTTCTTGGAAAGATTCCTGATACATTTGCTTCCCCAAATCAAAATTGTATTTTTGAACTACTTGTAAAAGATCATTTTCATCCATTGCATCTAGAAGAACTGACACTGTATACACAATTCTTAAAGCCATAAATGATTGTAGGAAATCCATTGCATTTGACAAAAATAAAAAAAATAAAATAGAAGGGAATAAGAGTCTGGCTGAATTATCTCATCACCTATCACAGATTTGATGCAATCTAAAATGCTTGGATAGGCTATATTAAAAACTTGAGACATTTCCTCTTTTGTTACCTCCTCTGAGAATGGGATTCCATTCCTCTTTATCTCCACAGGTACTCTAATTTTTTTGTATTATATTCTCTAGCCATTTGAAACAACACCTGCTGAATTATACCACCTTAAATATTTGAAAATAACTCCCTACAACTTCAGAGAGCCATCACTAAAACAAAATCAACAACCAATGCATAACCCACCAGAAGCTACAAAGTGTGACTATGAAAATTTCCAGCCCATAAGAAAGAAAAAAACCAGAGAATATAAACCACAGGATCAAATTCGACCATAGTAAACCATTGCAACACCAATTAGAAAACTAGAAGAACTTACTATTTTACAATCCTCTTGATAGGGTGACAAAGCAATGAACACCACAAATGGCCATTCCACTCTGAATTTTCACTATATCTTCAGCTCTTGAGAACCTAGCTCTTTCCCAGCATATGTAAATTTAACAACCATAAATGGCCTTTTAAAGACCTGGCGATGTACCATGCTTTGGAAAATGCCATCATAAATGAGTAATGGTAATAAGCACACTGGAGGTATTTCATGAGGGTTCGAGCTTCCCACGCATGAAGATAGATTTTAATAGTTTATTTTGGTCGGCACTTCTGAATATAATTTCCATTTCTCTTCATATATTTTCCAAGTGGAAATAAACACACCTTTCAATGATGTTCAATTAGTACTTGTCTTCAATCCGCACGAATTTGAAAGATTTCCTTTGATCAAGTTATTAATATGTATCTTTGTACCTTGCCTTTGATTAAAACCTAAACAATCATGATGATCCACTAATCTATATTTGATGATGCAATAAAAATTATCACATCATCCCTGTCAAATATTCTGACAAGCAATATTAGCTTTTAATGGTACCAAAATCATGCACAAAGACATCAAAACAATTAGAAATCCCTAAACTAGTCCCCCGCTAAATTAATCATCCTTCCGCTCTCACAAGGGACTTCTCTTTTACATTATTTTCAATTAATTTATCATTCAAAATTCGTCACCTTTCACATATTGACTACCTTCACTCTTTAAACATAATTATTACACTTTTACTACTTAATACCATCATATCTCTGAGGCGCACAAGTATTGGCATTTGTGCTTTTGTCTTTCTCCACTCGAATTAAATCTTGAACATTGATCGGATAGCCAATTGATCAATCCCCATAAACTATAACTTCTTGATCTTGGTCACATCCTATATTAGCTAGTCCATTTGCAACTTGGTTTGCTTCCCTATAAACATGCTTAATATGAAAACTCTCAAGTTTTTCTAGCATAACATAAATATGCTTCAGAACATAATTTAATTGCTAGATATTTGATCCTCTTTCTTCACAAGAATTTACCACGATCAAGGAATCCCCCTCAATTATCAATTTGGGAAGTTTGCAGTTCTCAGCTAAAATTAATCCATGTAGAAGAGCATGCACCTCTGCTTGATTATTTGTGCCATTTGGTAATGATATAGACACTGCTCTTATTTTTAAACCCTCATGATCTCTTAGCACTGCACCAACCCCTAACAATCTAGGATTACCACATGATGCACCATCGAAATTTAGCTTAACATAACCACTAGGAGGAGGCACCCATATCACTTTTTTTCTGTCAATTTTTGCATTTCCAAGTGCGAATAGACTACCTTTGAATGGTAACACTAGAGACTACCATTCTTTTAATTGCTTTGCATCCCAATCTATAAAAGCAGAACCCACATGTTTTTTGTTTTGCACATATGCATTAGTAATTTCACAAATAGTTTTTTCTAGCTTTGCCAATACTGAGACTAGGCTTGATTTTTCTTTTTGAAAAATCCTTTTATTTCTTTCCCACCAAATGCCCCAAACAATAGAAGAAGGAATTATTTTCCATAAGCTTGCATAAAGGGATGATTTATATAAAGTAGGCCAAGACATGAACATATCCCAAAGCTTGTTTGGTAGAGGGGAGCTCCACCCTAGCTTGGCTTGTACAAAATTCCAACATGTATGTGCAAATGGACATGTCAAGAACAAATGATCTATCCCTTCTAATGTTTCTTCACACAAAACACAATTGAAAGGAGTTGTAATTCCAAGTTAACCAATCTCTCACTTGTTAATACCTATGCTTTAATACCATCCATGAGAAACATCCTACCTTGGGAAAGATCATTGAATTCCAACAAAATGACAAAGCTCTTTGTTTACTCCCCTATTCTTGATCTGACATAACAGCCTTGTAACCCAATTTTATTGTATAATGACCTGATTTAGAAGGGGCCCAAATCAATTTATCAACACCTCTCTCTATGAAAACCGTTATACTTCTTAGAATCTTAGACAAATATTTTTGTTTATCTAGGGAAAATATTGAAGAAGGGAAAACTTTCCATGTTACAACCCCTGTTTGCCCATCTAAATCCTGAATGTAATCTTTCAATTTTATCCCCCAGTTATTAGTTGTATAATCAATTACAAATTGAAAATTGTAAGCCTTTTCCAATAATGGGAAGCCATTCCATGAATCTTTCCAGAAGTTTACAGACTCTCCATTGTGAACCTCCCAAGTGAGATGTCTAACTATCAACCTTCTACAATTTAACAAGAAGTTCCACATCACAGATCCTTTTGGGGGATTGGATATAGTGAGAATACGAGTTGGATCTGCATTATCAAGATACTTACTTTGCATAATTTTACACCATTTTCCATGTGATCTTGTGTACATATGCCATACCAATTTTTCTCCTAAATCAATATTTCTTTCCAACATATTATGTACCCTTGCCCCTCCTTTTAGTTTTTCTTTACAAATATTTTGGAGTGATACTAGCGGTATTTTTCTTTTAGAGTCCATGTTTTCTTTCCAAAGAAAAGATCTGATTAGCTTTTGTATCTCTATAATAACTGTCCTTGGAGCTTTTAGGACTTCCTTAAAATAATTTGGGATTGACGACAAAACTGATTTAATCAACAAAATTCTACCAGCTATAGATAACCATCTCCCCTTCTAAGATTCTATTCTTGATTTAATAGTCTGAATTATTTTATCCCAATAATTCACTCTATTTTTCCCTACAAAAATGAAATTCCTAAGTATTTACATGAAAAAATTGAGAGTTGAAACCCCATAATTTGAAAAATCTTTTCCTTTAACCTTGCATCTGTGTGAAATATATAAATCTTTGACTTGCTTGAATTGACCATTTATCCTGAAGCTAAAGAGTACCTTTTTAGAACTTCTTTAATTTGTCTTGCTTCTACTAAAGATGACCTAAATAAAATGGTATCATCTACAAATAAAGAGAGTTATTGATAGATTGGTTGTTGGCAATTTAGTTCCTTTCCATTGATCTTCCAAATGCGCTTTCTTAATTGAACTGCTTAAGGCCTCTGCTAGAATAATGAATAAAAAGGGAGATAAAAGGGTCTCCTTGCCTCACTCCTTAAGAAGACTTAAAAAAACTCGAAGGATTTCCATTTATAGTACATAGAACATTGCACCTGACAAACAAGAGTAGATCCACTTACATCATTTTTCATGAAAACCAAACTTTTTCAATATCTGGAGCAAAAATTTCCAATCCACCCTATCATAAGCTTTCATCATGTCTAACTTAATAATAAAAGTTGGTATAGAAAATGTTGTCACAGAGTGCAAGACTTCATGGGCTACTATATCACCTTCTACTATTTCTCTTCCTAGAACAAAACCACCATGATCCTCCGATATTATACGAGGGATAATCTTGACCAACCTCAATTAGATAGCTTTTGTGAAGATTTTATATATGGTGTTACAAAGAGATATGAGTCTAAATTTTGAGAAAGATGAGGGGTTATTTTCCTTAGGGATCAATGCAATATGAGTTACATTAAATTGTTTTAACATAGACCTTGAACTTCTAGATTCCTCCAAAGCTTTCAATAAATCAGATCCAATAAACTCCCAGTATTTGTGAAAAAAGATGGAGGTGAAACCATTAGGACCTAGTGATTTATCTGCATACATTGAGAAGACTACTTCTTTAATTTGTTCTAAATTTAATGGTTTCATCAATCTTTCATTATCATGTGATGAAACTAAAGTGGGAATGTTTTGCAACATCTCTGCTCTCACATATAACTACTGATCTGATGTTCCTGCTGGTGCAAAAAGAAGATTTGAGAAAAAAATTACCCCTTCTTTTTGAATGCCCTCCTCTTTTGTTAATCTTTCACCTGTATCACTATTATCAATTGAAAAAATTGAATTCTTCACTTTTTTTATTTGGACAGATCTATGGAAAAAATTAATGTTTTTGTCACCCTCTTTGAGCCACATCTCTCTTGATTTTTGATGCCAATATATTTCCTCCCGAGCTGATAGCTCTTCCCATTCTTCTTGAATCATTTTTTGAAGCTCATATAATTGTGGGGTAAGGCCCTGAGCAATAATTTTAGAATTTACCAGGGATAATTGCTTGAATACTTGTTCCTTTTGTTGGAAAATATTCTTAAAAATTAAAATATTCCAATGCTTTATTCTACCCTTTATATGCTTTAATTTAGAACAAAATCTAAACATAAAGGTTCCATCTACTAAAGGATCTTGACACCACCATTTCTTTAAAAGATCCAAAAACTGAGGATGACGAAACCACATCTTTTGAAATTTGAAAGATGCTTTTGATATTGAATTCACATTTTTTCTTTGAATATCAAGAGACAATGAAAAATGGTCTGAGCCTATCCAAGGGAGAATTTATGTCATTAAAATAATAATTTGATTGATCCAGTTCGAGGTAACCAATGCCCTATCCAAACACACAACAATTTGCAAAAAATCTTTATGTTTATTTGTTTAGGTGTAATTTCCATTTCCTGGTTGAATATCTAGTAGAGCATTGTTAAGGACAAAAGAATTGAAGTCCTCAACTGTATTTTGAGGAGGAATAATTCCGCCCTTTTTATCTTTCATGGAAATAATTGTATTGAAATCACCCAATAATATCACCTTCTCAGCCCCAAATTGATCCAGAATTTGAGATGACTCATTCCACAAAAGCTTTTTCCCACTTATTGTATTTGGTGCATAAATGTATAAAAGATAGAATTGAAGATCAAACTATACTACCTTCATTAACTACCAATGATGCTCAGTTTTAAAAATTCCAATGACAGAAATTGAGATTTCCACAAAATGATCACCCCCCTGAATCCCCTTGTGCCACTGACTGAGCTGATTTCTAACCAACCCATTTTCTTATTACCACTTCATAAGATTGTTGAGATAACTTTAATTCTTGTAAGAGAATAATATCTACCCCAAAAGCATCAATTTGATTGTTAATGTAGACCCACTTGCTAGGGGCATTGATGGCCCTAACATTCTAAGATATAACCCTCATTCCATATTCGGAGAGCTAGAGGCTCCCCTCAATCATTTTTTTATACTTTCATCTAAAGTTGGTTGCCTACTTGATGCAATTTCCTCATGTAGCTTTATTGCATTTGATTTTCTACCACATTTACCAGGAGACTTCTGAGAAGGAGGGGACAAAAAAAGAGTCCGCTTTATTGAAAAAATCTGAGAAAACTTTATATCATTGCTTCCAACTTCAAAATATTTACCAAAATTTGTATAATCAGCTGATGAATTATCCAATTTAGAAAGATTTTCATCCTCTTCTACACTTGACAACTCAAAAACAAATTTGACTCCATCTGCCAAATCTGATACAACGCTTGGTGTAACCACCTCCTCAACTATTTCATCAATAATAGTAGAACCCACCAGAGTGAGAATATTCTCAACAAGACCCTCAAAATTTCCCATATTTAGAAAAGACTAAAAATCCTTAGACTCTAAACCATCAAACTTATTTGACTGATTTTATGAACCAATTATTGAAGTAGGATTAGAAACATAACTTTTCCATATTAAATCAAAAGTAATACTATAAGCTTGTTGTATTGAATGATGGAAAACCAAGGGAACATATAAATGTAGAGCTTTGGAATTTACAAAAAAAATTAACTCTGCATACTTCTCTTTTATAATTTTATGTTGAAAGTTCTATGAACTCTTCCTTTACCCAGAACCCTTCTCAAAAGATCAGATCTATGTTAGATCAAAATACACCTTTTGAAAGTAAAGGGTTTTCTCCTTAGCACAACTCTATTCCAAATGATTCAAAAGTGAACTTGAACTTGATGGAATATCACAATAGCTACTGGGAGCATACAATTTACCCTTTCCTTTATTCTTTCCATTTGGAAAAACCCCTAGCAGGTCAATATTATCAGAACTCACTTTAGGAAGCTCATGCATGGGATCTTGTACCAAGTTTGGAATTTGAGAAGCAAAAACATAATTTGCATTCTTAAACTCGTTATCTTGATCCTTTAACCCTTTGCAAGAGGAAGTAGGTTGACCCAAGATATGGCATTCCTTACAAATGTTTGAGCAGTTTTCATAGAAGATCTCTTGATTATAGACTCCAAAATTAGATAAAATTCTAATACTTTTAGGAAGAACTTTCATCATATCCAACAAAACACAAACCCTAACTGGAAACTCTAGTTTTGTGAAAAAATCCAGATCATGATTTAAGAAAGAGCCAAGGTGATTGGCTAGGATTTCATTAATGTCTGGCTCCATGTATTCCGAGGGTAAATATTGCAACTGTAACCAAAAAGGAATGAATCTAATTTTATCCTTTATAGGGTTAAAATTAGGTACCCAGGGCTGAACATGCAAACTAGAACCCCCACAAACCCAAGACTTTACCCTAAAGATCATATCTCTAGCTTGCTTAGAAGAGAAGAAAACAATTAAAAAACCATTTCTTGTCTATATAAAAAATCTGATTTGCACCTTCCCAATCATGATAGATTAGATCTTTCAGCTTAGAAATAGAAGGAGAATATTGCCAAAACTTACAAATTAAAGTCGTTTGATGAAGATTTAGTGACTGATCTTTGAGAAGATCCTCTGAAATCTTGACCGATGTAACCTCCATTTACTACCTATTTTGCTTCTTCTCTTTCCATTGTTTCTTATTTTCAAATTGTGCCTATTAGCAATCAGATATGCACCCTTTGTTAGATTTGCAAAAATTCAGACTATTTGTTGAAACATGGAAACTCTTTCCAGATGTGGGCAATCTATATGAAAAGAGAATCTCCAGAGTGAGTTGGTTCTCCATATGATTATCCTATTCTAAAGATATTTTTAGGAAAAGGGATAGAGAGTAACTAAAATTAAAATCTATGATTTGAAATGATTTCAAAGACTTGATAATAACCTAATGATGACTCTAGTTTTTTCCTCACAAACAGTTTTTCAGAAAACAACAAAATCTCACAACCTCTCATGAACAATTACACATAAATGATTTGCATGAAGATATGATTTCAAATGCAACATGCAACCTGTATCCTTGGACTTTTCTGCATCAAAATCACAGTCTTAGGACATAACAAAGATTCTGTAAATAGATATTACAATGCAACATCGAACTAAAATTGCAACTAGACACCAAAAATGATAAGTAGGAATGTTGTTTTTTATTCAACTGTAGGAGTATGCCCAAAATCTCAAAACTGAGTACAAAGCAGTTTTCAAGCTCAAAAATGTGTGAGAGCAAGAAACTAGAATATGAACTAGAAAACCCTAAGTTTTCTTCAAAGATATATCCCTCAAAACCCTAATCCGAGCTCTAGAAAAAAGCTCAAGGAAAGGTCTCAAAATCTGCCCAAAAAGTCAATACAAAAGTGGAAAAGTCTCACTTTTTGTATGCATATACTGTCAGGCCTCTAAAAATAGGCAAAAACTGCTTTTAAAGCAAAGAAAGCACCTTATCTCTCCAATAGGAATCTCAAATCCGACCAAGAGGAAAAGTCAATGTCCACTGCTAAAAATAGTAAGAAAACATAAAACAATTTATAAAGTATTGTTTTATGCTTTTGCTCTACATGCATGCAGTTTTACAATTTGATTTATTTTTGCAATCAAAATTAAAAATCTTTTGCAAACAATACCTTATATCTCCAAATACAAATTTGATTTTTCTTGTAAAAAATCATAAAAATAATAAAGCCATCTTTATTAAATACCTTGATTAATTGATTTCCTCTAAAATCAATTAAAAAAATAAAATGCCTAAATCCTATATTGGCCAATATTCAAAAAATATAAAATTGATTATCAAAATCAATTGAAAAAACAAATCACTAAAGGCTTGATCACTCTCAATTTTAATGAGGCATTACTTTGACATTATCCAAAACCTAAAATCTAAGGACCAAGCAATATTTAATCAGACCAAGCCTAAGACTTAGGCACATAGAAATATATGAAGTCCCTAACAAAATCGACCTAAGGCATATGAGACCATGGAAATAAACTTAAGGCATCAATTTAAAATGCAAACACTAAAAGCCCTCAAGTTCGAATTAGGGAAACATGAAGCAAAAGTGGGGCAAAAAACCCTAATCTCCATCATTTCGCACTTTTGAGAGTGAAGGCTTGGGAAAGAAATGGCTCTGCAGCCGCCATCATGCACATGCTTGGGAACTCCATGATTTTTGGTCTTTAGATGGTCGATTCTTCACAGAAACTATGGTAAGTTGACTTATTTATGATTATGGCTTTCTCTCTTATGTTTGAAAGCAACATAAAACCATAAGGCCGTGACCTCTCCTCTCCAATTCTGATTTATTGTTCCATTATTTTGTGTTTGACTTATCACTGGCCGCCATGGGAGAGCTCGACCCTTTTTCTTGAGAGCTCTAATGAGCTTGGTTGCGCCACCTCTACTCCTCCACAGGAATCACAAGGTAAGCTACTCCTCCTCCAACATTTTTTTGTTATTCTCTCTAACAAACTAAAGCTTATGAAGCTTTAACTCTGCAAAAGATCATTTATCATGTAAATTTACAGGCCATCACATAGGCCACACCAATTTATGTAGCATAAATGGGTTCCTCTATGAATTCTTACTGCATTTTCTCACCTTTCTCATCTTGAGAAACTTAGACAAAACTTAAAACAACTTTCTTATGGTGAAAAAGATAAGAAAACTCTCCAGGCCATGGCCACTCATGCCTAAAATGGGTATTTAAACCTGAAGCTACACTTAATTTATTACCTTCTTCTCTAATTCCTCCTTATGAATGAGCTGGACTCATGAATTCAATATGTAATTTGCATCTTTTCCCAGAACCTTACATGGGCATTCTTGATTATGAGAGAAAATGTTTGTCTTGTCTTTCTGTTGAAAACCCTTGCATGGGTAAACTAGAAAATGAACTATCTACACTTTGAGTAAAATTTTGTATATGGGCTTCCTGCATTTTAACTATACTGCACTCTTGTCAAATACCGAATGTGGGTATCCATTATTTCGAATAAATCTGTATTTTAATAAAAATGCTCATATGGGATTCTGGAAACCAAAATAAATATGCATTTGAATAAGCAGTCTGAATGTGGGTATTTGTTATTTTGAAGAAAATAGTTCACTCGAATGCATCTTAAAGAAGACCACATTTCTGAAATAAAATTCATATGGGTATTGAAATTTCTGCATAGATTGCATTTCAACTCTGGCTATTTTCTCTCACTTCTGAGAATCAACATAAATAATCTGCTCCGTTTTCTGAAAAATGAGTAAACATGAACTGTGCTCCATTTTATTTCCAGTTACTGCATCTCCTTTGACTGTATGGAAAACCCTAGCTTGGCCTTGTAGATTTCAACTAAACGACAAAAATCTTGTATCTTCAAAACCCCCTTATTCTCAAAACAGCATATGGAGCACATTCCTTCACCCAATTACGACCTTTCGCACACGAATTCTTGATTCACAAGTCATTTTTATATTGTTTCATTATTTTGGATTTCATCTGTAAAGCTCCCTCTTGCTTTGTCATTCCTTGCTCATTCTGGAAACAAACTCTTCACATTGCAATCCTTGAGTAATCTATCTATGATTTTCCACTTGATAATTGTCAATTATTCTTTGAAAAATATACTTTTAATGAAAAAACAATTGAAAGTCAGAACAAGATCCAAAACAGTGTATTTTGACTGTTTCCCCTTCAAAGATAATGATGCATAAAATTTACTTATTGCTACATTTACCCTTATGCATTACAATTATGATGGATTACCTGATACTTGTCTCTATCCATTCAAATGAAACTCGAAACTCTGCACATGCTTACTTTATCGAACAATATTCTATTGATGAGGCATATGTATGCATGTTCACTATCATCATTATGAGATAGAACACTACTGCTCCAAAACAGAAAAAAATATGAAACAACATTTATGTGAACAAACGTAAAACAACAAAACAGTATTATGACAACAGTACCAAAATTTTTCAGACAACATGATCACTTTCAATCGAAACGACTTCATCAAATTTATTGTCCATTTGTAATTTTCACTTCGTGTTTTGATCTGACTGTTATGAGTGCATGAAAAATTTGATTATTCCTTTAAGTTGTAAAGCTCAGAAGAGCAAGGTGATTGTATTTTTCCTTCTCAGCCCTCTTGTAATGTATAAGGGCAACATGTTGGGCTCTACCCTTGTGGGAGCCCCTTTTTCCCCACATGCTTGGTCTTCAAATGATAATAATCTATATGAATTTTCCTATACCTGCACAAGGAAACAAACAATGTTAGCATAAAAAACAAAGAATGATGATGATGTTTTATCTTTTCAGTTCATGCTTTTGTTCCTTTCCTTAGTTGATTCTATGTATTTCGAAGAGTAAATTATATGTCTGTTGGTAGAGCTTGTATTACAACTCATATCTGAAGCTCTTAATTGACACCCCTCTCAATCTCTTGCAGGCACACTTAGGAGCGGAAGCAGGACGGAGCAAGCATCAGTGTCTCGGCCGAAGATGAAGAAACATGCAATGATGGATATATCTTCTGCTATTTGCTTTCTCAATTCTTTTATCTTCAACTATAGAATTTACTTTCCTCAATGAATATAATTGGCTAAAAACCATGGCTTGTGTGGATATTCAAATTTATTCTTTCATTTCCATTCTGAAAGAAAAGCATTAAAATGCAAAGTTGTACCATCATTTGTATTCTTGCAATCAAATGAACATATGTAATGTGGATCACTTCATGAGATAAAGGAAAGCATTTTGTTATGCTTTATTATTTGTATATTTAGCTCAGTACTCCATTTGAATTACTTGCAAAAAACATGAATAATATTTTTTGAAATTCAACCTTCTCAAAAACTTGCATGACTGTCACTTGATAAATGATAAATAAGGTGCAAGAAACACTTAAGCATATGCATAAATAATTGTATTTTCACTTTCAAATATAACAATATTTAATTCAGCTCCACCAATTTGAGTTGTAGAAAAAAATTGGTAACAGTGCCCCTTGATGAAAAGGGGTACAATGTTGCCTCTATGTTTTCCATTCATTTGAAGGTCTAACCCCCAGATCCACATTATTAGGGAAAGTAGCAGGTGAAACTTTGACCCCCAAATTCACATTGTTAGGGAAACTAGCAGGAGAGGAAACTTTCAAAGGGATATTATTTGGAAAAGTTGATGAGATCTGAGCACCATCTTCCAAAGCTCCAACAATATCTGACTCCGAAATAGGTGAATCTGGAAAGACTGAAAACTTAGAACTACTTTGTTTAGCATTCTAAAGTTGAAGCCGAAGAACTCTATAACAATCTTGTTGTTTCTTGACTATATTATTCAGGAATGTAGACAGAGGAGCAACAATACCCGACTCTAAAATTTTATCACTATTTGGAATGAAGGGAGCTCTGGGTATTCAAGAACCCCAAAACGAGCATAAGATTGAGAAGAAATTCTAAGAGAGCTTATAGAGGCTTCCAAATCTGATCGACAAATATCAAAAGATGGTTGAACAAATTGAAACAGATTTTTCTTGGGGCAGTTTGATTTCCCATTACCACGATAAGGGTTTTTACTAGCATGGAAAACCCCATTATTGGAAAAACCTCAAAATGACGAGGAAAGAAAGCCCCTAGACTTAAATTTTTTAGGATTCTTGGAAGAAAAAACACTACTTGATCGACGATGAGAAGATCTACCATTAGAAACAACAAAATCCGTTGAGAGCGATCCCCTAACAAGGAAAAAAATCTCCATGAAACCTTGTCGGAAGCACATAACGACTTGAAATTTTTGAAAAATTCCCATTAGAACGCTTGACTTTGATGGTTACAGGTACAAAATTTGTCTTCTATTTTGAGGACATGGGTTGAAACGCATGGAGACTTGGGGTCTTTTTCTAGTTATATTTGAGTGCAGGTATAATTATGGGGATGATTATGGTGTCATAAATATGTAGGTACATTTGAGCATTGGCATGACATAATCATGTATGTAGTTGTTTGGTTGTGGTGTGGTGTTTAGCATTAGGAGGTTGTTTTTATCTCCTAGATTATTGTTTGGTTCCTCGACTATGATTACTCATTTGTGGACTTGTTTGTCAACTAATATATGTGGTTGATTTGGTTTTTAATTCTTGAGTTCTACATGATTATCTTCTTTGATATCTAGTCTTGTAACTTACTAATGTGATGATGAGTTTGTGTGTTTCATTGTTTAGATCTTTGAGTTAGCTACCCATTTTCTTGCAATGAGATGACTTGAATGTGGATTGTCTATATCCATGAGATTTATTAGTGTTGATGCAAAAAAAATTATTTGGCCTTATTTTTGGTCATATGTGCATTAGTATGTTTCATTAGGATGAGAGGATGGATGATTAGAGTGTTTGGGTAGTCGATTGTTGGGACTTGTAGCATGTGGTTTATTATGATGTCATGATAGCTTGGTTACATTTCATTGGTTACACATTTCAGTGGGAGATTTTGATAATGATGATTTGGTGTTTTAGGATTAATTCCTGATGTTTTGATGGTGGCTGTATATTATTGGTTTGGAAATCTTGGTTTTGTAGAAGTTGAGAAAATACAACTTCACAAACCTCGAAGATCACCTGCATGCAAATAACTTGTCACAAAAGAAGAGATGGAGACAAACAAGCAAGGGTTCTCTGAAAACTAAAAATGTATATATTAGAGAGAATGAGAGAATGAATTGATGTGATAATACAATGAGATCAATCCTTATAAAAGGAGATCGAGAAACCCTAAAGAAACCCTAATAGGAAAAACCCTAAAAGAAGCCCTAAAAGGAAAACATTTAATAATTAATATAATTATTAAATGTCACTTTATGCAAACTAAAGTGAAATCTTAAGAAGGGAATAAAGGTAACTTAATTAACATAATTAAGTTAAAACCTTTACTCTAACACCCCCCCTTAAGATGAGCAAAAGTGCAGCTACAAACAAGTGCAAAAAAAGCAAAGGTAACTACAATGCAAGAAGGCAAACATGGGTTCTGACAACTAGGGCAGATCAGGTACCCAAATACAACCAAATCTCTGTAAAGAGGAGAAATAGAGAAAACCTCATGGGAAAAACTCTACTCCAAAAAGAGAAGCATAAAGCCAAGAAGAACATCACTGAAGCAGAAGAAGCTGCAAACAACTGTCGAAAGATGACTTTTATGGTGCTAAAGAACCTCCGCTGAAGATAGGATGATCAGGATCAATAAGACAACAATCTGCATGAGTGCCCCAAACGACACTACTCGAATCAGTAGGAAAACAAAGGAAAACACCTAGAATGAAGATACAGATGGCACAAGTACCAATAGTCTAAAAAACATTAATCAACTGAGAATGGAAGATCCCTTCCAAGGAAAAACCAAGGAAGAATTAGCACGAACAATATAATACCCCCCCATAATGTTGAACTAGGAGAACCTGACAGATCCACTGAAATGGTGTGAAACACCCTGTCATGCATGAAGGAGAAGAAACAACATCTGAAAGTGCGCAAAAAATCACCTACAACTAAAAAAGTGGTGTGCAAAACAAAACACACATGCATGAGGCTGGAATAATATAGATCCACTGTCGTCATGGAGGGACACTCACTGGACAAAGGTGTGATGGCAAACAAAGGCAAACTACACAACCCCCCATGGCACTTTATAATAACAATGCAAGTACAAAATATGGCACAACCTTATGTGCAAAATCCCGAAAATACATGTACAATAGTGTGGCACTTTATCTCAGTGCATTTACATAAAAGATTGCTTACAAATGATGCTCAAAATGCCCAAAAAAAGACAAAAAAGCTGGAAATACATGAAGGAAAGCCAAAAAACTGACTATCGAATGCACCAACAAAAAAAAAGCAATGAAACCCACACCACTGGAAAGTTGAGAAAACCAGCTTTCTGATGATATCTCGTTTGCCAAAAAATGATAGTGTATGCCCAAGTTACGACCTCTAGAAGAAAACAACTCCAAAGATGAAAAAAGCCAGTGCTGCATTAAATTTGACAGTTATACGGTAGTCGCAACAAAAACACGAGCTTAAATTTGACGGCCAAATGGCCGTCACTGCAAATGCACAACTGGGCTTATTTAAAAAAAAGTTTTTTTAAAAAAATAAAAAAAACAATAAATTTTTTTACAAAGTTTAATATTTTTGTTTAAAAAAAATTAATTAAAAAAAATGGTAGTGGGGCGACAGCCGCTGTTGGCTAATAGTGTACCGCCTTTGGCAGTACTGTCAGACCGGCGGTTGGCATTAAAGTCAGCGGTGATCGGTAGTACACCGACCAACGGGACAGAGGGCCCGCATGCCTGTGGTCGTAGGTACCTGCGGGTACCCTGTACCATGTAGGAGAAAATACAACTTCATAAACCCCAAAGATCACCTACATGCAAATAACCTGTCACAAAAGAAAAGATGGAGACAAACAAGCAAGGGTTCTCTGAAAACTGAAAATGTATATATCAGAGAGAATGAGAGAATGAATTGATGTGATAATACAACAAGATCAATCCTTATAAAAGGAGATCAAGAAACCCTAAAGAAACCCTAATAGGAAAAACCCTAAAAGAAGCCCTAAAAGGAAAACATTTATTAATTAATATAATTATTAAATGTCACTTTATGCAAACTAAAGTGAAATCTTAAGAAGGGAATAAAGGTAACTTAATTAACACAATTAAGTTAAAACCTTTACTCTCACAGGTTTACTTGTTCTCTGGAGTTGTTGGGATTACAATTGAGTGTGTGTGGATCATGGGTGATCTTAATTTAGAATATGGTTGTCACAATGCCATGTGTAGTGTTGGTGCTTACAACTAATTGTACAATTTTCTCTAAGGATTAGCTAAATCCTATACTCAAGAACCCTAGGTCAGTGGCCAATGAACAAGAGAAATTTTATACTATTTCTTCTTTGCACTTTAGGCTCTATAAAAGAAAGGTGGGTTCGCCTTTCTATATCATCATTTGAATTATAGTAACGCTTAAAATGATGCCAAAAGAGATGATAGTCTCCACACTAACATTTTTAGAGGATGGTCTTGATTAGATAAATCATCTTCAAAACCATCTATTTTCTCTATATTCTTTGGTGGTGTGGATTGAGCATAAAATATAAATTATAATAAAAGTAAATCTCAATTAGTAGGCTTGAGCCCTATGAATCAATTTGGCCAGTACCTTATCCATAATAGAGTCAAGAAGATAATTCTTCTAAATAGAAAAGTAAATAACTAACTCAAGGGTTTCACAATCTTACTACCTTACAATAAGAAACCAATAAATGGACAATATTGTTAACCTTATTATAAATCCTTACTACAAATACATCTTTAAGTATCTAACTAAAAGAAAATTTAATCAATTACTTGAATAGAAGATAATCAATTAAACATTCATCACAACAATTGTGTAATGAGAACCTCAAGAAATCTTTGATTTATTAAGATTCAAATGATGTTGGATTACAATATGGAGACATTAATAGTATGACTTGTATTCATATTTGCAAAATTGAGGTGTTTATTTCTATTACAAAGAGAGATTATAACATTAATTTTCTAAAATTTAGAATTCCTAAGTATATAAGACTTGATTATATACAAATAATACAAGGATTAAGGACTTAGAATCCTAATAATGAGGCTCAAAATTCCCTTTTATAGACACAAGGGAAGCAACAATCAAAAAGCCTCATTCACCGCTTAATACGTTAAAATATAAAATCTAAGTGGTGACATTATTCGCAAATGACAAAATACATTTATACAAAAGGAGTAACCACTCAAAAAGTAGTTAAACATATTTTAGAGCATTTACATTGGTGTATGGATTTGATTTCTTCAAAATTTCTCTTTGCAGGCGGTAGGACATCTCTGACATTCTACTCTACACATGCCCATGTAGAGGTTATGTGTGGTTGGTGAAGACAAATTGAAACACAACTCAAATATTTGCTCCTTCCTTCTCTTTATCTTTATTATCCTCTATTGACATGCCATCTCTAGGTGGAAGAAATTGGTTGACTCTAACCATATGTGCTTTATAGTCATCAGCTATCAAAACTAGGACCATACCAAAGAAGCCCAAAATTTTGTACTCTAAATTAGAGAATGAATCCACACATAAAATCAATTGCTTTGCATCAACTTCTCCATTCTTATTAATTTTACTGTACATAGGGGTGAGGATATCAACAAAAAATGACCTCCACTCCTTGCAGGACCTTATTTCTCCTCCCTCACTCAAAACTGGAGGCATGTAGAACTCCTAAAAACCTTCAGAAGTACTCAATTCCCTTCTCATAAGGTCCCTATACCTATTATGATGACCAATAATGTCATCTAATAAATTTGATTTACAAAGAACCTCAGACACTAAGCAGCTATTAAAATTAGGATTTTCAGCAATAATTTGTATAAATGTAATACCAAGGGCCCAACTAATCTGAAATCATTTTAGCCTAACTCATGTTTGAGCATGGATAGCACAAGAATCCATTAAAGTTATATATTTGTCCCACACCTTATCTACTTTTCCCAAAATGTCGCACAACTCATGACCCAAAATATTATCAACAACATTAGATATCTTCTTAATTGCTCCCTCCCTTGCTACTCTGGCCTCTTCATTTATTTTCTCAAGCTTCTCTTTCAAGTTCTTAATCTCAATGATCAAGCTATTCTTCTCTTGTGATGCTTGGGCGTCACTTATTTTATGTGGTGGAGGTAACAGTTAGCAATCAGATATGCGCCCCGTCAGATTTGCAAAAAATCAGACTATCTGTTACAACATTGAAACTCCTTCCAAATGTGGGTAATCTATAAGGAAAGAGAATCTCCAAAGTGAGCTGGTTCTCCATATGATGATCCTATTCTAAAATATTTCTTGGGAAAAGGATAGAGAGAAAATAGAATCTTAAAACCTATGATTTTGAAATGATTTTTTAATATTAGATGATGAACTAATGACTATTCTAGATTTTCCTCACAAATAGTGCTCAAAAACCAATAAAAATTTCACAACCTCTCAAGAACAATTTTACATAAGTACTTTTCATGAAGATCGATTCAAAACATGACATGCAACCTGTATCCTTGCACTTTTCTACATCAAACTACAAGCTAGGACATAACAAGGACTCCCTAAACATAAAACACAAGATAAACATCGACTGTAACTACAAACAGATACAAAAGGAAAGGTAGGAATGCTATTTTTTATTCACTATAGGAGTATACCAAAAATAATCTCAACTGAGTACAAAATAGTTTCAAGCTCAAAAATGTGTAAGAGCAAAAAACAGACTGAACTAGAAAACCCTAAGTTTTCTCCAAAGATATATCTTTCAAACCCTAATCCGAGCTCTTGAAAAAATCTCAAGCAAAAGGTCCTAAAGACTATGCAACAAGTCAACATACAAGTGGAAAGTCACACTTTTTGCATGCATAAAATGTCAAGCTCCTAAAAATAGCAAAAAATTCTTTTAAAGAAAAACACCTTATCTCTCCAACTGAAAACTCAATTCCGACCAAGGAGAAAAGTCAATGCTCAACTGCTAAAAATAGCAAGAAAACAAAGCAATTTATAAAATATTGCTTTGCTTCTGCTGTACATGATGCATTTTATAATTATTCAATTTTACAATTAAATATTTTCAAAAATCTTTTGCACGCAATACCTTATATCTCCCTTTACAAGTTTTGATTTTTTTATAAAAAATCATAAAATTACAATATTCTTCCTTGCATGTTTTAATTGTTTTCTCTAAAAAAATTTAAAATAAAATAAACCATAGGTCTATAACCCTAATCCTAAGGCATATTTTCAAGACCTAATGACTCTTCATAAAATCCTTTAGACAAATAACACTAAGGCAAAAACAGTTCAATTAATTTCTAAAAAATTAATCAAAAATGCAACTAGGGCATGAAGCCTTTCCCAAGGTATGGCTATAGAACAAATGCCTTAGGGTTCATGACTCGTCCATCATGGAATATTATTTTGATATTCATGAATTTCCTTAACTTAAACAACCAACCTAAAGTCGACTTAGGGACTTAGGAACCCTAAAGATCAAAGCTCAAAACAAGCCATAACATTTCACATTTTTTGAGAAAGGAGAGTTTGGAAAGAATTGCTCTGAAGCCGCTGCCATGTCTATGCTCAACCTTGCAGCTTGGGAAAGCTTTGATACTCTAGAATCTCCTCCATTCTATGGTAAGTGTGACCCGTCACTTCCTTATGTATCATTCTTGGTTCCTTTATTAAAAACATGGCCTCACAGGCCGCGACTTCTCCTCCATTCTTCTCTGATTTTCTCTTGCATTCTTTCTCTGTGCTTGCTTAACATTACCTTGGGCACCATGAGAGGGCTCGACCCTTAGCTTTTGTGAGTTCTAATGAGCTAGGTGTGCCCTGTGAGTTCTTGGACAACAAACACAATGGTAAGCTCTTCCTTGCTCATTGTTTTCCGTATTTCTCTCTCCCAAACTAAAGCCTACAAGCTTTATTTTCAAAAAATGGTTGTTGTCTTTTTAGAAAAAAATGCAGGCCTGTTGACTGGCCGCGTCATGAGTGTTCAAGCTACAACTTACTTTTATGAAAAATCTGTGCATTATCTTCCTGACAGGCCGCAACATGATATTAGTTGATTGATGACTCTCCATATGAAGAAATTCAAACTCCATGCACACTATGCTTTGATTTTGTTCTCCTATGCAAAAAACTCAAAAATGGCTCTCCTTATTTGATGAAACAGTAACTACAACTCCCCATTGGGCTCAACCCAAGCATTATCAGGCATTTCTATTTTAGAATGTAGAAACCCATGTGGGTATTCTGGAAACTACACTATAAACTTGTATTCAAATCCCAAACATCATGTGGTTATTCCTAAAACAATGAAACTTGAAGAAGATCAAACCTAATCCATGTTGTTCCAGCTTGCATCTGTAAAGCTCCTTCATGCTTTGATATATTCTTCTTATTCTAGCAACAAAATCTTCACATCCTTACTTGTCATCGCATATCCTTAGTTTCTATACCTAACACTCTCCATGCATAATGCACATGTAGACTTGGAACTTTTACAGATACTCCCACTTATTATATTTTGTCAAAACCCAATATGGGTACCTGCTAGAAATTGTAGAATTTGTATTTTAAAATGACCACACTCCTGGGATAAAAACACATGGGTAATTGTTAATTCCTGTGCACACTCCATTTGCTTTCCAGTTCATCTCCTCACCTGTCAAGGCATAACCTCATAACTTTGCACTGTTCACTATCATTGTTAAAAGATAGTGTACTATTGTTTCAAAACATAAATTATGAAACAACACTATAAAGCGAACAGTTTTAAAAAAACAAAAAAGTATTTAAAATAGTGGCTCAAAAACATGATAGATTGATGATTTTAACTAAAACAAGTTGTCCAATTAGCATTCATCTACAATTTTCACTTCCATATGTTGATCTGATTGTTATAAATGCATGGTAGTTCGATCGCTTGTTTAGTTGTAAAGCTGAGAAGAGCATGATGATTGCATCTTCCTTTCTCAGCCCTCTTGTAACATATAAGGGTAGCATGTCAGGCTCTACCCTTGTGGGAGCCTATTTTTTCCCACATGCTTGGTCTTCAAAAGATAAATAGCTACATGGCTTTTCCTATACCTGCACAAGGAAACAAACAGTGTTAGCATAAAAAATAATATATCATGATTGTGTTGATGTTTCTCCTTCAGCTCATGTCTCTGCACTTTGCTTGATTGTTTCAGTGCATGATTAGTAGCATACTACATTATCATTGATGGTTCATATAGGTATATTCATATTCAGAGCCTCTAACATCCCTCTCTTCCTTCCTATAGGTCAACGGAGCTCAAAGAATACAAATGGTGCACCACTTCTGCGTCGGTCATCAATCAATCAGGAAATGATGATTATGTTTGTACTTATGTGATTTTTCCTTCTATGCATCTTCCATAGGGTAGTGTGTTGTTTATGATTCACTTTGACAGTCACATCCATGGCTTGTGTGGATATTTGATTTCATTCTTTTTGCTTTTCATTTGGAAAAGAAAAAATGCATCTCAATGAAAATTTGTATTATCATCTGAATTCTCTCAATCAAATGAAATGTTATAAATATGGACCACTTTGTGAAATAAATGAAAGCATTTGAAATTCTTTATTGTTTAACGCTCAATCCTGTAGTTCATTTGTTTGTAAAGCATTTGAATAACAACTTTTGAAACTCTGATTCCTCTTTTCAAAGCATAACTGTCACTTAATGAACTAAAGCAAAGTGCAAAACAACACTCAAGCATATTAAGAAATAACTGCATTTTCACTTTAAAATATAACAGTATTTAAATCAGCGCCACTGTTTGAGCTGTAGTGAAAATTGGTAACATTTTGGCGATTTCCACTAGATGCTTGCGAGCTAAGCATAGATCAGTTGCCTTTGAAAACTCCATTGGGCTTGAAGTCAAAACTGCCCCTTCATGAACTTAGAAAAAACTGAAACAACAACTCCCAAACAACAGCAAAACAAAACAAAGAAAGCTAAAAGTAAACTAACAGGCCCTGATGGCCAACATAACAATGCGCAATAGCGCTTAGGAAAAGAAAACTACTAAAAAGAAATGTTAACGCACTTATTTGTAACAACTACTCTATTTATTTACAAGATAGAACTTATCTCAGAGGCAATGCTTGAGGTGGATCTCGTTAACTGGGATAGACAACACCTCTCCAGTCAGCTTTGAAAGTTGGAACGTGTTATGTTCCTTGTGCTCCATGATTACATAAGGCCCGTCCCAAATTGCATTGAACTTGGAATGTCGTCCAGGTCTGCTCTTATATTCATTCCATCTGAAGACTAGATCACCAATGATGAATTCTCGTGGTCTTGCCTTCTTATCAAAAGAGCTCTTCATCTGAGCTTGATGTATTTCAAGATGTTTTAAAGCTTCCCTTCTAGTTTCCTCAAGCTCTACCAGCTGTGCAAAACACACTTCAAGAGGCTACTCATTTAATAATTCCAGGTCTTTCACATAACTTAAAGTCGGAAACTCAATAGAAATGGGTAACTTAGCTTCTTTACCATAAGAAAGTACATAAGGAGAACAACCAATTTCCCTTTTAGGAGTCACTCTGTCAGCCCAAAGAGCTAACTTAAGTTTTTTGTGCCATATTCGTTGATTGTCCTCGACGGTCTTCTTGATTATCCAGATTAGATTCCTATTTATAGATTCTGCTTGCCCATTTCGCTGCGGATAATAGTTAGAAGATGTATTCAAATAAATGTTATTTCTAACTGACCAATCAAAAATTTTAAACCAATGAAGGCCAAACCATTGTCAAAAATTATAGAATCTGGAGTGCCAAATCTTGACACTAAGTCTTGATAAACATTAAGCACATAAGTCTCATTTGCTTCTTTTAAAGCAACTGCCTCGGTCCATTTAGTAAAATAATCTATAGCGGTCAGTATCCATTTATGGCCCGCACTTGAAGGCGGGTTGATTGGCCCTATAAAATCTAAGCCCCACTTAGCAAAGGGCTGCTCCACTTGAATTGGATGCACAGGTAAAGCTACAAGTTTCTATTTTCCTAAAAATATAGCACACTTTTCACATTTTAGACCCAAGCAATGGCATCTTTGAACAAATTTGGCCAATAATAACTAGCCTGCATAATTTTTAGGGTTGTTGTTCTTGCAGAAAAGTGGCCTCCTGAAGGCCCATCATGAAATTCTAATAAAATCTTATCAACTCGGTCAGGTTCAATGCATCTTAATAAAACACCTTGAAAATCTCTTCTATATAGAATGCCATCAATAATTGCAAAAGGGATAGACTGTAATTTGTAATACCTCCTTTTCGCTCTGTCTAGACCTTCGAGACACTCGCCAGTTTGCAAATAAATCATCATTTACTGCACCTAGGTAGCAACAGGAACTGGAACAATGGCTGCATCATCATTGTTTAGCACTGTCCCAACTTTTTCAATCTCCTCTAGGTTGTTGCCCACTGTGTTTTCTACAATCTATTCACACAAACCCCTACCTCTGACGAGCTTGGTTATTTTAATGTCTATGTCAAACTCCATGACCTTGGTTATCCAACCAACACGCTTATCATTAATTTCACGGTTCAACAAGAAATCTTTAGCAGTTAAATTGGCAACCAACAAATGAATCTTCTTGTTCGATAGCATATGTTTGAACTTTTTTAAACTTCTTACAACAACAAACACATGCATCTCAACAGAGGAATACTTTACCTCATAATCATGTAGTACCTGGTTGAAAAAGGCCATAGGTTACTCCAAACCTTCATCGTTCTACTGTCAAAGCATAGTAGAAATAGTATCAACTCCTCCAAATGCATAAAGAATGAAATCTCTGTCGTACTTTGGATTAATGAGGGTAGGGGCAGCTGCGAGAGCTTCTTTGATTTGATCAAAGCTTTTTTTACCTTCCTTGGTCAAGGCGAAAGGTATATTCTTTTTCAACATAAGAGTGAGAGGTTGCAGCAAAGCTACGATATTTGGTATGAACCTCCTCACAAAATTTATTCTTCCAAGAAAGCTTTGCAAACCTTTCTTGTGAGCTGGCAATGGTAATTTGAGAATTACATAAATCCTTTCAGAATCTATGGAAATACCTTGCTTTGAAACAATGTGTCCAAGGAGTTTACCTTCGTGTACAGAAAAAATACACTTCTTCGGATTGAGAGACACTCCGAACTCCCTGCACCTCTAAAAAATATGTTCTAAATGATCAAGATGTTCATTAGCATTTCTGGAAAAAATAGTAATATCATCTAAATATACCAGAACGATCTTGTTCATGAGGCCATGAAAAGCCATATCCATTGCTCGCTGAAAAGTTGCTCCATTATTGGATAAGCTGAAAGGCATCCTTTTGTAGGCCATCATGCCCCACTTAGTCGTGAATTCTATTTTGAATTGATCTTGTTGTTTTAATAGAATTTGGTTATAACCTGAGTAACCATCTAGCAAAGAAAATCTATTAGAACCGGAAACCACCTACAAAATTTGCTCCATGGAAGGGAGTGGGTAGTGGTCTTTCAGTGACACTCTATTTAAATCTTTGAAATCAGCACATAATATGATCTCCCCACTTTTCTTCCTAACTGGAACTAGGTTTGACACCCAAGAAGTATGTTTGATGGGAAAAAATATGCCACTTTCAACTAATTTATTCAGCTCAACTTTCATAAGGTGTTCTAATTTGGGATTGAGAGGCCTTTGTTTCTACCTTATTGGTTTTGCAGCTGGCTCTAATTCAATAGTATGTTGGGTTAATTTTGGGTCAAACCCCTTCAAATCCTTATACTCCGAAGTAAAAATATCGCTAAATTTCTGACATAACAGAATAAACTCCTGTTGTTCCTCTTTATTACATACCTTTCCCAGCTTGAGGAGCTTACCTTTAAAGATTTCAACTGCTTCATAGTGTTCCTCCTTAACAATGAGGCTACACTTATCTCTCCTCATTTGGTCATTTGAGTTGAAAGTAGATTCCAAGGTCACCAAACCCCTTGGCAGCTTGTTGGTCCTCAACTATACAATTTGATTGTCATACTACTACTGCCACTTTTGCTGGTTTCCATCTGCAAATTCAGCTTCAAAAATTAAAAAATTTACAATTTTCTCATCGCTGTCAAAAACCTTCCAACTCACATTATTGTCAAGAATAGAAGGTTTGACGACTATTTTTACATATTGATGTGCCTCTACTTTGTGAATTTCGTTGGAATATCAAACTGAGCCCCTATAGTAGTAAGCCTATCTGCATGCTTATTTTTATTTCTAGGAACTAAACTGATATTAAAAGCATCAAGGTCTTCTATTAAATCCCATACACGATGCTTATATTTCTTAAGCAATTCATTCTTTGTAGCATTTAGATTTTTGACCTGATTTACTATTAACTCAGAATCACCATAAACACGCAAACATTTAATACCTCTTTTTCGGGCCCACTCTAGGCCGTGTACAAGTGCTTTGTATTTAGCTGTATTATTTGTACAACTGAACGCAAATCTGAAAGTAGAATAATATTTTTCTCCCTTTGGTGAAATCAGCATGGCCACACCACCAACACCTGCACTGCTCCTCAAACCATCAAAATAGAGTTTCCAAAGTTTATTTTCCTGCCCTGCAAGTTGTACTTCCCTTTTAATCAGATTAGGCATATTAGAATCAGGTTCACAAATCATTTAAACCCCTAATCCTACCTCATCTATATGTTGGAAGGGATCAAGCTCATGATCTTCGGCTGCCCATTCATCTAGATTTATACTTTCTACATGGGTGTTGTGGTTTGACATCATGGTTTGCTCCTCCGATACAGGGGTGATGCAAAGGTTAGCGTTTATAGGGCTCATAATGTATAGTTCAATGTGGTCTTTGGCTAAAGGCTCAAAATTTATGGTTACCTTTGTACCATAACTTGTTCTAAAAAATAGATGAGACCAGTCAGATGACAAGAAACCCCCCAACTTGGCTATAAAATCCCTTGATAGGCAAATGGAAAAGTGTGGTGGCAAATCGATTACATGTATATCTTGGTGAATCGCAAAACTAGGGAATGTGTGCAAGGTAAGGGCTAATTTTTTTACTATACCAGGAGTTCTAACAATAGACCCATCTAACTGAACTACACCCTTCTAAGGGTTGGGTTCATAGACAAGACCTAATGCATCAACTAATTTTTTAGGCATAACAGAGTTACTTGTGCCAGAATCAACCATGCAGTTATGCACTAATTTATCCCCAATGATCAGAGTCAAATAAAATGGGGGAGGGTTTACCTCCTTACCTTTCTGCTCGCTTTTACCTTCCGAACTGTTAGTGAACATGGCTTTGGTAGCACCTTGATTAGTTTCATCAGAAATAGACAACTCAGTTAGAGCATCTTGCAACAAACTTTTTTGACCTGGGATGTGCAAAGCATCTAATACAAACATGTTGACAGTAGTCTTTCTGAGGTGTTCAACAATATTAAAAGAAGTAGCATTTACCTTCTGTTGGTTTTTTGTGATAACAAAATCCTTCTACTTCTGCAAGGGTTGCAAATGTGTCTTTGATTGCTCTTTGCTAGGTATCTCTTGGCCCTTTTGTAAAAATTGCACCTTGTATTGTGTTGCAACATTAGTACTGGATGTAGAAACAGGCTGCTTATCTTTTGTAGGTTGCTGCTATGAACTTCTAGCTTGTTGTCCTAGGTCCATTGCTCTCTTTTTCGATCTTGTGTTGGCTACGACACGAGAAACTTGTTGATCCTGGCCATTCACGCCACATAACTCAGAACTCTGCCAGTTTGGCAGAGTGACCTCAAAACCTTCTTGTTGTTCCAGGCTTTGATTTGAAACACTTTATGAACCTGCATAACTATTTTGAACCATTAAGGCATGATTTCTCATGCCATTATCACATGTTGATTGGTTATGGGGATGGTTGCATGGATAACACCAATCACAATCCTGGGCGATATTATTCTGAGGTACGAGCTCCTTTGACGAACTGGTTGCATTTGGGTTATATGGTTGGAAGGGTCTTGGGTTAAAATTTCTCTTCTGGCCCTGGTAATCATTCTGAAAAGTAGGCCTATTAGGTTGGTTTTGCTGATAAGTGGCTTGATAAGGTTTATGTTCATGACCTACTTGCTTCTTAATGCTCACAAGATCATTCCCGAAGGTCTTGAGTATACTTTTAATCTCCTGGATTTCTTGGTTTTGGGCTAGAGCAACAATTTGTTGTGATGTAGTTTGATAACCTATTGTTGGGACAACGGGAACATTAGCTAAGGGAGCTAAAGCAGTAGGGGTAAGTGGTTGTATTTCAAGAAAATTTGGCATAGGAGGTCTAGGAGCTATATCTCCACCTTGGATGAGACAATTCTCAGCTCTAATGGCGATATCATAAGCATCAGGGAGCATATTCCCACCCATAGATTGGGTCATAACTGAATTCTTATTGTTCAAAGATTTTAAGTAAAATAGAAAAAGCATGAGCTAGTAAAGGCCTTACCATTGTAGGAATTCTAGCCCAAGTTATCTGAAAATGGGGATTGAAATCCACCAAATGTTCGTGCGGTGCTCTCTGAATTATGCTCAACTATTCTAGCAGGGACATATTATCATATTTATCAACAAAAAAATGGTATAGACCATTACCTAGTGCATCCCATGTTGCAATCGAGTTGGTTGCAAGGCCTTTGAACCATTTTAATGCTTTCCCTTTGAGCGATGCAGCCAAGAGCCTTAACGCAACATTCTCCTGCATGATGTTGTGAACTAAACATAACATAGACACGTCACGAATGTGCTCCACTAGTGTTGTGTGATCTTCTCCAGTGAAGAATGGCAGGCTTTTAAGGGTTGCAATTGGGATGCCATCATGTTGAGCAATGTCTAATGGACTACCTCCATTAAAAGGTGCGAACGGATGTTGCCTTGGCGCTGCCATTGGCGGTATCTATGATATTGGAACTGGTACTCCTGGTGATAAAACCAAAGAGCTGAAAACAAGAGGTGTTGATTTTGACCTCGCTGGCATCTCAAATAGCCTCCTTGTTGTTCTGCCAACTCTTCTTGGCGGGGACAATTGTCGATATTGGAAAGGTGTGTTGGGTGAAAATAGTGTAATCAACTTCTCAATAGATTACACCATCTAGACTTCAACCACAACTATGCGATATATGATCTCTCCTCTTAGAAAGGGGAGGTGCCCTTCTTACTGCTAATTAGAAGCTATAGTAAACTTAAAAGAATACTCACAAAATGTACACTGTACTCATGAAATGGGGGGGGGTGTTACATTCATACTTCTCTCTTTTTTCAGAGAAGATGTTTACAATGCTTCATGATGAAAAGCTTTAGATCTGAATAACTTAAACTTAAACAACAACAGTAATGTCAATATTTCTATCTTGACAAAGCACAACTTAGAAATACCAGGTATGATTTATAATAACAAAAGGTAAAAAGAAAAGGGAAGGCTCACGAAGGCACAAAGTCGTTCCGTAGCCTTTTCAATGTTGAATCTTGTAATGGTATCGTTCATTGTATTAGAAGCACAAAGTCTTTTAGACACAATGATTCCTTGAACAACATGAATGATTACAAGCACAAAGTCTTGTAGATCCTTCAACAAAAACCTTAAAATGTAAACAAATCCAAATGATAAATGTAACACAAATTTTACATCAACCACTTGAAGCCTTTTCAGTCTCATACACAAATCACTATTGATATAATCAACACACAAAACAATTGACTCCAACACAAAGTCTAGCATTGAATCCTCTTTTCTTTATTGATTAGATCTGAATTCACAATATTGAACACAAAGTCTCAATGCTTGTTTCAAAAGAGCAGCACTTCGTTGCAAAATATAAAAAGGTAAATATTACAAAATAAATCCCTCTTATTTATAGAAAGGAGGGAAAAGAAAAATTAGGGAATCAGATAAGTAAAAATAGGAAACCCTAATCTAACTGAGTGTAATTTATTTCTACGTAATCGCACCTCATATTTTGGTGCAATTACATTTTACAAAAATACATTTAAGATGTCAAAAACTATTTACAAGATGCATAAAGGGAAGCATCAAAATTTTCAACATTGGGAGACAGGAATCTTCATGGTTCCTTGCTTGGGCGCGGAGTCTTCATATTTCTTCCTGGTCTCTTGCGTGAACTTTTCATCTAGACCAACAGTGTAATCCATAATGGTGTGAATTCTTGTGATCAGCCTTCTGGCAGATGAATGGACTTTCTTGCACCTGTTGCATGGTGGCTTCTTTATAGATCTAGGATAGTTCACTGGACTGGAAAATGTCAACTTCAAGATCGCTTGATTAAATCTGGAGAGAAACTGCAAGGATGGTGAATCAATAGATGCTAGCAGAAAACATAGCATTGGGAAGCGTGATGTGAGCAAACGATGTCGAGCAAGCATGAAAAGAGGAAATAGGCATGGAAAATGATGTGGGAGTGGAGAAACATGGTCTAGAGCGAAAATGGAGTGGTTTGGAAGTGTTTAAGGCAAAAACTGCCAAAAGTGTAATGGCGCTGAAAATCAGCACCCTTGCACTTTATGTGTAAGTTTGGCAAAAAGTATGTCAAGGCGCTAAAAATCAGCACCCTGGCACTTGGGCTCAACACTTAGTGAAAAACTGGGAAAAGTGTACTTGAGTCAAAAATCACTGCTCTAGTCATTTTGACTAAGTATGGAAATGGTGCACTTGAGTCAAAAATCACCGCTCTGGTCATTTTTGACTAAGTTTGGAAACGGTGCACTTGAGTCAAAAATCACCACTCTAGTCATTTTTTACTAAGTCTGGAAACGGTGCACTTGAGTCAAAAATCACCGCTCTGGTCATTTTTGACTAAGTTTGGAAATGGTGCACTTGAGTCAAAAATCACCGCTCTGGTCTTTTTTTATTAAGTCTGGAAACGGTGCACTTGAGTCAAAAATCACTGCTCTGGACATTTTTGACTAAGTTTGGAAACTTGGTGTAAGGGCGAAAAAAATCAACGCTCTTGCACCAAGTCATCATTTCACTTAGGTGCAGTGGCGCTAAAAAACTCCGCCCTTGCACTTTCAACACTTAGAATTTTTTTTATGGACACTTGGTGTAAAGGTAGGAAAAATCAGTGGTCTTGCACCAAGTCATCATTTCACTTAGGTGCAGTGGTGCTAAAAAACCCCGCCCTTGCACTTTCAACACTTAGAATTTTTTGTTGAAAATGTTAGAGCAATTTTTTCTAGAACATTTGCACTTTTCACAATTTTGTGAAGTATGAACAACGAGTGTTCATGAAGATACTCATTTCGAAGGTCTTCAAGAGACGAACGTAGAGGGATGCTCAAATGGACTATCTGAGACTTCAGAACACATTTCAAGGTGGATTGAAAATCACCTCATTTTGCATGCATGAACATCATGAACCTAGGAAACGAACAAGTTTCGTAGGGGGTTATCTGTGGAATGAGCGTTGCTAATTTCTGTGATAACAACTGGCTCCTATTGGGGATATTTCTTCAATCGTTATTTCAAACGAATGAAGGGAGAAGAAAACCAGAAATCAAGTACCTTCATTTATCCATTGGGCAACAAAGTCGAGCATGAATAACACAAAGAAAATCTACGAAAACAAGACGCAAACTTATGTAAATGCACTTATTGAAAAGGTGGAAACCTACCTAATTAAAACTAGCCATCAATGAAATCTTCTCAAATGAAATCATTCACAGGTTCAACAAAATAGCTACCTTTCCTCAACAGCTCACAATGCCTTACATGATCATTAGTAGCTACATGTAGATGAAGTTGAGGCACCGTTTCTTGAAAGAGATGAACATGTTTAGCTACCTCTGAAAATATATCAGATATACTGCTGCTCCAGAATGAATCATTGAATTCAGACTACTCCTGCGCATCTACAAATATATCTTTAGCTACATTCTCAAGTTTATCTTCACGCTCAGGTACAAGTGGAACCTCTTTCTTCCCATTGGCCTCCAACCAAGAAAGATGTCTTATGGTACATCCCCTCGATCGGTCAAAGATTGAATGCGCCTTATTAGTTGCTACTTGAACAACTAATTTATCAGCCATGGAAACCTCATGCTAATCGGAATGATCTACTTCATGTGTTTCAGATGAAGATATGACTACACTACATACTTCAGTATGTTGTTTGCCATCTTCAGACTTGGGAAAATCTGAATTATTAATAAGAATATCCTCATCATGCCTTTGGGAAGTTCTTTTATGCAACATGGGTTCAAGCTCATGACCTTAAAACACAAAATCATTGTCTTCAAATTGATGGAGACCTTCGTGCATGTCCATCTTTTCAGATCTCAAGACAAGATTTTCTTCATTCAATTGAACTTCAGAAAAATGACTTTCATCTTTCTGCTTTTCATCAATGGCTACCTGAGACTACATAAACCAGAATTGGGAGTCGCCAGCTATGTCTGCTTCCTTTTCCAGGAAGAGAATAGTGAGATCACTTGGATTGGAGTCAGGATGCTTTTCTACTACTTTTACTAATGGTGCCTCAAGAGCAAGCATCTTCAAAGGTGAAGATAACATGTGTTGATTCCCAACAACAAAATTATGAGCTAGCTGCTTTTTGAGGACAAGTAGCTCATTTACCAACCTTTGTACCATAGGATCCGTCCTTGTGATGGAAGAAAATAACTCCAAAGAAGGGATTTCTTCAGATTCATTTGATTCAATTTTTATTTGCCCAACAAGAATGAGATCATCTTCAATTTATGTTGCCAAGGTCTATACAATTGCAATAGTATTTGGGGCTGCTCTTCGCAATAGGAAACCAACTTCGGGCACTTAAGCATTTACAAAGAAACATTTCAAATTCTCAGCTGTAGGTTGAGCAAAAATAGTAATTCTTCGTGTCAATTTGTTGAAGTGGGCAATGAACTTGCGCATAGGCATGTGAGATTCCTTCTTCAACTGGGTGAGCTGAGCCAACAAAGCATGAGTGTCTTCAGGAGGTTTGAACCTTGCTTCAAACTTGACTATGAGAGTTACCCAGTTTGTGATGGTACGTGGTGCCAGATGATAAAACCAATCTGCAGCAACACCTTGGAGAGCCTCCACAAACAAGCTTACATATACATCTTCATGTTCAACACCATGAACTCCACAAGCAATGTAGAAAGAAGCAATGTGATCATCAGGATGTTGTTGTCCATCACCAAAAAACTTGGGAAAGTTCTTCCATGAGCCTTCAGGAAGAGCATGTAGGGGTAGAGCCAGACTCAACGGACCAAAATAATTTCCCCAAGGACCTTGAGCATCCATTTACATGTCCTTGGTGAAAGCTTGAAAAACTTACAAGAAAATAAATTACAATGAAGGACACTGATATACTTCAAATGAAAATGTGAGGCTTTCGAATGTGTATCGTGTCCCCAGCGGAGTCACCAAAAAACTATTGGATGAAAATAGTGTAATCAACTTTTCAATAGATTACGCCATCTAGACTTCAACCACAGCTATGCGAGATATGATCTCTCCTCTTAGAAAGGGGAGGTGCCCTTCTTACTGCTAATTAGAAGCTATAGTAAACTTAAAAGAATACTCACAAAATGTACACTGTACTCATGAAATGGGGGGGGTGTGTTACATTCATACTTCTCTCTTTTTTCAGAGAAGATGTTTACAATGCTTCATGATGAAAAGCTTTAGATCTAAATAACTTAAACTTAAACAACAACAGTAATGCCAATATTTCTATCTTGACAAAGCACAACTTAGAAATACCAGGTATGATTTATAATAACAAAAGGTAAAAGGAAAAGGGAAGGCTCACGAAGGCACAAAGTCGTTCCGTAGCCTTTTCAATGTTGAATCTTGTAATGGTATCGTTCGTTGTATTAGAAGTACAAAGTCTTCTTAGACACATCGATTCCTCAAACAACATGAATTATTACAAGCACAAATTCTTGTAGATCCTTCAACAAAATCCTTCAAACGTAAACAAATCCAAACGATAAATGTAACACAAATTTTACATCAACCACTTGAAGCCCTTTCAATCTCATACAAAAATCACTACTGATATAATCAACACACAAAACAATCGATTCCAACTCAAAGTCTGGCATGCAATCCTCTTCTTTATTGATTAGATCTGAATTCACAATATTGAACACAAAGTCTCAATGCTTGTTTCAAAAGAGTAGCACTTCATTGCAATATATCAAAAGGTAAATATTACAAAATAAATCCCTCTTATTTATAGAAAGGAGGGAAAAGAAAAATTAGGGAATCAGATGAGTAAAAATAGGAAACCCTAATCTAACTGAGTGTAATTTATTTCTACGTAATCACACCTCATATTTTGGTGCAATTACATTTTACAAAAAGACATTTAAGATGTCAAAAAGTATTTACAAGATGCATAAAGGGAAGCATCAAAATTTTCAACATTGAGAGATCAGGAATCTTCATGGTTCCTTGCTTGGGCGTGGAGTCTTCATATTTCTTCCTGGTCTCCTGCATGAACTTTTCATCCGGACCAACGGTGTAATCCACAATGGTGTGAATTCTTGTGATCGGCCTTCTGGCGGATGAATGAAATTTCTTGCACCTTTTGCATGGTGGCTTCTTTGTAGATCTGGGATAGTTCACTGGACTAGAAAATGTCAACTTTAGGATCACTTGAATAAATTTGGAGAGAAACTGCAAGGATGATGAATCAACAGACGCTAGCGGAAAACATAGCATTGGGAAACATGACGTGAGCAAACGATGTCAAGCAAGTGTGAAAAGAGGAAATAGGCACAAAAAATGATGTGGGAGTGGAGAAACATGGTCTGGAGCAAAAATGGAGTGGTTTGGAAGTGTTTAAGGCAAAAAATGCCAAAAGTTTAATGGCGCTGATTTGCATTTTATGTGTAAGTTTGGCAAAAAGTATGTCAGGGTGCTGAAAATCAGCACTCTGGCACTTGGGCTCAACACTTAGTGAAAAACTGGGAAAAGTGTACTTGAGTCAAAAATCACCGCTTTGGTCATTTTGACTAAGTCTGGAAACGATGCACTTGAGTCAAAAATCACCGCTCTGGTAATTTTTGACTAAGTCTGGAAATGGTGCACTTGAGTCAAAAATCACCGCTTTGATCATTTTTGACTAATTCTAGAAATGGTGCACTTGAGTCAAAAATAACTGCTCTGGTTATTTTTGACTAAGTCTGGAAATGGTGCACTTGAGTCAAAAATCACCGCTCTGGTCATTTTTTACTAAGTCTGGAAACCGTGCACTTGAGTCAAAAATCACCGCTCTAGTCATTTTTGACTAAGTTTGGAAACTTGGTGTAAGGGTGGGAAAAATCAGCGCTCTTGCACCAAGTCATCATTTCACTTAGGTGCAGTGGTGCTAAAAAACCCCGCCCTTGCACTTTCAACACTTAGAATTTTTTTTATGGAGACTTGGTGTAAGGGCAGGAAAAATCAGCGCTCTTGCACCAAGTCATCATTTCACTTAGGTGCAGTGGCACTAAAAAACCCCGCCCTTGCACTTTCAACACTTAGAATTTTTTGTTGAAAATGTTAGAGCACTTTTTTCCAAAACATTTGCACTTTCCGCAATTTTGTGAAGTATGAACAACGAGTGTTCATGAAGATACTCATTTCAAAGGTGTTTGCGAGATGAACACAGAGGGATGCTCAAATGGACTATCTAAGACTTCAGAATGTATTTTGAGGTCGATTAAAATTACCTCATTTTGCATGCATGAACATCATGAACCTAGGAAATGAACAAGTTTCGTAGGGGGGTTATCCTTGGAATAAGCGCTGCTAATTTCTATGATAACAAGGTGCAACACTTGATCTAGTTTGTACCTTTCTCATGCGTGGGATCCACTAGGTCTGCATGAAAAAATCAGAAGTCGGAGTCGCCAGGTATATTGAACAAGCCTCCAAAAGGTTGAGAAACCTACTGCATACACGAAACAACAAATTTTTTTAGAAATTCAACTTCTCTGAAATTGATTTTCAAAGTCCTACTGTGTGTACCAAAAACTATTAGCAATCATATATACACCCCATCAAATTTGCAAAAAATTAGACTATCTGTTGCAACATTGAAACTCCTTCCAGACGTGTGTAATCTATAAGGAAAGATAATCTCCAGAGCGAGCTGGTTCTCCGTATGATGATCCTATTCTAAAATATTTCTTCGGAAAAGGATAGAGAGAAAATAGAATCTTAAAACCTATGATTTTGAAATGATTTTTTAGTATTAGATGATGAACTAATGACTATTCTAGATTTTCCTCACAAACAGTGCTCAAAAACCAACAAAAATGTCACAACCTCTCAAGAACAATTTTACATAAGTACTTTGCATGAAGATCTATTCAAAACATGACATGCAACCTGTATCCTTGCACTTTTCTTCATCAAACTACAACCTAGGACATAACAAGGACTCCCTAAACAAAAATCACAAGATAAACATCAACTATAACTACAAACATATACAAAACGATAGGTAGGAATGCTACTTTTTATTCACTGTAGGAGTATGCCAAAAATAATCTCAACTGAGTACAAAACAGTTTCAAGCTCAAAAATGTGTAAGAGCAAAAACTAGACTGAACTGGAAAACCCTAAGTTTTCTCCAAAGATATATCTCTCAAACCCTAATCCGAGCTCTTGAAAAAAGATCAAGGAAAAGGTCCCAAAAACTGTGCAACAAGTCAGCATAAAAGTTGAAAGTCACACTTTTTGCATGCATAAACTGATAGGCTCCTAAAAATAGCAAAAAGTTGCTTTTAAAGCAAGGAAAACATCTTATCTCTCCAACTGAAAACTCAATTCCGGCCAAGGAGAAAAGTCAATGCTCAACTGCTAAAAATAGCAAGAAAACAAAGCAATTTATAAAATATTGCTTTGCTTCTTCTCTACATGATGCAGTTTTATAATTATTCCATTTTAGAATTAAATATTTTCAAAAATCTTTTGCACGCAATACCTTATATCTCCCTTTACAAGTTTTTATTTTTTTATAAAAAATCATAAAATTACAATATTCTTCCTTGCATGTTTTAATTGTTTTCTCTAAAAAAAATAAAATAAAATAAACCCTAGGTCTATAACCCTAATCCTTAGGCATATTTTCAAGACCTAATGACTCTTCATAAAATCCTTTAGACAGATAACACTAAAGCAAAAACAGTTCAATTAATTTCTAAAAAATTAATCAAAAATGCAACTAAGGCATGGAGCCTTTCCCAAGGTATGGCTATAGAAAAAATGCCTTAGGGTTCATGAGTTATCCATCATGGAATATTATTTTGATATTCATGAATTTCCCTAACTTAAACAACCACCCTAAAGTTGACTTAGGGACCCTAAAGATCAAAACTCAAAACAAGCCCTAACATTTCACATTTTTTTGAGAATGGAGACTTTGGAAAAAATTGCTCTGCAGCCGCCGCCATGTATATGCTCGACCTTGTAGCTTGGGAAAGCTTTGAAACTCCATACTTTCCTCCATTCTATGGTAAGTGTGACCTGTCACTTCCTTATGTATCATTCTTGGTTCCTTTATTAAGAACATGGCCTCACAGGCTGCGACTTCTCCTCCATTCTTCTCTAATTTTCTCTTGCATTCTTTCTTTGTGCTTGCTTAACATTACCTTGGGTGCCATGAGAGGGCTCGAGCCTTAGCTTTTGTGAGCTGCAATGAGTTGGGCATGACTTGTGAGTTCTTGGACAACAAACACAATGGTAAGCTCTTCCTTGCTCACTATTTTCCATATTTCTCTCTCCCAAACTAAATCCTACGAGCTTTATTTTCAAAAAATGGTTGTTATCTTATGTAGGCCTGTTGACTGGCCATGCCATGAGTATTCAAGCTGCAGCTTACTTTTATGAAAAATCTATGCATTATCTTCTTGACAGGCCACAACATGATATTAGTTGACTGATGACTCTCCATATGAATAAATTCAAACTCCATGCATACTGTGCTTTGATTTCGTTCTCCTATGCAAAAAACTCAAAAATGGCTCTCCTTATTTGATGAAACAATAATTGCAACTCCCCACTGGGCTCGACCGAAGCATTATCAAGCATTTCTATTTTAGAATGTAGAAACCCATGTGGGTATTCTGGAAACTACACTATAAACTTGTATTCAAATCCAAAACATCATGTGGGTATTCCTAAAACATTGAAACTTGAAGAAGATAAGACCTAATCCATGTTGTTCCAGCTTGCATTTGTAAAGCTCCTTCATGCTTTGATATATTCTGCTTATTCTGGCAACAAACTCTTCACATCCATACCTATCATTGCATATCCTTAGTTTCTATACCTAGCACTCTCCATGCATAATGCACATGTAGACTTGGAACTCTTACAAATACTCCCATTTTTTATATTCTGTCAAAACCCAATATGGGTACCTGTTGGAAATTATAGAATTTTTATTTTAAAATGACCACACTCCTGGGATAAAAACACATGGGTAATTGTGAATTCCTATGCACACTCCATTTACTTTCCAGTTCATCTCCTCACATGTCAAGGCATAACCTCATCACTTTGCACTGTTCACTATCATTGTTAAAAGATAGTGCATTGCTGTTTCAAAACATAAAATATGAAACAACACTCTAAAGCGAACAGTCTTAAAAATAACAAAAAATTATTTAAAATAGTAGCTCAAAAACATGATAGATTGATAATTTTAACTAAAACAAGTTGTCCAATTAGCATTCATTTACAATTTTCACTTCCATATGTTGATCTGATTGTTATAAATGCATGGTAGTTCGATCACTTGTTCAGTTGTAAAGCTGAGAAGAGCATGATGATTGCATCTTCCTTTCTCGACCCTCTTGTAACATATAAGGGTAGCATGTCAGGATCTACTGTTGTGGGATCCCATTTTTCCCCACATGCTTGGTCTTCAAAAGATAAACAACTACATGGCTTTTCCTATACCTGCATAAGGAAACAAACAATGTTAGCATAAAAACAATATATCATCATCGTGTTGATGTTTCTCCTTCAGCTCATTCTCTGCACTTTTCTTGATTGTTTCAGTGCATGATTAGTAGCATACTACACTATTGTTGATGGTTCATATAGGTATATTCATATTCGGAGCCTCTAACATCCCTCTCTTCCTTCCTACAGGTCAACGGAGCTCGAAGAATACAAATGGTGCACCACTTCTGTGTCGGTCATCAATCAATCAAGCAATGATGATTATGTTTGTACTTATGTGATTTTTCCTTCTATGCAAAAATGATGCATCAATGCAAATTTGTATTATCATATGAATTATCTCAATCAAATGAAGTGTTGTAAATATGGACCACTTTGTGAAATAAATGAAAGCATTTGAAATGCTTTATTGTTTAACTCTCAATCCTGTACTTCATTTGTTTTTAAATCATTTGAATAACAACTTTTGAAACTTTAATTCCTCTTTTCAAAGCATAACTGTCACTTAATGAACTAAAACAAAGTGCAAAACATCACTCAAGCATATTCATAAATAACTGCATTTTCACTTTAAAATATAACAGTATTTAAATCAGCTCCACCATTTGAGCTGTAGCGAAAAAATTGGTAACAGTAACAATCTTGTAGCCATATTTAATTTCTCTTGTAACCTCAAGTTTATGGCATTGGCCTTGTCCAAGTCTCCTTGCAACTTTTTCACTGTTGCTTTTATAAATAGGGTTTTATTTATTATGAGAGAGGCTGCTTGGACAAAACTTATATCCCCTACTATTGTATCTATCAAATTTATACTAAACTCATTGATATCATTGAATTCTTGGGATTATTGGTCTCTACAAAAATTGACCAAATTTTCAAGGTCTCATGAGTTGGATTGAAACCAGATCCAAAGTAGAGGGCCTCAACTTGCTCCTTTGAAATCAAAATTTGAATTTCTCCCCCTATATTTTGATGGTGTCAAATAATATAGTAGATGACATTTCCCATCGTAGTAAGAGAAGGAACCCTGCAACTCTCACTAATTCCCTACCCCTTTGAGAGGTCATAGCTTCCATTTTCTTATTCAAATTTTCCCAAAATTCTACAATTATCTCCTATTTCTCTTTCTTTGTTTAAGGATTTTATTGGATACCCTTTGTTGCATTTCTTCTCCTTTATTTTTGAGGACAAAAGCTTTGAATTCCTTGATTGTGATGAATTGATCATCCTACATGAATTCACTATAGGGTCTGATGTCACCCATAACCTACCCACCAGTCTCAAAATTGATGACTAATCTATCATCAATAGATCTTTCAATTACAACCCTGGGTGGAGGATGAATTTTCTAGACTATACTTGTATCGTCATATATCTGATCTAGGCCTAGATGATAATCAACTAGTGGTCCAAATCAAGGGCCAATATGCTCTAATGGGATAACCTATTGGGGAATAGGCGATATATCCCTTCTAGAAGTGGAGAGATTAGGAGTATTTGGTAGGGGACTTGATACATTTGAGAGCAACTCACTAGAATTATCTATAATTGTCATTGTCCTTATTATAGGATCCTTGATTTGTGAGAATGATTCTTCAAATGATGGATTTTCTTGCTTCCTTTTAGATTTATCCATCTGAATCTTTAGCCACAAGGCTCTCCTTCTCTTATAACTTCCTTTTTTATGGAACAATTTCTAATCAAATCCTCCACATTGTCATACTCATGTGAGAAGGGTGCAAGATTGAAAATGATTCTCTCATCATTTATGAATCACTCTGGATCACACCTAATTTTGTATGCCCTCATCTTGTGAGGTAGAAATTTTCCATACAACAACTTCATTCCTTCCCTTGATGTTACTAAAAAATCTAAAAAATAAAACTATTGAAGGGAGGATAACATGTTTCTTGTTGTTTCTAAAATGAGTTTTTTTGAATTCATTCAATTGCCACATGATTTTCAAAAAGGCATTTTGGTTTGACACACTCCTAGGGAGAACATGAGGTGCAATTGGGGACTCATATACTCTGATTATGGTAGCATCTATGTAGAAGAACCAATCACCCCAATTGTGATTGATCCCCTTCTTTGGAATTAGTTCCCTAAGCCTCAAAAATTTCCTTAACTCATTTGACAACCTCCAATCCATTGTAAAGCCAAAATTCTTCAGAATTTTCCTAACAAAGGATTCTTCAAAATAGAATAATTGGACTTGTCATAGTCCTTGTCACAAATATAAGTCCATTCCTGGATTGGTAGCATTCTTTCTATTTATTCATGACCATGATTTTCATGTGTGGTGACTATATACCATCTCCACTAAACAAGATGATGTGACACAATAGTGAATACCATTTGAAATGCACTATGTTGTTGTCCTTATTGAGTGAGCTCAAGAATTTATGAATCTCCTCTATAATGTAGCCAACATAGTCATATGGTTTATTCACATCTCTGCTTTGAATATCCACAACTAGTACCATCAAGTTCACTGAGATAAAATCTTACTATCCAATCCCAAAACTTGACACAATGAAAAATATGATTTCACAAAGTAATCATCAAAGATTTCATAGCCAAAATGCTCCAATTCTCCACTTGTAAACCTCCTTCATTCTTTGTTAGACCCTCTAGTCTTGAAGCATGGAAACTATTTTACCTTATAACTATCTATGTGCCTCTGATATTCTCTTGTGAGGGAACCCAAGTCTATAGGTAATTTTGAATTAGGGTTTAGATTAAAAAATTTGCAAATGTAAGCCTTATCCAAGGGCATTAAGAATTTTCCAGCCCATGAAAACAATGCCCTCTTTTTAGGGTTGTAGGATTGTGCAATTTCCCTAATTAGGTCAATATTTATAAACATGTTGGGAAAAAACAAGCTCCCCAACCCTAATGTCCATATGTTATAGATAGGTCTATCTACTAGGGCCTTTTAGAAGGTATGCTTAAAAAGGGTGTAACCCTAAACAAGAATTATAGGGTCTTTGCAATTTTCATTCTTATCCAAAATTATATCAGATGAGATCCTAGACCCTTGTGTCATTCTTGGCCTCTTAGTTGATCCTAGTAATTTTTCCATGATATCATCATCTAACCCCCTCTTGAAACTCCTTGATGTACCAGCCATAATTTTCAAACTAGGGTTCTAGAAATTAAAAAATAGGTTTTGAGATTTTACACCGGAGAAGATTTTTTTAAAATTTCACATCTACCCTTCCAACATCTTAAAATCCCCTCTAAATAATTGAAATAAAATGACCTAAAGACCAACACTATCCCAAGAGGTATGGTTCAACTTGAACGAAGTTTTGATTTCGATAAGATAAGAGATTAGGAAAAACAAGCAAAAAGGGAGTCTCTCAGCAGCCAGTGTGAAACATATAATATGGGGACACTAGACAACATGAAGAACATTTTTATTGGTAAGGTATGTACTCCAGAGGAAATAAAAGGGATTATTGAGGCCTTGCACACATATAATGATGTGATATCTTGGAGTTATGAGGATTTGAGGACATATGATACTTCAATCATTACACACACCATTCCCTTGAAGTCAAATGTCAAACCATTCAGACAAAGATATAGACCAATCAATGCCTTGTTAGAACCCATCATTCAAAAGGAAGTGTCAAAGTTGCTTTCAACACGAATTATATTTCCTGTAAGGCATTCAACTTGGGTTGTGAATCTGGTTCCAATAAGAAAAAAGAATGGAGAAATCATATTGTGTGTAGACTTTATGAATCTGAATAGAGCATCGGAAAAAATAACTATCCAGTTCCTTCACAGGATGAAGTACTTTAGATTGTCAATGGATCTCAAATGATGTCCTTTTTGGATGGGTATTCTGGATACAACCAAGTTATGGTGCAATATGAAGACAGGCACAAAACTGCCTTCACCACAAAGTGGGAAACTTTTGCTTACAGACAGATTCCATTTGGGTTGATCAATGCTGGAGCTACATTCCAGAGAGCTATGGATATTGCTTTTAATGAAATATTTGGTAAGTGCATCATTATTTATATGGATGACTTTACAGTTTTCTCTAAGAAATGGGATAATCATATAGCAGATTTATGCAAAGTATTCCAAAGCCACAAAGAGTTTGGCATGTCACTTAACCCAAGGAAGTGCATTTTTGGAGTCACATAAGGAAAATTACTAGGACATATTATTTCAGAATAGGGTATTGCTATTGATCCTGAATGAATATAGGCTATCTTGAAGATTCAACTTCCTATAAGCAAGAAAGAAATGAATTCATTCTTTGGGAAGATTAACTTTGTTAGAAAATTTATCAATGGATTTGCAGAGATAGTGAAGCCATTTAATGCTATGTTGAAGCAAGAGGCAAAAGTAGAGTGGAATGCAGAAGCTAAAGAGGCATTTACAAAAATTAAGAAAGCTAATGTTGAGGCTCTAGTGTTGGTGAGTCTAGATTATGATAAACCCTTTTATATATATTAATTTTCTTGTGATCACTCTTGTGTTGGAATGCTAACCCAAAATTCTGATCAAGGCGATGAGCATCCTATAGCCTTCATGAGTACTCTTTTAAAGGATGTGGAATTGAGATACCACAATGTTGAAAAGCAGGCCTATGCTTTGGTCAAAGCAGTGAAAAAGTCCAGACACTATATTTTGAGGAATAAGGTTTTCACCATAGTGTCTGATCCTGCAATAAAGCTACTGCTAATGTAGAATGAGCTAGGTGAACGAAGAGCCAAATGGGTGACTATGTTGCAGGAATATGATATAGATATTCAACCCATGAAATTAGTGAGAGGACAGGGGTTGAATAAGACAATGGCTGAGATAGGTCCTGATCTCATAGCCCAACACTATTATCTTCAAGAGGTATCTCTAGGAGACTAGTATGATGAAATCATTTATTATTTACTAAACCAACAATGTCCTGATGACCTAGTGTAGTTAAGAGGCAAGCCTTGCACCTGAAGAGTGGAAGTTCAATGATGAAAGGAGCTATCCTTTATAAGAAAAATCATGAGGGTGTATACCTGAGATGTCTAGGGAAGGAAGAATCTACTAGAGTGATGATTGAATTCCATGAAAGATATGGCACAGGGCATGGTTCTGCATCATCCACTACCAATCAGATCCTAAGGGCGGGCTATTATTGGCCTACCTTTTTCAAATATGTGCACCACCATGTGAGGACTTGTCATATATGTCAACCTACAACAAGTAAGGAGAAACATGTAGCCCTTCCACTTCAGTTGGTCATAGAGGTAAAACCATTCTTCCAGTGGGAAATGGACTTCATAGGTCCAATTAATCCTCCATCTTCTGCAGGACATAGGTATAATCTCACCATAATTGATTATTTTACTAGGTGGACTGAAGATCTTGCCTGTAAACAATGTACTTCTGATGTGGTAATCAATTTCCTTGAGTCAGGTATTGTTAATCATTTTGGTTGTCCATTGTCTTTAGTTTGTGATAATGGTCCTACGTTTGCATCACTAAAACTTTCTAATTGGGCTTTTGATCATGGAATTATCATAAAATTTGCATCTAATTACTACCCTTAGGGTAATGGTCTAGCTGAGTCTTCCAATAAGAATCTCTTAACAGTCATCCATAAGTTGCTAGAACAAAACCCTAAGGATTGGCACACCCAGCTTCAATTTACTCTCTGGGCAGACCGTACTAGACAGAAGGCATCCATAGGAACCTCTCTTTATCACTTGGTGTATGGTTTGGAACCTATATTTACCATCCAATTGAATATCCCTACCCTATAGTTTATTAATGAATACTACAATGAGGAGGATAAATGTGAATCTTGTTTGGCTGAGTTGTTACACCTTGAAGAGAAAAGAGATGAAACCCTAGAAAAAATTGCTAAACATCAGGGCGTAGTGAAAATATGGTTTGATAGGAGAGCTAAGGTGAAAGCCTTTAGAATCTCTGACCTAGTTCTCTATTGGGATAAAGCCCATGATCGTAAGGGAGAGCATGGTAAATTTAATAAACTCTGGCTTGGCCCTTACCAGATTTCAAAAATTCTGGGAGATAATGCTTTTCGCTTGAAGACCCTCACTGGTGAGGATATTCCATTGCTTGTGAATGGAAATTATTTGAAGCATTACTTCCAATCCCGAGTTGTTTTCAGCTCTCTCTTGTACATAGTTAGAGTAGGTTTGCTTTCTTCTTTGCTTTGCTTGTTTGCTTTGGTTAGAGTAGGTTTGCTTTCTCCTTTGCTTTACTTGTTTGCTTTGGTTAGAGTAGGTTTGCTTTCCACTTTGCTTTGCTTGTTTTCTTTGGTTAGAGTAGGTTTGCTTTCTGCTTTTATTTTCTTGTTTGCTTTGGTTAGTGTAGGTTTTCTTTAGTTGGTTTTGCTTTCCATTTTCCATTTTCTTTTTTTCTTTTGGGTTTCTTGCTTTCTTGGGGCTGTTGCATCTGTATAATGGGTTGTTTTGGAAGTTTCTTTTACAAAATCTAATTATTTTTTGAAGTCAAGTGGTGGAGTTCCTTTATCTGATGTCCCTTGTACTTAGAATTAGAGTCACTTGTTTTGATGAACTTTGGAATATATTTAGGTCTCACACTTTCACACTAAAATTTAAAAAATTCTAGAATTACATGCGGTTCCTATGTAATTTGGCCTGGTGAAAAATATTATATTTTGCTTCAGTGCCACTGTGTTCCTCATCTCGAAGCATAGGTTTCATTACTTATGAGGTGAAAGAAGGGTTTATGAAAATTGTTTAAAAGAGAAAAGAGGAAAAGAAAAAAGTATTGAAAACCAGAATAACCTTCACGTTATCAGGAATATCCTAGTATCTCTATTGGGGCTATAGATGCCTGGCTGGTAGTAGATCTATGCTTGGGAGGGTCACATCGATAACCTTGTTGAGGCTATGGATGCCTGACTAGCAGCAAGGCTCTATCTAGGTTGCTTTTGAAGTTATAACTTTTATGTAGCCCGGTTAGATTTGCTCTGGTTCCCTCTGCACCTAAGGAATAGGAAATAAATGCAAATACACACACTTGGACCCTCGTATAGGAAAAGTTCTTCTTGCTTGTGGTTTCTAAAACTCTTTTCATAGGTGTCCTATTGTAAGGATTACAACCGAAGATTATGGGTTCTTGATTCCAGTTTGTTCTCGAAATGCTCTCATGCATTTCCCCACTGAAAGTAGGGACCCTCTTTTTCGCTCTTTTGGTTTTAACTTTTTGTGTCTTGGCCATTCTATTTTGAAGTTTTGGTTTTCACTTTAGGTGTCTAGGAAAACCATACTAGAAAGAAGGCGTCCATAGGAACATCTCCTTATCACTTGGTGTATGGTTTAGAACTTGTATTTCCCATCCAATTGAAGATCCCTACCTTGCAGTTCATTAATAAATACTACAATGAGGATAAACGTGAAGCCCATTTGGCTGAGTTGTTACACCTTGAAGAGAAAAGAGATGAAGCCCTAGAAAAATTTACTAAACATCAGGACGTAGTGAAAAGATGGTTTGATAGGAGAGCTAAGGTGAAAGCCTTTAGAATCTTTGACTTAGTTCTCTACTGGGATAAAGCCCATGACCGTAAGGGAGAGCATGGTAAATTTGATAAACTATGGCTTGGCCCTTACAAGATTTCATAAATTCTGTGAGATAATGTTTTTCGCTTGAAGACCCTCACTGGTGAGGATATTCCGCTGCCTATCAATGGGTAGTATTTGAAGCATTACTTCCAATCTTGAGCTGTTTTCAGCTCTCTCTTATACATAGTTAGAGTAGGTTTGCTTTCTTCTTTGCTTTGCTTGTTTGCTTTTGTTATAGTAGGTTTTCTTTCTGCTTTGCTTTGCTTGTTTGCTTTGGTTAGAGTAGGTTTTCTTTTTGCTTTGATTTTCTTGTTTGTTTTGGTTTGTGTAGGTTTTCTTTAGTTGGTTTTTCTTTCCATTTTATTTTTTGCTTTTGGGTTTCTTGCTTTCTTGGGGTTTTTGCATTTGTATAACAAGTTGTTCACCTGGGGTTGTTATAGAAGTTTCTTTTACAAACTCTAATAACTTTTCAGAGTCAAGTGGTGGATTTCCTTTATCTGATGTCCCTTGTACTTAGAATTAGAGTCACTTGTTTTGATGAACTTTGGAATATATCCGGGTCTCACACTTTCACACTAAAATTTAAAAAATTCTAGAATTACATACGGTTCCTATGCAATAATTTGGCCTAGTGAAAAATATTGTATTCTGCTTCAGTGCCATTGTGTTCCTCATCCCTGAGCATAGGTTTCATTACTTATGAGGTGAAAGAAGGGTTTATGAAAAAAATTTAAAAGAGAAAAGAGGAAAAGAAAAAAGAATTGAAAATCGGAATAACCTTCACCTTATCAAGAGTATTCTAGTTTCTCTACCAGGGCTATAGACATCTAGCTGGAAGTAGAGCTATGCTTGGGAGGGTCACACCGATAACCTCACCGGGGCTATGGATGTATGATTGGCAGCGAGGCTCTCTCGAGGTTGCTTTTGAAGTTAGAACTTTTATGTAGCCCGATAAAATTTGCCCTGGTTCCCTTTGCACCTAAGGAATAAGAAATAAATGCAAATACACATATTTGGACCCTCGTATAGGAAAAGGTCTTCTTGCTTGTGATTTTTGAAACTCTATTCATAAGTATCCTTTTTGTAAGGATTGCAACCAGAGATTCTGGGTTCTTGATTCAAGTTTGTTCTCAAAATGCTCTGGCACATTTCCCCAGTGTAGTCGCCATTTCTTGTGCAATTTTTGCACACACACCCCACTGATAGTAGGGACCCTCTTTTTCACTCTTTTGGTTTTCACTTTTGGTGTCTTGGCCTTTCTATTTTGGATTTTTTCTTGCTTGGGCATGTGCTTTGATTTTCATCTTGCCTATCAGAATAGTCCATTTATGATTTATATTGAAAACCTTAAGTTTTAGGCTCATTTCGGGTTTTTGATTATTTTCGGGAAAATCCACCCTAGGCGAACTTTCCTAGTTTCCTTTCGGAGCCTGGTGGTGGCTGCTTTTCATTGAAGTCTAGGGATTTTGGTCGTCCGTAAAAATCCATCATGTCTGGATTTTCCCGGGGTCCGTTTCTCTGTCGGATTCTCAGGTTTGGTCTAAGTTGTCTTGTCGATCACATTAATAGGGTGATTGCATGAATTCTTGGGCGGTGTTATATTGATTTATGGGAATTTTTATGCCATTTGAGTTTTATTGATTTCTTTCCATTTGAGTTTGGAGAGCTCGAGCTTGAGGTGTGTTGCTGGATTGTGCATTTGGGAGTGGATTCGATTGTTGCATTTGGATAACATGAGTGTTATTTGAACTCTGCTTGAGCTTTAAAGTTTATTGTTGCCTTTCTATTTTCAACTCCTCTATTCTCATGGTATGTGAATGTTGTCTCTCTATTTTTATGGATTGCCTTAATTTGTGCACTTCCATGTTGTTCATTGCTACGCTTTTTCTTGTTGAGTGCTTGTTTCCTGGGCGTTTTGGGGGTTTATGTCTTGCCAATTTTGGCATTTTGCATTCCTAAGCTGGGGAATTTCTCATTTTGTTCGGGTGCCATTCCTAGGTGGTTGTTTTGAGCTTGCCTTTATGGTTTCTCTCGGCTAGCTTGCTTGTATTTTCCATGAACTTTCTATCCTTTCCCGCAAGCAAGTTGTGCCTGAGCTGTTTTGTGCATTCATGGCGGAAGGTTTAGGGTTTTCGACCTAGCGCATGGCCAATCCCTCTCAATTTGCTGAGAGGATGGTTTTGAATTCAAGTTTGATCTATTGGAGGTCTAGGTCAAGTTGTTGTCGAGCTCCAGGCCCTTCAATTCATGATCATTCGATCTATTTGGGTGAGGACGAGAGTAACCAAGGTATTTGGGTTTTCAGTGTCTTTGTGGAATTCCCCATCTACCGAAATTCCCCCAGTTTTCCCGTTTCCTCTTTGTTCTTTGTAATGTGCTTTAATCTGGGTTTTTACCGTCTCACAGATTTTTGCTGCCTCCAGATTTCCCCGGGGTCCGTTGCTTGGTCATTTTTTCGAAGTCAAGCTTTAGTGGTAAATTCGTATTGATTTCGCTAAAATCTGCACCCTCAGGATTTTCTCGAATGTTCTGCATCTCCTTCATTTTCCTGGATTGTTTAAACTATTGTTCTTCTCGAGGATTCTTGTCTAAGGCAGATTATTCCAAGGTTTTGTGGGGAATGAAGAATTTGATGGTTATATGAGGATTTTCTTGGTGATTATATATTTGAAGATTAAATCAACTTATGCTAATTTATATCGAATGATTCCTGGGTTATATTGATTGATTAAATGATTATATGGATATTTGTATGCTTGTTTCACTGGATTCCGCTTGGTCCGGATTTCCTTGGAATTCCTCTCCAGTCTAGATTCTATGAGGGGGGCTAAAACCCAAACTTTGGGATGGTTGATTTGATATGGATTTTAGAAACTTTGCTTATCATGGACCTAATTTATGTGTCTTTATTGTTTTGCAAGCAGGATCAAGACAAGCTGTTGCTGGGCAAAGCAAGGGAAAGGTGATGGATCCAAGTGCTGAATTTTTTGCTATCTCCGAGGCAGAGAGAGTGAAGATGGATATAAAGAGTAAAATCCCTAAATGCAGGCTGACTTCCATTTGGTCAAGGATCACTTATACTAATGTTGGAATGTGGGACTACAAGGATTTCAAGGTAGGGATGGCAACACAGAATCTCCCTTTGTTGGCCAAAAGGACATTGGAGTCTGAGTTGGCACATGTGGCTAGATTCCCTTCTACGGTCCAGTGTTATGATTTGGTGCTAGAGTGTGCTAGGCACTATGACAGGGGTACATAGAGAATAATTGGTCCCCAAGGAAGAATTATGGTGAACTTTGACCCTGTGTCCATTGCTCAAACCTTTGATATGCCTGATCGGTCCCATGTGGTGTCTTTTGATATGGATTCAGCCAAGAAGTATTATGAGGAGAATGTTGTTAAGTCCTAATAGGTTATCAACTTGTGGTTGGAGAAGCCCAAGTATCACTTCTCCAAGCTACCCAAGCAGCTAGTCAAACTCAAATTTAGGAGAGAGTACTATGATGCGATCACACTCCTCAGCAGGTTGGTAGGACTGAAAAGTGCAAGATTATTTGAGAGTTGGATGTTTAATGTTATTGCTAGGATGGAGCAAGGTATAGATTACCACTGGGAAGGTGTTATAAGTGCAGTGATACATGAGCAAATGTGCAATAACCTGCAGAAAAAGACCTTCACCGTGACTTCTTATTTGGTGTATTCACTTGCAAGGTTTCACCCATACAAGGGGCTGAGCACCAGAGGTGTGTTTGGGCAGGATGTGATTTATGAAGTGTATCCACAACTACACTTGGGTGGAGGAAGCTACAGGAGAGTGAATGATTCATTCACCATGTACATCACTAGATTGTTGTAGGGTGTTGAGCATGTTTGAATTTTAGACAAGGCCAAAGAGTTGATCAAAAGGTTTGGAGCTTGGTTCATTCAGTTCCCTACCTTTTCTGACATAAGAATTGATGGTTGTCAAAGGGATTCATACCGACTTCCAAGGTATCCAATGGACCATGTCATATTGTTGGAGGTTACTAGGAAAATATGTGATTTTGATGTGATTGTGAAGGGGGAGAAACATAAGACAAGATTTGGTAATGACTTCCCACTGAAGATAAGCACTAATGAGGTATGCCCTTCTATCTAGTTAGCCCATCCTTTCAAAGAGGAGATGGGCACTTTTGGTCTCTCCTTCCATTCCAAAAGGGCCAGGTTTGATATCACTAGTGAGGCATAGAAGAAGGCTATCAGGGAATATAGTCACAAGGATAACATTGAAGACTATTGGGCTAACCTTGGTGATGAGTTTGAAGTTAAAAAGAAGAAATTCTCTAGGATGCCAGTAGACTTAGTAAGGTTATATAAAATAAAGGCAGATCTTAATCAAGTTGAAGAGGATAGGAATCTGATTTAGGGCCACATCTTTGAAGCTGTGCAGGACAAGCAGGTTGGAGAAGTTGATTGGCTGGAGGAAGAAAAGATAGAGTTAGGGAAAATCATGACTCCTGTGATTAAGTACACTAAGTTGTGGCTTAAGCACAAATTGTTAGAACTAGAGGGTGGAGGTGTGCAGTGCACCTATGACTTAATGGGAGACTTGGAGTCTCACTTCACTTTTGAGGAGTCACATGAATAGGATCCCAAAGGTAAGGCCAAGGTGGGATCTCCTTTCAAAATCAAGATTAGAGATGTTCATATAGAAGAGGCAGTAGAAGCAGGGAAACAAAGGAATCCCATTGCCAAGAAGAGAAGACATGTTTCAAGGAGAAAAGGGGTTGAGAAAGAAGAATAAAAGGAAGAAGTGGATGCCACCGCTCCTTTATCCAAGAAAAGAAGACTTGTGAAATTGTCACAAAAGGAGAAGGAAACTTCCAAGACTAATAAGGACGCTGAGCCACCTATGGTGGAGGTAGAAAGTTCAAAGGAAAAAACACAAGTGTACATGAGGAGGTCAAGGACTCCTTCTCCAAAGGATGCTACACTAAAAGGAAGTGTTCCTGTGACTGCTCCTATCACTGAGCAGAAGGAAATTCCCCCTTCTCAAGAGACTGGCAGTGTGCCAGATGAACCAAAGAATGTTGAAGATCCTAAGGACTTGGAAGAAGAAGAGTTCCAGGAGGGATACCTCTACAATACAGAGGCAAAAATTGAAAAATTAATACAATCTCCTTTGGTGGCTTATGTAGATTCGCCTACAAAGGTACATGAGGATAAATCCCCTCAAAAGGAGGAGATGCCGACCAAGATTCCCTCACTAGCATAGGACAAAGGGGAGGAACAATGTAAGGAGAAGGAGGATCTAGTTAGGGAGATCCCTAAAGAGCCAAGTATTGAAAAGGATGCACCGAGTGTTCAACAAGAACAAGATAGGAAAGATAGGGTGCATACAGAGTCCACTGTTCCAGGTTAGATGGATAAGGAGTTGAAGAGAAAATTGGTTATAGTGGAGGACACTCCTCCCAATTGGGATGACCTACTAGCTAACATTGGAAAAGGTAATACAAAGAAGAAATCCAGAGTCATTTCCAGAATTGAAAGAGATGGAGCAAATAACAGGGTGGCCCATATTGCTACTCCTACTCCTGATAAGGATAGAGATGGGGTGACTGCAAAAGATTATCATGTGAAGACCATCGATTTAGGGCATTCCTCCATGGAACAAGATATTGAGGAGTATGAAGGCTCCAATGTCATGATCATTGGAAGATTGAGGAAGGAGGTGCAAACTAAACATGAGCTGGAGAAATAAAATGAGAGACTAAAGAGGTACTTGCAAGAGTTGATGAAACCCTTGCAATCTATCAGTTCTTCCTCCTCTGTTGCAGGTTTCTTTCCTCAAGAGACAATCTTAGAGCTTGAAAAGATGAAGGGCACCACACATTCCACAGTCGGTTGGTTGCAGGGAGTACATGCCAAAGGAGATGGTGCCATCAAGAACATCTTGTCAACTCCAGGGGATGCAATGAGGTCAATTGATTGGCTTAAGATTGTGTTGGCCCAAGATAAGGAGGATATAGATCTCCTGCTACATAAAACAAAGACAATCATGGAGCACATTGAGGATCAACTGGTAAAGGATGGAATTCTTCCTTTCTCAAGGGTTGCAAAGCCTTGGGAATGGTTTGAGATTTTTCAAATGAGGCAAAGGACCTTGAAGAAGATACACAAACAGAGGAAGAAGATTGAGGACACTTTGACTAGTATCTATGATAGGTGTATCTCCTTCTTTAAAATTATGACAGGGAGAAAGAAGTTTTCTCTTAAACATCTCAATTTGAAACAATTAAGGAGGTGGTGGCGAGTTGTCTACTCTCCAATAAATGAAGGTCGAGTTACTGAGCATTAGCTAGATGATGCTACAACTTACATTGCAGTTATTGACAGGTATCAAACGAATAGGGATGATTTGGATAGTACAGTGAAGCAATCAAGAGAGGACATCAAGTCTCTTGAGAGGAAAGTTAGGGTTTTTCCTGTACCACCTATTGCCAAATTGGACAGGGTATTGTTGGTAGTGCATGGTGAAGTGGAGCATGCCAAAGACAAGGATGGGAAGTAGTTAATCTAGGGCTACATCAGAGTTTGTGCTTCCCATTATTTTCCTCTTCCTTCACATGCATTGGATCGAGTTCTTTGGGGCCCCAGGTCGAGTTGGATGAAATTGGTGCAAATTGCACATTTCATATTATTTTCGAATATATTTTGGGTTGACCTATTGTGTGGCATTTATTATTGTAAGCCCTATTTGGGTTGACCTATCTTGGGGGGTTCTCTATAAATTTAGCATGATGCCTCATTTGTAAGAATACATAGAATATAGAATAGAATAGTAATAGAAAGTTAGAAGATTTCACATTTGAGTGAATTGTAGGAGCAGTAATTAGGGTTTATTCTCAAGCAAGTGTTGTAACAGAAACTGGAATTGTTGCCATTTTGGGTGATTTAATATAAGAAAGGATATTGTGATTTGGTATCTTTCTTTGTTGAGTTTCATCTGGCATGTTTCTTGATATTCTATCTTAAAAATTGCTTAAGTTTATTGTTAGATGGTTTGGTGATTGCTTAGGGTTTCATGCCTGTAATATTTGCAGCAATCTCTAGTCCATACTTTTTGCAGTTAGCTGATTGTTAGCTACTTTGCAAAGTTAGCCTAGACTTAAAATTGTGCTTAGTTCAATTATGAATGTTTGTTCATTTCAATTGCAGTAGGGTTTTCTTGAATTAATATGCATGATTTGAAAATCTTTAACACCTTAGAAGATTGTACTATTCTCATAAGATTGTAGATTTATTTGGGTTGAACAAAAAGTAGTTTATGAGGGATCGGTCCATTTTGAGCATCTTATCTTTTGTATTGTCAATCTTAGGGTTAGAATTATTCTTAGAATTATCTCTGAAATGTTTATCTTTTGTTATTTTTTTATTATTTAGGTTAAATTTAGGGTTTGAAGTATCAACATATTACTAGATCTAATAAATTCGAGTCCATTATTTGCTTGTAGTAAGGTCCCTTTGTGATTACCATCATTTTCACATTATCTCTGAGTTGTTTTATTTGCATTATCAAGACTTGACATTAGAGACCTTGGGGTTATCTCTTTGTTCATAGAGATTTACCTTTCAAGAGAGATAGGATATCATATTCTGTTTGAGTTGTTGTTGTGTAGAAAACACCATCAACAAGTGGGTCAATAAAGAATGATAATTAGAGGGCTTCACTAGAGGAATTGAGTTAACATTGTGAAAACAAAGGTATAATTTGATTGGTTAGGGACTTGTACATGAATACACCATATGGAGGAAAAAAGGGTATTTTGCAGGTTTTTGATGTGAATAATAATACATAAAAAGATTTAGCAAATCAAAGAGATTGTGTGAAATGTCAACGTATGTCTTGCAGGAGCCAAAAGAGTGCAAGGCTCATAGCGATAGATTCAAATATATCAAAAAATTGGATTGCTCGATACTTTAACAAAAGGGGCCAATAAAAACACGAGACAAAAACCTTAAAGTTATAACTCAAAGGATAGGCAACCCCGGTTAAAGGTCAACAACAAAATAAAATAAAAGTAATATTTTAAAGAAGACATTAGTGTTTTGGGTGAAAGTTAGGGTTTTAGGACCCCTAATGCACAATTTTTAAAATATCCTTCCAAAACTTTAAGGATTCTAAGGGATTTAAAAGACCAAAGTACCATAAAAGGCTATAATTCAAACCATTACCTCCAGTGGCTCAAGTTGGGGATGCTTTTTTTGCAAAAACAAGATGAGGAACCATAATCTCTAGGAAAACCAAACAAAACCTAAACAAAAAACGAGAATGATTGTATAAAAATTTCATTAAAATACAATGTTCTTAGATATGTCATACTTATGAAAAGTAGGGTTTAAGGGATTATACATGCACAAGAAATTCCAAAACTTCTTCATTCATATTTTGTAGAAAATATAAATTTTCACCATGATTTTTAAGCACAATATAAGGGTCTATCTAGATAGCTTAAAATTTGCCATGTTTTCCTTTATCTTGGATTTTGGTATTCCACATTAAGACCATATCTCCTATCAAAAAAAAAATATTTGCTTAAAATTGTCTCACTATCCTATCACATGTAAATTACAAATATATATTGGTCCACAAGTCACCACATGCATATTAAAAGCTTATATTTAAATATATAATAATAAGAAGTACAACCATTCTATCACACTATTACTATCACTAGATAACTCACTAACTATTGTTCTCCTAAGATTGATTATTGATTCACTATCCTCCAAATGAATTCTAGAGATTATTATATATTAGATCCAAGATTTAGGAATAATTTGCATTAGTCAAAAGAGTTCCAAATCTTGATGCCCAATGTAACATGTAGGCCAACCAAAATCTACTGATAAAATATTGGGTGTTAAAGAAATTCAATGTGGTTCTAGTTGAAAGTCCTTCTATTTTTTTACTTCCTTGAGATATGTTCGTTTCAATGCCACAAGGCATGAAAAGGTTCCACAAACCTTTCTTGATGAATTGAGTGTTGACTCTTTTGAATTATGATATTTTAACAATGACAACTTTTTGTGATCTTATCCAAAACTCTTGAGATATGGATATGGTTTAAATGAGATGTTGTGGAACTTTAAATATTTTTCAAGAGAAAAAATAATATTACTTAATGAAATTCCATAAGTGTTATAGGATGCTCCTACATCAAAATCCATTATTTGATGATAGTGGTGATGTTATTTTTGTTGATCAATAATAATATGATCCCTATGATCATAGTAAGATTATTGTGTACCAATACAAACTCCCTTATCCATCCTTAGAGGATACCACCTTAAAAAAAAATTTAAAATCTCCAATCATCCATCCATCAACCATCAAGACCAATAATTGGCTAGCACTAGCTATTCTGCCACTCCTAAACATGCATCTAGTGGTCCACCTTACCATACCTTTGACAAGGAAAACCCATATTTCATCAAAGGCTTCCTTCACCCATCCATATCCCAAATCCCCATCTTATGTGAGTGCCTTATAACCTCCATCTCCTCTTCCAATCATCCATCATCAAAATATTTGCAATCCACCCCATCATAATCCAAACACCACATCATCTTTAGGTATTTTATCCAAGGACTATTCACAAAGGCTCATAAGCCATAAAGCATAAATAAATTTGTGTCATCCCACAACATCAATAATTCCATGTCATCCCAATGTCTCATTGACCATGCATTCATTAATCCAAATCCCTCAAATACTTCAAATCAATCAAATTAAAATCAATAAAAAAATCCCTCCTCCCCCCATGTGGGAAACTCAAAGAGTCCTTCCATAGACTAATCACTAACAAAACACAACCCTACCCCTCCCTCATCTCATCCAAGGAACCTAAATTTATGAAGAGATTGTTCCCAAGCATACCTAAACATTTCCTCTCCTAAATAAAGATCCAAAAATCCAAACTAATTCCTTTCAAATTCCCTTACCGTCTCAAAATTCAAAAATCCCTATCCCTTGCATCCCAAAACCATGACACTATCACTTTCATTCTTCCACCTTTATCCAATCTAGTTTTCTCACTACCAATAAAACTACCACCACCACTCCCTACTCCTCTAAAAATATATTTATGACTTGTTTCTAAAGAAACAATTATCTCATTGCCAATCATATTTTTTCAAAACATCCATTATCAAGGCTAAAGGTTAGGTCATCGTGAGAATGATAGATTAGAACCAATAAAAGTTAAAGAAAATCTAATATTTTAGGGCCTTGGCTACAAATATCATGAAAAAGATTGTAAAACCTCCACACATCCTAAGAAAATTCTACCAACCTTAAAAAAGGCATCTCATCAATCCTCTCACAATATTTCTACCACCATTACTTCCATCACCCCTATCACTCCTATCCAAATATCCATTAATCATTTCATTGATTCCATCCCTAACTGTCCATCACCTAAACTGCCTAATAAATATTAATAAATACAAATATAATTAGACTTGTTCCAAGATGGTGAAGCCACCATCTAATTCATGGGATTTCATGAACCTCTCTCCCCATGGGACCATACCATCACCTTTGGAAGGGATTTGGATACAAAAGCATATAAAACAAAGAATCCACATAAATCTAGGGATCATCATGCTATAACATGTCAACATGAAAGAACAAAGAAAAATTTAATCTAACACCAAAATAAATCCAAATGACCAAATAGTCCCACCAATAAAAAATGAATCATAAAAATAATGTGGATTCCCAAATTAAAAAAAACAATACATACAAAAGGGGCATCCAAATCCACATCCAAATCCTCTACCCCAAATCCAAAGGTTCCATCCACCCATCTCAATCCCTAATCCCCCATGTAAATATAACTATCCCCATGTTATAAATAATAAATCTAATTTAGGTCCCTATATCCAAAAATTGTCTATTCTAATTCCCCCATCTAATTCTAAACATCCACACCAACATTCTAAATCCATTTTTGGTCCCTACATCCCAAAATCAATGTTCCTCATTCCTCCATCTAAATCACAAAATTTAAAATAAAATCTTAATATGAATATCCCATATCAATCATGGTGTTTACAACTATTGGTACTAACACCATTCCCTTATAACACCATCCCATCCTTCCATCTACCCATCTTTCAACATCCAATCCATCGTCCCACATATCGATACCTTCAATCTAAACCTTTTCATAAACCACTATCTACCCTTTATCTCCACATCCACTCCATCTCTTGTGGAAACATCCTCTAACATCAAATATATGGTGGTAACATGTATACTCTTTAGAGAATCCAAATTATAAATCAACAAGGTTTTGTACCAACACCTATTAGCACAATGACAATTGCAATGGTCTATTGAAGTAGTTCTTCAACAAGGGATACCATACCCATGGAAATAGATGCTTGAGTCCATCCACATTTCCAATCCCCAATTTATAATAATCCATATAAAATATAAATCTACCTATCCTCTACCCTTAATCCAACTTCATCCATCCCATCCAAAATATCAAAAACTATAAGAAATTAAAAATAACAATTAAGAAAATCAAGAAAAATTAAAGAGATTTTTTTTTTCGATGATGAAACTATTCCTAGGGTGTCTTGGAAAAGTACATAACTTACTAAATATGTGTCATGTGTAAATCCTCCATATTCTAGTACCCTACACTTGGGGGTATTATTTTTCCATCCTAGTTTCCTCCCTCCTATCTACCTCATCCTATCTACCTATCCCTTATATGTTGTACCTATCCCATCCTATCCAATCCTTCCTCCCTTCTTTCTTTTGAACTTGATAAAGATAGAGACATTATATCCAAGCATGATTTGTATATTACAAGTCTTAATTTCTTGAAAACGTATCCCTCTTGTAGCCATCTATATTTGTTGTATATATCTAGAATGGGGCATGTTATTCTTATTCACCGTAGCCATTTGAGATCCATCCTACATCCTCCACCCACTAATCCTCTCATGATATCAAAAATATATTGCAATACTCTCTCTAATCACACTTCCTCCAAAAAATCCTCATATCTCACATCTAAGAAATACCTATGCTACTTCATCCTTTCCTCTAGCCTTGGTTCTCCCTTGTCATTGGTTCTAATAAATCAATTATCTAAACAAAATCCAATCTAATCCACTTATCTTGAATCCTCTAATCCAAAAAATCCTAAATTATTCCATCCCAATACAATAAATCATAATCCATAAATTTCTATTAAGCTATATAAAACATCATCTTAAGCATCTAATAGTTTTGTTCCCATCCTTGTTGCAAAACTTAATCCACTTTACTCAAATTATTATCATTGGGATATCATTCCCAATCCTTGAATTATTATCATGAATAATGATATAATTAAGATACACCATTCTTAATCCTCTTATTATTCTTATCATCAATAATTCTATCATCATCATCATCAGCGTCATCAATCAATCAATCTTTAACTTGAATCATTCTAGTTTATCTTTATATTATTGTAAATGCTTGTGTTGTGTGTAGTATTATTTATTTAAATCTATAAAATACTTGTCAAATATTACCAACAATATAATTGTATTCCATATCATTGTGTAATATGAGATATTCTTTCATGTGACATTTTCATTTTTGTCAATCCTTTATCCACTTGACACATCATCACCCTATTCATTAAACCTTGGTGCATAACATCAAGTGCCATATTAAATAAAGGTTGATAAAATCATATTAACATGAATATCTCCCCAAATCCATCCCTATCCCTCATCCTTCCCTCTCTGAATCAATATTCTTATCCTAATCTATCCTTGTATAACTTATCCTCTAATCCATTCATCCATTTTAAGAGCACACTCGTGTTCTCAAACACACCCATTATCTCAAGAGGGAATACCTGCCTCCTTCCTCATCATCTCTTTTCTCCTTCCAATGATTGAATAATATTTCCATTAGTCCTATCTCTTTCAAGTCTACTATGCTTTATTTTTCTTTAAAACATTATTACTTCATCTAGTCACAATGTTATCACAAAGAGGGGTAACATATAGACACCTAAAATTGTCCACACCTAACCATAAGATAATAATATTCTAATGTTGATTAAATACATTCAATTATTTAATTAACCTTTTCAATTATCTCCTTAACATTAATTAAATAAACACCAATCACTTATTTAATCAAATTATCTATTATCCCCCTTTCCTCCATATTTTACATTTAATTAAATAAATTCACATTTATTTAACCAAGTCCATCCTTCATATCCTTATCTTCCAAAAATCAAATAAATACATCTTATTTATTTAGTTATTCCTTTATCCACCTCACTTTAATTAAATGAATAACACTAATTAGTTAATTAGCTTATATTTGCAGAAACTAAAACATGATTATTCTGATTAATCATGTGTCAAACCCTCTCATAAAATCTTAGCCATCTATTTATCCTAGAAAATCCTCACCCTCTATTTTAGACATATGACTCTCACATATGTGTGATAGTTCTCACTTGTCCAATCCCACATCCCCATGTGATCCTCAAATACATGTGAGATTACTCATATCATATCATATATCCCCATGGTCCTTCTCACACGTGTAAGGAATTTTAATCTCCACCTTTTGATCATGTCAAATCAATCTCAACTATTCAAATCCTCATGATTATTGTTCTCCCTAAGTGCACCAATCACAAGGTGCCACTTGGAGGATCCTCATCCCTTCATATATCTTGAAATTATACTTAATCATTGATCTCTTGGATCAATCTTAGTCATTGAGCAAACATCCTCACAATCTATAAATTAACCTTCTCTCAATCCAAAAAAAAAGAAGCTCTTAGAATACAAATTCATGTTGTTGATTTGAAAATAAATCACATACCAATCACACACCAAGAGAAAAACCACACACACACTCACATGTGTGCAACAAGAGGTTTTGGGAGGTATTTTGAAATATCTCTTAAGTTGGATGAAAAACCTCTCATAGCTCAATTAGAGGTATGTTTAGGTGTAGAATAGGAGGTAATTTTATTGTTCATTTCCTTATTTTTAATTCTATATCTTTATTGTATACAATTGCTCTCCACCTTAATTAAAAAACTAAAGAACATTTTGGTTGTAATTGTTGGTGTGAATAGGGTATATTACTTGATTGGTTCCCATATAGGTCTTATTCATGCTTAGTTAAGTTTAATTAGGGCACATTTTAAGTCATTAATTTTGTCTCATTTCAAATGATTATGACACTTGTCATGATCCTCAATTGACCTACATTTCACCTTTTTATATAATCAAGGTTCCTCTAATAAATTATGTAGAGGTCCTTCATCTTGTTGGATTTTATTGTATTTATTGTATAATGTATCATTCATTTATTTCTACTCTCTTGTGGAATGTTTCTTTTGGTTTTGTACATGACCTTGGTTGCTTGAGTCTATTGTGTGACTCCTACATGGTATGAAAGCTTCAAATATACAACCCCCTTATCAATTTGGGAGCTTTTTTAGTAGGAACTATTGCTAGGTGAATTTTGGTGTAAAATAGACCTCATCATCGAGTCTAGAAGACCCAAAAACTTATAAATCAATATAAAAAATAATATGGTTTGGCATCAATTTTTTAGGATTTGAAAAATTGGTCATTAAAAATTTATATGACTATATGAATTTGTACAACTCCAAAAACCCATACATTCACCATACCATTTGTGCATTAGATCTAGGTTATAGTTGATATGTTTAGTATATTATGTAGATGAGATAATATTCTCTACATTGTTTGCGTCATTTGTACATCAACTTAGATGTTTGAGGTGCAAGGTACATATTTTTATTTTAATATTATTTTATGTGTTGTGATTGGCTCTTGGTCACCTAGGGTTGTAGCTCGTGCTAACCCTCAACTCATAGGGGCTTAATTCCAATCAAGAGGGATTCACAATCCTATTTTTTAGCTCCACCACCACCTATTCCATCATAAATGCATGCCCTCCAAATCACCAAGTATCCAAAAATACCCTACTTTGGCCACACCATTGACATGCACTCTAGATTTTTCACCTTGCCACATGCCCGATAGTAGCAAGCCTGGTTTTTTATTTTCCCTAAGGAAGCTATTTTTTGGGAGGGCATAAATTTTTGTCAAGTTTTAATTTTTCACATTCTTATAGGTATTAGGAAGTTTGTTTTGAGAATTTAGTAGTGGTACATTTATTCTTTCTAGATTATACTATACGTTCTTTTTATTTCAATTTGAAGCCCAATTTTGCTTGTATTTTTTGAGAAGCCATATCTTGTGCCCAGAGTATATGATTTTATAGTTTTTATAGGCATTGAAAATATATTTTTCAGCAATACACATCCATCCATGTCATTTTTATAATTTTTTCATTTATATCAAGAATTTGTTTGAAGCGATTTTGAGTACTTTGGCTCATTTCTTGGAGAATTATTAGAATTGGTGGTTGATTTCTTTGGGGCTTTACTTTTAGAATTTATTTATATTTCAAAGGTTGTAAGGAAGATTATTGTTGTAAATTGTCTATTTTTTCTCTATTGGTCCATGTTTCTCTAATGGCATATTCTAATTCATTTGAGCTTGTCACTCCTCATAATTATCATACATGAAAAATAAAGATGCAATGATTAATCCTAAGAGTTTATGGTTTAGATTGAGTGAAAAACTTGATTTCAGTAGGGAGTATGGGATAATATATTATAATAATAAACTTAATGAGGCTATGGGTTTAATAAATTTACATGTTTATGATATCTTGTTGTTACATATTGAGGATTATACGACATCTAAGCAAGTGTGGTATAAATTAAAATATTTATTTGTTCGAATTAGTGAATTTTGTGCTTTACAAATAGATGCATAATTCAATTATCTTTCTATTCATACATTTCCTTATATTGAAGACTATTTGGTTACGTTCAAATATTTGAGATCTCAATTGGTTGGTTGTGGGAAAGATGAATTTGATAAGGAATTTATATTCTTGAATTTATTTTTTTAAAGGACCATATGTACTATTTTATTCTACCTTTTATTCCATGATGTGTAACCTAGGTGATGCATTTAATATGCCTTATTTTGTGACATATTGTGACTAGAGAGAAAGATAATATTATCCAATCACATCCACTTCCCAATAGTCAAGAATTGATGGCCTATCACCCAAAGGAAAATTAAAGAATAAAAAAAAATTTAAGATAGAACCTAATGAGTTTCCCACCTCTTCTAGAGATGATACATATAAGAAGGAGAAACCCACATGTGCTTATTGCAATAGAATTGGGGAAAATGCACATAATTGTTATAAAAAATATATTGATGAGTTGAAGAACCTTCTTCAAAGAAAAATATCAAATTATCTTCAATAATGTCATCTAATTCATCATCACCATCTTCTTCTACACCATCATAATCTGCATAGTCACGGGCAATTAGAACAACAAATGAGATAGAAAAGATGAAGGGTAAGACCATTTTTGTAATCTACAAGTCTTGAGTTAGGGAGATGGATTCTTGATTCTAGAGCTTCACATTATATGGTTTCGTCATAGTGTATGCTATCTTCATTTGATCCTTATAATTTACAACATGTCCATATGGAGAATAACACATCTACACATTCTTGGAAAAGATATATTGGCATGGTAGAAGGAACTTCCAATGATGTATTTTATGTTCTATCTTTCTCAACAAATCTCCATTCCATCTATCATATTGCACATAATGGAGCATTGATGACTCTTAATTTCACACTTGATTCAATGATTACTAGAGACTTAAATAATGCATAAATCATTATTGTTGGGATAGTTGATTATGCTTCTCACATGTGTACCTTTTAATATTTTATCTCTAATGATATTACAATTCCTTTGATTGATACTCACTCTCATGCATCTAGTGTGAATTCTATTTTTGAGAAGTTTTCTCACTTGAACCTTGATATTCTTTCATTTTCTCTTATTCTTGAGACTTGTGCTGAGCTTTTATCTCCTCCACCTCCTACTTCTTTTGAGTTAGTGTTCCTATGTCTTCCATTGCTTTAGTTCAATAGGATTATTTTAGTCTTTCATATTAAACTTTTAGGATGAATTTTTGATAGGTATTATAATTTTCTTTTGTTGGGAAATGTGCCTCAACCTTGTTTCTAATGTTAACATTACAAAAAGTGTGATTTTTTGGATATAATATGGGAAAAATCATTTTTTTGGCTACAAAATTGGTTCTTGGCCAAAATAAATATTATAGGTTGTTTGGAATTTCCTATGGGGGTGCCTATTTCATAGATCTCTTTAAGTACTTTAATTTTTAAAAATAAGCCCAATCGACCCGTCAGATAAAAAATTATGGCCTCCAAAATTTTGTATAAGAAATGTAAAACGGTGTTGGATGCATAAAAGAGTTGTAAAGGGGAGTTAAACTTGTTGACCAACTTATGATGCATGTTATGACACATCATAAGGCATCTTTGATTGGGGGATAATTTGGGCACCACTTTATGGGTAGTTTTAGATCATGGATTTGTAATTACCATTTGATGGTTTTGAGGTTTGTATCTCCTATGTATTAGGTGCTTGAGATGGAGATTACATGTAGAGTTTTATAGATACTATTTAGCTATAAGAATATCTAAAAATCTAGTTGGTGGTACTCCTATGAATGTTTGATCTACAAGTGTATTATAACTATGGTTTATTGAATAATACATTGAGTTGCTTTGGAGTGTAATTTTTTTCTCTCAAATGGTTTTTCCCCATGCATATTTGATGTTGTGGTTATATATTTTTATGTTTAAATATTTTTATGCTTTCTATAATTGTTAAAATATTGAAATTTGCATGTTGAAACACTCTCCTCATAATATTAGTGTAAGAAGCATTTTCACGTACCCTACTTCCTTTCAATTTTTGTGAGTGCCATGTGATATATTTAATAGAAACAATTGAGGATATCCATTTCCTCTTTGATGATAGTTACAACACACTTGTTATTGCATTATCTTTATCTATGAAAATTATTCTTCATGAGTCCTCATAAATTTTTAGATTGGCTTCACCAAATTACATTGTGATGTCTTTTGATTTTGACGTGTAAATAATTGAGAAATTTTTAGAGGAATGCATCATGAGATTTCTACCCTCATCTCTCTTTTTATATTGAGAGTTTCTTCTAGATACACCATTGATTTTTTTTCTTCCAAAGGGGAGAAATATTGTTTCCAATTTCAAATCATCTTCAGTATTCATCTTCAAGCATTCACCATTATAACATGAGCTCCTTATTCATGGAGGGATATATAGTCTAACTCTTTCTATTCTATGAGGGGACATTTATTATATATTCATAATGGGTGTAGTTTTCAGGGTAATGACAAGTCCTTCTTCCTTGTACATGTTTGCATATTTTCTCTCTTTTGGAGAAGGGTTTTTTTATATGGGTTTTTCTCCTTTACTCCATTTGTGAGAGATTTTTTGAACATGGGTACCTAATGAAGCCTTGTTGCCAAAACCCATCTTTGTATTCTTGTATTTTTTTGTTCCTCCATAAGTTTCAATTAAGGGGGGTGTTGTGTGAATGTGGTATACTACCCAACTAGTTCCTATCTAGGTCTTAAAAATTTACATTTAGTTGAGTTTACTTAGGGCACATTGTAGGTCATATTTTTCTCATGTCATATGATTGTGACAATTGTCATAATTCTATGTTTTCCAATATTTCAACTTTCCTATATAAGAAAGGTTCCTCTTGTGTAATATGTAGAGGCCATTCATCTTGTTAGATTCCATTGTATTCATTGTATAAGCTTTTATTCATTTTTTGTTACTCTCTTATGGAAGGTGATGAGAGCCATTTATGTCCCATTTTATGGTATATTTTAGCCTATTTCATATACCTTCATATCCACTTCCACATTCCATTTTTGTTCCATATCATACTATTTCCCCATTTTATGTTGCATATGATTAAATATATATATGTGGTATTTAATATAGGCTTGGATAAAATATGGAAATTAATTATTGAATGTATTTACTAATAAGCATTATGATTTCAATCCTTGGAAAATCAAGCTTGCAACATGCAAATCACAAGAGCTTCCTGTCACCTTTTATGTAGAAAAGCTTCCTATCACTTTCTAGTTAGGAACTTTTGTTTATCAGTTTTGACCAACAACTTGTTAAAGATGATGTCAGTCTCCAAGGTGGCGTTAGTTACCTCCATGGTGCTGATTGTGTACCAAATTTGAATAAGCACAAGAACCTGTGAGATTATTGGTAAATAAATATGAAGGGAGATGCAATTGCTAGCTATGTAAAGGAAAACATGAACTTTCTATTTTTACTATCTGTTATAATAAGATAATGTTTAGTTCATGGCCAACAAAAAAAATGGCACATAGTACACTCAGCCAGGGTTCTACGTGCACCATTCTATAAACTAATTGAAATGGAAGGAAACTCATGGTGGAAGACATTCTTGCTAGCTGACAAAAACAAAGATATTTTCGTCTCCTATATTTGCTCACTTTTATAACCGTATTGTTTTAGTTTGTGACACATATTTTTGTTTCTTCTCGTTTGTTGGCCATAGGCTAAAACAAGCTTAATATCTTCTATATTTCATTGTTTCAAAAAACACATATATAAGTAAGCATATTGTAAGAGGAATTTAGACTTTGGCATCACAAATTTATGTACAAAACTTTTGATAAATAAAATAGTGCTTCTTCTTATCACAACAGCGTAGAAAGGCTTTCATTCTATCCACCATGCGAATCAAGAGCAAGGGCCAACTCCTTGGAGAAGTTCGGTGATGTTTTATATTTTGTATTTTGTTTTCTTTTGATTTGGTTTGTTTAAGATAGATGTTATTTCCTTTTGACTACGTGATTTCAATTTCAGCATAATTTGGATAAAAGAATATATGATCTGGGTTACTTTTCATTTCTACTATAAGCCATTATTGCTATTGTTGCAAACTATTGTTGTTATTGTTGTTGTTTTTGTAACATTTCATACCACAATTCTTGTTGCTTCTATCATAGAATAGAGCAAAACATAAATATAAGTTTAAACTAGGTTTGCATTTAGGTAATTATTGTGTGTTCTAGTTGCATCCATCCCCACTTAATTCACTGCTTTCCTCCCTTAGGTATACTACCACAACACCTCTCACAAGCTTACAATCCCCAAATTGACACTCTTAGACCAAGCTAAAATATTTCTTATTCTTTACCCTAGTTTTGGCCTATCACAAGGTTATTTTTGGTTTTGCAAATGATCTTGGTTGGTTGATTTTATTGTGTGAATCTTACAATAATTCACCATCTAAGTTAAATTTATGAAAATTTTAGGTTCCAATTTACCACATCAACAAAAAATGCCTGAATTTTAGTTTCCCAATTGCCATTTTATTTTATTTTTATAAAATAACCACCCACTCTATCAATTTAAGGTAATTTTAGAAGAAAAAAAATTACTATGGGGATTATGCCTCTACATAGGAGATTTCCTTGGATTTCTATAGATCTTTCTAGTGGCTAGCTCTTAAAGTATATAATATAACACAAGCATTGATAAGATAATTAGTACATGACAAGAAATCCACATGGGTTGGCCTTACATTATAATTGTAAATTAATTTTAATGTTAGACTTGTGTGCACATCAAAGTAGGGTACAAATGTAATGGTGGGATTAACATACCCATGCTACTTTCTATAAATACTTATGTTGGGAATATTTTAATGCAAAAAAACATTGATAAGTGACATGCTCTTGATCTAAGTTTGTCTCATGGATCAATCCCTATCCATCTTCATATAATCCTTGTTGCACTATTCCCAAATGTTCACTATTTACTCAATTTTTATTTCATCCCCATTGACATTCATTTCCATGCATTTATTCCCTACACCAAGATCACTATCTTATCCTTAGAGATTAGTTTTAGGAGGCTTATTATTAATCTAGGTTAAACCTAAGAAGTGCAAGAATGATCATTGAATTCCAAGGTACTAAATTCAAAATTTAAAATCTTTACCCCTTTCTATCAGTCATTATGTGTTGACCTAGCATATGTTTCATGCAACATGTTGTTTTTGATAGATAAAGAAACACAAATAGGGTGTTGGCCAAATTAAAAAAAGCTCAGAGGCTAAAAAATAAAATGAGTCCAAAGACCATAGCAACACAATAACAATGCTTTAACAACACATCATAAAAAAACAAAAATAACTAATAGAAGACACTAGACAAACAACCTAACTACTAAATAGCTAAACAAAATCATCGGTTAGTTACTTGAAAAGTTCCTTGTGACTGTTATCATTGTCTCCAGTCTTCTCCAAATCTTTGTCTTGTAGAAACCATAGGGTAGTTGCAGATTTGTGCATAACCTTGGAGCTAAATTTGGAAAGATTAACCATCTTTTTTCTCAATTTCCAACATCTTTTTTAGTTCAACATGTTCTCCCACCATAACAACACATTGACGACAACTATGAATCGCACCATGAGGTTCCATACTGATATTTTCAATGCTACCCATGTTCTTGGGCTGACTAACAGTAGTGCTTTGTAAACCTTGAGAATCAAAACCATCCTCCTCATCATCAATTGAGAGACTCACCTATTTAATAACATCCTCAACCATTTCTTCCTAGAAGTCTTTGGGTGACGCACCAGATGGATGGATATTCTTAGATGGGATCCACTAACCACCTCCTCAACCTTGTACTCTTCAACATTAACAACAATGTTCTCCACAACCAAGACCAGCATTGGTGAAACTTTTTGCTTTTTGGTGGGGGGTTTTTTTAAACACTATCTGGGTGTGTTTTCTCAAACCAAGAGAAGGGGGCAATTTTTAAGGTCACAAAGACCTTGAGCTAGTTGAGATTGGTCAAGGCCAACAAACCTAGGTGAAGTATTATCCTCAATAAGGTTAGAGAGGGTGGAGGGTTGCATTGTAGCATTAGAGGGTTCACCCAGGAACTTTTGCGAGGGAGAAGTATGATAAAAAATAGAAGCTTCCTCCAATTTACCTTTATTTTTTTGCTGAGGGGCTAAAGTTTTTAGAACTTGAGGGGAAGCAGGGGGTTTCCTCAATAAAAACTTGAATTTTCTTTGACAGGCATAAGGTAAGACTGAATTGGTAAAGGCACATGACAAAACCTTGATGGAGGGTAAGGGGAATTTTTTTCGAGCATCTTTGATTCAAATCCATGTGTAACATGCCCAATGTTCTACCCATTAACTTTTACCATGTTTAACACACAAGTGAATTGTTTATGATATCAATATTTAGCAATAAAAAAATTCTTTTCTAATTCAATAACAAGATATACATTTGAAATAATCTCATTTCAAACTTTCCCATTGCATTTAAAAGAAACATTATAAAATCCCAAGTAATGATTCCATATTACAAAATCCCAAGTAATGATTCCATATTACATAATCCCATGTAATGATAACATATTCCATTTACAATTTCTACAAATATAGAGATACATGAATGCATGCATAGCTTCCAAAAGCTTAATGAAATAGAGATACAAATGGTTTAGATCTCCCTTCCTGGGCATACATCTTAGATGTCTCCAACATTGGCATACATTTTAGATCTCCCCATTACCGGTGCATACATTATAGTTGTCCCCAATACTGGTGCATACATCCTCAAACCTCAACCACCAACTATACGAGGGAGAGAATCACTCAAGTGCTTTTCTAACAACCACATACTTATTGCAATGCCCCACACATCTACCTAACTGGTAAGATGGCCCTACCCTTCGATGAAGAGATTGGTTTAATAACCTCATAATACTAGCCTTCCTAAGCATGGTATTGTGTCCTACATATCTAGAGCTACCATACATTAACTACAACCTACATGTATGGCGTTCCCTACCTAGCATGCACACCTAGATCACAGTAAACTGACAGTGTAAAAAATGGCTACTTACACCACTTTGGCCAAAGAATTCAACACCCAATACTTCGAGTGTCGATCGTATGTTCAACCACCCCTTAGCTTGATTTTGTAAATAGCCACACATACTCTCTCCATTCATAATATAATTTCAACTGAAAAGGTGATGACATAACAAACTGACTAACTAGGTTACTCTCTTTCCCATGGATTATCCTAACCCCAGGAATAACCAAGTTAACCATAGATGCACACATACTAAGTGACTAACTAGGTTACTCACTTTTCCATGGATTATCCACCCCAAGAACAACCTAATTAACCATATAGGTAATCATAACGTCACAACACTAAATGACTCAATTTCAAAAAGTATAGTCACAACATTAAGTCTCATCATTTCAAAACTATGATCTCAACAATAAATGACTTCAATCAAAAGTATGATCTCATCAATAAATGACTTCAATAAAAAGTATGATCTCATCAATAAATGACTTCAATTCAAAAGTATGATCTCAACAATAAATGACTTCAATCAAAAGTGATGTAAAATCTCTCTTCCAATATGACTCAAATATTCACATGTTTACAATGTTCACTACATTTTTATATAATCTGGAGGACATTATCCTGAGAGGAGTTTGTGCTTTTGACCTACAAGTCCTCTTCTCAATACAACTTTGGGTTGCCAGAACATGAGCTCTTCTAGACATCTGTGAACAGGAATAGACTCTTAATCAAAAATAAGAAAATAGCATAACCAAAAAATACATTTTTCAACCCTATTGTTGACTATTGATTTAACAATCAAGTATACACCCTAACCTTAGGGAAAATAATTTTCTCCTACATTCAAGGTGGTATGAGTAATCAAACAAGTATATATTATCAACATGGATTACATAACATCACAATCTATCAATGATGACATGTCTATCATGCTATCATTCTCGTTGTATTACTAACCTCATTATCCACAAAGGTTTACCCAACATAATAAGCTAACAAATTCAAGATAGCACTTCAATGTAATATTAACTCCCATACTTCACAACTTGTCAAGTATATATAATCTATGAAAATTTAGGTATTTAAGCTAATACGCTAAGATTATTTTATATAACCACACAATTTCAACAATTCGAATAGATATGTATATATATAGTCTTAACCAATAATATCTCATAATAAATCATCCAAATATCATGCAATCTCCTTAAAATAAGAATGATCGAAAGATCAGATAAGCAATTTCAACAAAATAGATAATCTATCTTTCCACAAGCACTTGAATTCAAATATGATTCACCATAAAAGGAATAGAGAAGTAAAATCGGCACACCTGGATTTTATATCTCCCAATGAAGATATCGCTTCTCGAGCTCAATCCCATAGTCACGCTTTCTTCTCCTTCTAAAATCAATCTCTCCAATCCTAGCCTCTCACCAAGCTCTCAACAAAATTCAAATACTCTAAAATAAACTATATTTCCTCACTAAGCATTCAACAACTCTCTCACATAGAAAACTATAGCATATTTATGAATGAATAAGAAGAAATTAGAATGAATGAATGTAAAAAAAGATAGATAATTTGCCTCTATTTATACCAAAATATGAGAAACTCAATGCTACAAACAAGCTACTAAACCCGCCATCTTTTCTCTCCTTACTGCTGCCATTTCAAAAACAAACTAAAAATGCATCGAGACTCAACCATATAAAATGAAATGTGGTTGTTTTAAACTCATAATTTCCAACACATGAACAATCATCTTATTTCCAGCTTCTTAAAATGGATGAGTCACCCTTTTCAAGTGAAAAATTGCTATGCAAGTGGACTACCATTCTTAAGCTTTTGACAACTTTGGCTTTGAAAAAGTCTACATGCTCATATTTAGCTGAGTCATGACTCTTCCAATGTTTGACTTCAACTTTCAACCTATTCCCTATTAGGGCGTTGCATTCTACATGCCTATATGTTGTGTTTGAGTTTAGTTATTAGCAACAACTTAATTAAAAAGCATGATTTACTATAGTGCAAGTTTGGAAGTGCTTACAATCTACATTTAAGTATTAATCACTTTACACATATAAAAAACTATGCGCTGGCATTCAACTCTTTCTCATGTGTTGGCTTAAGCGTTCTTCATTCTTCTCTTATTTGTATTCACTTAGCATCATATTACAGCCTATGTGCTTTGATTTAAACTTTTTTTCTCATGTGCTATATATGTGCAACACATAATGGCTATGTTGTTGGCTTTAATTCAAGTCATCCTCCAACATATGGTTCACGCCTTATATATGTGCCATATCTTACTTTTAATCATTTAAATATATAACAATATATATAATTAATATATATATATATGTTCTTTAAATCTATTAATTGTCAATCATAAATAAATAAATAATTATATCGATACATATATACATATGTTAATATGTATGTATATACATTTACACATACATATATTATATATTATATATAATATTATTTTAACATTCATTATAAACACATATATCTACATGTTCATCGACTATATATATAATGTATATAGACATGTATATATGTCATATATGTCTAATTGGTATTCCTATGCATATGATGTATCTGTGCATGGGTACACATAAGTATTTCCACTTTCGTATATGTATGCATGTATACATTCATTGGGCATGAGTTATCATTTTCACACACACATACATTCTATATATATATATATTCATCGATTAATATATGTACATAAATACACGAAGAAGATCTCAACTCAATACAAAGATTAATCACATAATCCAGACTAAGAACAATCATGAAATCAAAGGATCAAAACCAAAACCATTATAAATCATCCCCAAACTATGACCAAAGGTTTACTTACCAATTGCTGATCTAACTTGACTCAACTTGACCAAACTAGGATGTGATGTGTGATAGCTCAAATAGGAACATTAGGGTTACCAAACCAAGCTCTTCTCTTGAGTGATACTCCCCCTCTCTTACTTGAGGGCTTGATTCCTTCCTGCATCCAACTTAGTAAATCACAAAGTTATTTATCCATTCACAATGAATTCATTTGATTCATAAATCATTTTCATCATCAAAGCATTAAATTATCCACATTGCATTGTACATTCATTAATCATATTTTCCATAGTCATGTATTAAAACATAATCATACCTTAAAAAGCAATAAAATCTTAATGCATATTTAAGTATTTCATTCACCTATTAAACATATTAAAGTAATGATTTACATTTATCATCATTTTTACTCATGAAGGTAAAAGTAACTTGGTAACTAAGAAATGGGGTGTAACATACTTCCCCCCCTTACGAATCATCATCCTCGATGATTTAATGTACTAAAACATATAGATAAAGTCAAATAAAGGTTTTACTTTCCATTTACCAAATCATGTAGGAAATAATTAAATATCCAAATAATCTTCCCTCATAGCATGACCCATTGCAATTGTGTCCTTCTTGGACCTTGCACTGAGTGACTGTTAATGCATGGGAATAAATTGTGTTCTTTAAGAATACTTTATCTCCAAAGAACTATACATCAATTATATTAGTAACAACTTATTATGTACATCACACTTGTGCAATAGTGATTGTATCCTAGATGACACATATACCATAGTGACTGGATAAGCATGTTCTCATTGGATAACACACAATTATCCTTAGTGTAACCCAAATAGAAAAGGAATGTCGATGCATTGCACACTATATTGTGGGTCCCATCCTTCCCTTTGGTCTTTACACCATAGGACAACTTAGAAGTCGAGATTGTCCATCACTGACATTAATATTTACCTTGAGCATAATAGTACTGCCCCTTGACTATTGTCCATATCAAGCATAATACTGCCTTTAGACACTTGTCAATCCTAAGCATAATAGTATTGCTTATTAATTCAAGCTTCATGTCAAAAAAAAAATTCCTTGATCGTTTCTATCTATTCTTCCATTTATGACAACATTTCCAATCTAAGGCTAATCCTATTTCCTAGCTTATCCCAACTTATAGGAATTTAGCCCTTCTTCCCATATAATGTTTCAAATGGATCAATTTCAATGATATAATTTATTGTAATAAAATCTTTCCACAAATCCTCCAAGATTTAGTTTATACCATTTATTTAACTACCTGACTCAAAGAAATAAATTGAGCATACATTCAATTGGATTTTCAACAACGTGATCATGGTTTACACAAAACCTTAACATTAATTGTGTGTCCCTACCAAAGATAACCTTCCCAAGAATATTAAGCAACGGTTTTACCTAATTTTATTGTATAGGACTGGTGCCCTACAAATCAAATTTTCCAATAAAAAATTGGTTACCTTGGTGAGTCTATCCACCATAACATTATGCCAGTTCCATCGACATAGAAAGATAAAAACTATTCTAATGATTTACCACTTCCTCCCTGGAATTTCATGAGAGTATACAAGTCTTGTTGATGATGACATCCTGTCTTCACCCTCTAACACATTGGCTAACTTGCTACATACCTTGTAGCATTTTACTCTATTTCCTTCCAAATCATAGTGGTTCCACATTAGACAATTAATTTTTTCATTCCAGTGAGTTCTGAATATGACTTTACTTTACCTCATTTCATTCCTTAATCTCCCATAATTTGGTACATAGGTTCTTTCTCTGATTCATAATAGTCCATTCCAACTAAGTGAAACCTCTTCCATGGACTTATGCCTCATTTGATTCTCAAAATGTAATTATTGAAAGGCATCCATATTTTGGATTTATTTCATCCTTTAATTATTTTCAAAGTTGTAATTTGATTTTAGCTCAATCTATCTCTTCTGATGAGCATTTATATTAGTTGAGTAACAATTCTCATTTTTTATTAGAGGAAAAGTAGGTTTTGAAGGGGCCCTGAAACCGTTTACAAAAAATACCACTTCTTTTAAAGATAATCAAAATAAATAAATCAGCCACCCATTAGCAAAAAACAAGCGAACAACCATCCAAAAAACAAGACAAAACCAACAAACAATTATGTAGATTTTTTAGAATGTCAACAACTTTCAAATCACTAGCTATGATCTTCTCGTACATTTCCATTACCCCAACAACCTCCTTCATAGAAACCCCCAAATTCTTCTTAGTCTTATTGTGTGCACAGGTGTAGGGCCCCTTATCACTTTCTCCCCCTTCAGATCTTTGGGGAGATACACCAAACATCTTTTATCACACCTAAAGAATCCCCTTTCTATAGCCTAGCCTTTTCGTTGAGAAATTGGAGACCAACTTCATTATGGAGAGCTGACTTACTAACTTTAACCATTGTGTCTAGGTTGTCATAGGATCTTGACATTTTATCCTCCAAGACCGAGATTCTAAACTCAAAATCCCTTTTCAATTTTAGCATCTCATCTGCAATTGTCTTCAGTTAATCAAACACTTGGTTCACTTGGTCCTAAACATAAGACCCCTAGGGATTATGATTAACCCCAACATTGTTAACCAAAGAACAAACCATAACATTGGTAAGGTTTAACTTGTTAAAGAACCATTTGAAGAAAATTAAAGAGTCGTCCTTCACCATCCCCAACACATTTAGCAAATCTTCCTGATTGCAATTGAAAGTATCCTTGTCATCAACCAATTTTTCCTCAAGAGCATCCTGAGTATCCTGCACTTCCTACAACACCCCTTTACCTTTATAGCCATCATCAAGAACTTTAATTCTACGTTTAGAATTCTCCACCTCAATAGCCTAAAGAATACCCATCTCCTTATCATTGTCAAGACCTTCATCAACATACCGATGGGGCTCATCATTTGGAGTCTCATTGGTCTCATAACTAACAACATCCTCTTGAGGCCTACATTTCCTGCTACCAGAATGCACCTTACCCATTGCCTTCTTCAAACTATTACCTCCATGCAACCACATCTTCCTCTTCTAGTCTGAAATAGGGGACTCAACCTCCTCAACCACTTCATCAACCTCAACTATCTTCTTCTTACTAGAGGTGAGGCCTTCACCCTTCACCTTCAACTTCTTAATAGAAGGGGCAATTTTTTTTCCTAATTTAACCTTATTATTTTTAGCAAAATCACGAGGAATCTTGTCCTCCTCACTCCCAGTAATATACCCATCTGACTTAGAGGGCTGATGAGAAGTTTTGACCTTCTTTGTAAGCTTTAGATCAAAATCCTCAGGAGGATTCAAGAGGACCTCCATAGAGGCATCTGAACCATCTTTAGATTCCTCAGAGGTAGAACTCATATCACACTCGGTATCATACCTAGAGTTTGACTGTTTAGGATGACTTTTAGTAATTTTCTTAGGTTCATTCAGAATGGAGGACTTGGTATAATCCATAGTGAGTAAAATTAAATGCTCATGGAGAATGGGGTTCTCGGGATTCCTCTTGAAGTCTTTAATACCATTCTCTAAGGAGTCCAATAGATAATAGGGTAAAGACACCCTCTTCTTATATCTAAAATGGTTTAACAACACAAAATGATAACCAACAAGAACAAAAAAGTGACCATCCAGAGTAATGTACCTTCTCATAATTTCAACCACCAAATCACCCAAAATGGGCTTTATGTAGTTATGAGAAAAGCCACCACATTTCGCCTTTTTCATGTGGTCCCTTTCATTCCTCTTAAAGAAGGACACCATGGCAGCATTAGACTCCTTTTTTCCCTGTAAACCTTGCTACCCTCAATAGCCATACAAGTAATTTTCCAATTAATTCTTCAGTAATACTAAGTTATAGGCCAAATACCCTAAGCACTATATTTTTCCAACCATTGATGAAGGCCTACAAAACCACTAGATCAAAGCCATGAATTCTTTCAATATAAGGAGTGATACCACCCTCCTCCAAAAGACCCCATATCTTCTTGTTGTTTTTGATAGTGTTGCAGGAAAATGGTTGAATTCAATTCCTTTCACCACCCCTGATGAACGTAGAGTAGAGTCATAACAACTTTAGGTATTTATAAATGATACAAAAGAAAAGAATCCTCAAGAAGGAATAGGCTTTACAATCAGCCACAATCCATGTGGAAGTACTGAAAATACTAGAAATCATCATTATCCATAAATGCAAATTTTTTCAGATATTAACATCATTAAATTGAAACGATCTCTCCTTAAAGAATTCACACTTTGATTTGAGATTTTGTTTGAGAATTAGAATGTGAATTAAAATAATCATGAAGGTGACCCCCTCCCTAAATGGCTTGCATATCATGATTGAAAATAGATTGAATATCAATGGGGAGGGGGTCAATCCTATCCCACACTTTAGACTTAAGAACCCCAAAATTTGCAAACTTGTCCGCAAGTCCATTACCCTCAGGATAAATATGAGAGATGAAACATTGCTCAAAGGAATTACATATTTCCAAAGCATAAAAAATAATAGGTTCAATAGACCAACAAGGAGGTGTAGTCTTTTTAAGGCAATTGATAACATTTAAGGAGTCACCCTCAAACCAGACCTTATTGAGGCCTTTAGACTGAACTAGATTCAAACCATGGTAGGCAGTTGATGTTTAAGTAACAATAATCATTAAATCATGTTGGTTTGATATTATCTTCCCAAAATATATCCAACAATTAATGTGTAACTAGTTACAAAGCATGAACATTTCTCAATAACTCAAAATCATGAGTACATATATCTTCCCTTTCCTTTTCCATAGGTGATTATCTTGCCTTTCATGATTAAGCATACTTCCTATCCTTTTCTAAAGTATCAATGATAATAACAAATTGATCTTTTGAAACAAATATGTAAACAATTGTGTTGTAGATATTTCTCTATCATTGGTCAAAAGCCTCTAACTTTTCTTGTTCATTCTAAATCTTTTACTAATAGTTCTAATACCTTAACCTTTACCTTCAACAACCTTGTTGTGAACATTGAGTATGAGACTTTGGTTAAAAAATTCTCTCCTACTGAAAATACATCATTAAACTTCATTGAATAGGGCACTTATCTGAGTCCATATCCTCTCCTTCTTTCCCCTTCATGTTTCCAAGACATTAGATCATCTTAAAATTAGAACTCTTAATAATCATACATATTCTCTAAATTAATTGAATTGATTTAAAATTCTTGTTATTGGCTTTCTATAGTTGAACAACCATTTTGTGCCTTACTTACCCTCAATACGTATACCTTGTACATACTTTCTGTTTCAAAATTATTATTTCGATTTGAAAACATAACCTCCTTCCATATTCAATTTTCTATTGGAGCATTTTCAAATAAGCATTTAAGGAACTAAACATAAGTTTACTTTTGTTGAAAAGCTGGTAAGTTCAATTTGAACTTCAACCAAACTATGCTCTAACTAATCCCTTATCAAAATAGTTTGATTTACTATTCATGCTTTTGCCTCGCAAATAACTTTTCTAGAAAAAAATTCCAAATTCTTGGTAGTTTCATTTTTCTCATAACCTTAGATTCTCTAAGGATTGTCTAGTTTCTTGTCCCATTTTCAAATCTGAGCTCCAAATTGATCATGCCCATTCTAGTTGGTGGGTTCATGTCGGCTTTCATCTTCACTTTTTTGAGTTGTTTCCATTTTTTGACAATTCTAGTATCTAACATTTATTCTAAGGTTTCAAATTTCACTCTTGATTCTGATTATCATTGCAAGATTTTAAAATTGTACTGAATCAGGATTACCAAAGGGTTATCCTGCCTCCTGGATACCTCTCTAGTTGAATTTTATTGACAAACTGTTGACTTTCTACTTTGACTAAAGTTTCCAATTTAAGCCAATTAGTTTTATTTCCAATAAAGCATTTGTATGAATAGATATAGACTATAATCATAGATTCATAGTATCCTCATTTAATCCAAAAATACTTGACTCTTTGCAACTACAGGTTGCTATTAGTAAGAGGGATTACTTTAATTCTTTCTCATCGTCAAAGTTATTTAAATAATTGTGTAGGGTGAAGGTACTCATTGGTAATTACCCATGACCTTCCTACTAAACCTTGTTGCATAACTTTTGCAATCTAAAGGTGTCTCTTAGTGAGGTGTTGGTTTAGGATTTTTCAACTCCAAGGATGATTCTTTACTAGTCCCAAATATAGACAAATTTTTAGGAAAATTGACTTTCCTTGTTCTTTCTTTCCCTTATCATCCTGGCATAAGAACTTTTCAACCAATATCTACTGATAATTTTTACGTAATACTTATGTAATGAGCTCATAGGTTCCAATGCTGAACCTAGAAGATTTGATACCACGTGTAACATGCCCAATGTTCTACCCATTTATTTTTACCATGTTTAACCCACAAATGAATTGTTTCTGATATCAATATTTGGCAATACATTTTTTCTTTTCTAATTCAATAACAAGATGCACATTTGAAATAATCCCATTTCAAACTTTCCCATTGAATTTACAAAGAAACATTAGAAAATCCCAAATAACAATTCCATATTACATAATCCCATGTAATGATAACATTTTCCATTTACACTTTCCATAGATAGAGATACATGAATATATACATAGCTTCCAAAAGCTTAATGAAATAGAGATACAAATGGTCTATATGTCCCTTCTTGGGCATAAATCCTAGATGTCCCCAATATTGGTGCATACATTCTAGATGCCCCCATTACTAGTGCATACATTATAGTTGTACCCAATATTGGTGCATACATCCTCAAACCTTGAGTGCCAATTGTATGAGGGAGACATCACTCAAGTGCTTTTTTTCCAACCACGAGCTTGCTGCAATCCCTCACACATCTACCTAATTAGTAAGATGGCCCTACCCTTGAACGAAGAGATTGGTTTGATAACCTCATAATACTAGCCTTCTTGAGCATGCTGTTGTGTCCTACATATCTAGAGCTACCATACAATTGCTACAACCTACATGTATGGCGTTCCCTACCTAGTATACAAACCTAGATCACAGTGAACCGACAATGTAAATAATGGCTACTTACACCACTTTTTCCAAAGAATTCAACACCCAGTACTTCAAGTTTCGGTTGTATGTTCACCCACCCCTTAGCTCAATTTGGTAAATGACCACACATACTCTCTCCATTCATAATATAATTTCAACCAAAAAGGTGATGACATAATGATGGGTCTGGTTATTAGTATCTTTTTGTTGCTTTTCATATACTTTTAAGACACTTTACCTATGGTTTTAAAGTATGTTTTAAGACAATACTTCCATAATAGGTTATCCTTTCATACATACCTTGCAACCTTGAACCCATTTTGTGGAAATGATTATGGTGAAAATACTTGTAGCATTGCATAATTTAAATATGAATATATATGTGTATGAATGAAATGCTATGATTTAACTATGGTAGCTAGTTGCATATTTATGTATATGGATTAATCTCCTTGCAACTCAGCATGTGGTGACAAGGAAGGAGTATTTATAGAAAGAACTAAAGTAGCAAAACAGGGGATTAATGAAGTTCAAAGTTGTACAAATGTAGGAAGCTTTGGAGCTGAGCATGGTCATTATGGAAGGAATAAATGCTAAAAGATATATGTTCTTAAATGTTTAAAATTTGTCTATGTGTTTCACATGCAAGTTGTCCTTGTTCGAATAGGTCTCTCTTTCCTTTTTCAGTTAGATGAATAAGCCAATCATTCTTCCATCTCCTCATATCTAGGAATGAGATTTATGATTGCAGTTAGTTAGTTAGTTTGAATACTTGCCTCTTCCCATTTTGTATAAAGCCAGGGGATTAGTTCATAGTTTAGTTAATTGATTTTTGTTACAAGTACCATCGGTTGGTAGTTTTTCAATTTTTCATTTATTCAAAGATATGTTTTTATATTGATATTATGAAATAAAATCTACAAGAAGGATTATGTCTAATATCTAGCATCATACAATGAATTTGGTTGTATGATTTATGATGCGTGAGGATCTCAATTAGATATAGTTTTTAGTTAAGTGAGGCAGTCTTCTGAATTGGCCACTTAGGTATTGTCCATCACTTTAATTATCTCTTTGTTATTTATGCATTTCCAGTAACTCTATTTTCCATTATTTTACATGTACAATGCCAGTAGAATGGTTTATGGTTAGTTAAAGTTGTAGTCATTCATGAACAAACATAAATTATAGTTCTATGGAGATTAGGAATAGCCATTTTATCATTTTAAGTAATTTCATATTAGTTTTGCACTCCCAAATCTTAAGCAGTTACCTACAACTTATGTTGGAGGTACCTGTAGCCACTAGGTTATGTAACCATTTTCATTATTTTTGTAATTCTGTAAAATTCCAGCAAGGTAGAATAACTTGAATAGTTTAGTATAGAGTAACTTAGGTTAACACAAGCCTGTGAAGGCACATATAGTGTTGTACCATCAAAATTTTACACTCCTTGGTTGATAATCCAATGTAGGCTAGCAATGTCAGAAGGACTGTTTAGCTTGGCACACCCCTGAATTGTGTAAAACTTACCAAGTCCATAACACATTAGTTTGCCTCTAGATTTGTGGCACTATTGTTGGGGATGGTGCTACCTTCATAGGCCCGTTTTTACAAGTTTTCATAGTTAATTTTCTCTTGTTGCATTAGGACTGATAGATTTCATCATCAAAACAAAACCTAGAATATACTAACATTGTGCAAGGTCGTTTCCATACAAAGACAAATCTATCGTATGCAGAGGTAGAGAGATAACCAAGGAAGATTCATTCGTTCTGACACTCAAGATAGAGAAGATACTGGTGGTTTTTCTGAATATACTATGGAGATTGTTGAAAGACTAGGCACTGCCTTTCCATCTTCATCATCATCATCTTCCACAACTACTGAAGGGACCTTTTGAACAATGTGAAATGCACCAGGAGATGACATAGAGCATGGTACCTTTGAGTTACCTATTGCTAACCAAGCTAGAGCTACCATGCTAAAACAAATTCCACCATTAGCATTACCAATATTTTATGGCTTGGTAACAAAGGACCCAAATACCTTTCTCTTTGAGTTTGACATTTTGTGCAGAAGTTATGATTACACTACTGATGCCCGTTGAATCAAGCTCTTTCCAAATACTCTTAAGGATGTTTCCCTCTGATGGTTTATGGGGCTTGGCAGGGATGTTGTTCCAGATTGAAACACAATGAAAACAAAGTTCTTGGATAAATACAAGAACTATTGTAGAGGATTATATCAGAGAAGAGATGATATTTTCTCAATATCTCAAAAAAGAGGATGAGTCACTGGAAGATTATATAGAAAGATTTCAATTTGCTTTGAAGAAGAACCCGCAACATAAACTATCAGAGGAATCCCTTAAATTGGTGTTTTTAAAGGGAATTAATGAAGAATGTATGGATTCTCTCAACCTTATTTGGGGAGGAGAAATTTATACAGGTCCATTTGAATATATTTATAAATTCTATAGGAATTATTCAAGGACTCTTTCCAGGAAGCCAAGAGGGGAGAGATCATCCATCACAAGTAAGTCCTCTACTAGGGTCTCCAAAGTTTAAATTAACAATTTATCGTCCAACATGAAGCAGGATATAATCATTCATCTGGAAACACAGTTGGACACCCCCCATATCAAGAAGAAGTAGGAGGAAGCAAAAGCTATGCTCACTGTGTACTATCCTAACTGTAGGCAGAGGAAAGCCAGTTGTAAGTGCAAACAAGTGGCCAATATTGGCAAGAAAAGATTGAGAAACCAGACTTCTAGGAAATGGAAGGAGATGATGAACAAATTTTGTACATAGCACAAAGGAGGCATTGGAAGCAGAGACAAGGTATGCCACCAAACCCCCTTTATTTTAATCCATCTTTTCCTTTGGGCAACCAAAAAATTTCTACTTTAACACCCAACACTGAAAAAAAAATCAAAACCAGTGGCAAAGTCCTCAATAGTGGCCACAAGCCCAACCAAATTGGAACTAGCCACCAAACCCATGGCCACAACAAAATTTTTAGGGTTCCAACTACAATCAACAATGGCCAACCCAACAAAATCAATGACAGCCTTAGTGGTAGAAAGGTCAGCCATGGCAACAAAATATGAATTACCAACAACCTATGCTACCACCTCCTCCACCTCAGTAGCAAGCTCTAATGCCACCATCAAATCCTTAGTCTTAACCACCTAAACCATCTTAGATACCCAGCCAACCTACAAAAAATCCTAACACTAAGCATGTTTAGTAGGCTTACACTAACGAAGTTGTCTAATACCCCACTTATGGGCTAGAGGTGAGTAACCTTCATCTTAGATTAGGGAAATAGCTTGCAGGACCTTCATCTCCCAAAATTACAGAATTAGAAGATGAAGAATATACAAAGGAAACCTCAAGTAACCAACCTTTGGAATCCCGGTCTAATCAAGGGCTCCAGACCACATCACATCTGAAGCCTCCATTCCCCGAATGTTTGGCTATCCAACAACAACACACTTACGCTGAAAAAGACCTTCCAAGCTAGTTGAAGGATGTCAGCATTAAAATCCATTTGATCCAAGCTATTAAAGATATTCCCATCTATACTAAGACTATTAGGGATCTTTGCATTTAAAATCCAAGAAGGAAAAGAAAGGACCCACAGACAATCCATGTTTTGGGTAACCTTGTTGATATAATGTTGGGCAATATAATTGTTCCCAAATATATAGATCATGGTAGTCTAGTTATGGATTTTAAAACCAATGGGACCCTTATTAAAAATACTTTGATAGACCTGGGTGTTCCAACTAATGTGATGACCAAGGAAACCATGCAACTACTATAGTTACCCAACCTTAGGCCTACTCAAGTAGTTTTATAATTGGATGATAGGTCTATAGTTAAGCCTGAAGGAGTAATTGAGGACCTTGTAATTGTATTAGATTCTTGGGATTACCTTGCAAACTTTATAGTACTTTATCCTAAAGTTAATCTCGTTGGGTATCCACTAATCCTAGGTCGAACTTAGTTATCCACAGCCGATGCATTCATAGGTTGTAGGTCAGGAAAAATGATCATATCCAATAGAACTATAACCAAGAACCTAGTACTTTATCCACCTGCTCAACCACATCAAGACCATGAGTAGACCATTTGGCCACATTTGGATGATGAGGACAAATACTCATTGCAAACCTTAATGAACATTGAATGTAGCCCTCTACTAGATATTCCATATGAGGATAAGCTAATCACTCATATCATCCAAAATGACTGTGGAAGACACTTGCAGTAGTAGGGTTGTCTATCATGTTTGCATGATCCTTTGAAAACAATAATACCTATCAATTCCACATAAGAAGTATCCCAGATCATGCATACTTTATTTTCCTAGAAATACTTTCCAATAATACCCAACCTTGATTTGTCTTATGTACAAGATGTGTCTATGCAATTAGAGATCAAGCCTTGAAAGATGTTGAATGTTAATAATGCATTGACTAATGAATAATAGAAATCCTTGCACGTAGTGCAGGAATATGTAGTAGCTTTTGCCTGGGATTATAGTGATATGAAAGGCATTGACCCTGCCTTATGCATGCACAAGATTTACATCAATGAAGGCTACAAACCCATAAGGCAACCAAAAATGCACATGAATCCAGCCCTCAAAGAAATTATGAAGACAGAGCTACAAAATATTTTGAATGCAGGATTCATATATCCTATCTCAGACAGTGAATAGGTTTCACCATTGGTCATAGTACCTAAAAAGGGTGGTAAATGGAGAGTCTATGTTGACTATAGGGAACTCAATACTGCCGCCAAGAAATACCATTTTCCATTGTCATTTATTGACCAAGTTCTAGATTCTTTGGCAGGGAAGAAATATTTCTCTTTTCTTGATGGTTTCAGCGGTTATAACCAAATTAAGATTGCACCTAAATATCAAGATAAGACCACATTTAACTATCCCTGGGGTACCTATGCATATTCTATTTTACCTTTTGGTTTGTGCAATGCCCCCACTACATTTCAAAGAGCAGTGCTTAATATATTTTCTAATATTGCACATGATAAGATGAATATTTATGTGGATGACTTCACCACATATGGTGAAACATTTGATACAACTTTGCAAAATTTAGAATCAGTCTTAAAAATATGCACTGAAAACAACTTATCATTGAGCAATGAGAAATTTTTTATACTAATGACAAAGGGTATTGTCTTGGGACATTTTATTTCTAGTGCAAGGATACAAGTTGACCCCAAGAAGATTGAGATCATATCTATACTACCCATCCCTCAGAAACCAAAGGATGTGAGAAGATTTCTTGGACATGTAGGTTATTATAGGAGATTCATTCAAGATTACAGTAAAATAGCTACTCCTTTGTTTACTTTATTGATAAAGGATATTGAATTTGAGTGGACTCTAGATTGTTAGCAATCCTTTGAGAAGTTGAAATAAGCTTTGACTAATGCACCAATTTTAAGAGGTTCAAATTGGATATTTCCATTTCACATTCACACTAATGCATCAGACTTTGAAGATGGAGCTATCCTAGGATAGAAAGAGGGGATTAAGGAGTATGCCATATATTATATTAGCAAAAACCTCCTGGGAGCATAATTAAACTACACAGTGATTGAGAAAGAAATGCTTGTTATTTATGTCATTAACAAGTTTAGACACTACATTACTGGTTATCAAGTATTCATACACATAGATCATATAGCAATTAGATAATTGATGAATAAACCAGTGATAGGTGGAAGACTTGTACCATGGTTATTGTTGGTGTAGGAGTTTGACATCACAATAGTTGATAAACATGGAAAAGATAATGTAGTTGTTGATTTCCTCTCTAGATTGCCTACTCAATCAGCTGAAGGGGTAGTTGATGATTCTTTTCTTGATGAACATCTATTTTCTCTAAATATAAACACCCAATGGTATGATGATATAGATAAATACTTGGTAACAAGATAGATTCCAACTTGTTTCTCTCCTAGGGAGAAAAGACAGTTAGTTCATAAATGCTTCCCTTATTCTTGGATTTTTGGATTCTAATTATACACTGGCCGATATAACATTGTGAGAAGATGTCTTAAGGAGGATGAAGTGTTTGATATAATGAAACCTGTCATGATGAACCTTGTGGTGGAAATTTTGCAGCCAAGAGGATAGCTTTCAAAATCTTAACAACAGGATATTATTGGCCAACCCTTCACAGAGACTCTGTTAAGTATACTAGAAGTTGTGACTGATGCCAAAGAATGGGGAGACCTACAAGAAGTGATGAAATGATTTTGAAGCCCCAACTTGCATTGGATCCTTTTGAAAAATGGGGGCTTGATTTTGTTGGTCCCATATCTCCCACTTCAAATAACAAAGAATATATATTGGTATGTACTGACTACTTAACCAAATGGGTAGAAGTCAAAGCATTGCATTTTTCCAGAGATGGAAATGTTATAAAGTTTTTATATGAGGAAATATTCACTAGGTATGGTGTTCCTAAGGAGATAGTGACTGATCAAGGGCCACAATTCACATTAGACCTCATAGCCCAACTAGTGAAGGAGTATTAGATAAGGCACAAGAAATCTACCCCATATCATCCTCAGGAAAATGGACAAGTTGAAGTTACAAACAGGGAGCTTGAGAACATATTGACAAAAATAGTACAACTTCATAGAAGATATTGGGTATCTAGATTAGCAGAAGTTGTTTGGGAATACATAACTACCTGGAAGACAACTACAGGGTTTACCCCTTATGAGTTGGTTTATGGAAAAACAATAGTGTTACCTATAGAGTCTGAATACAAAACCCTCTGTACAATGGTTGATTTAGGGATGGACTTGATGAATCTCAGAAAGAAAGGTTGCAGCATTTGAATGCCTTGGATGAAATTAGATTGCAAGCATTACACCATATAGAGTTTGTTCAGAAAATAGAGGATCAAATGGCATGACCAGTACATAAAGACTAAAGAATTTGTTGTAGGTGATTGGGCACTTCTGTATGATTCCAGATATAAAGATTTTCTAGGGAAGTTATAGTCACGATGGCTAGGACCCTATGAAATACAATAGGTGTTTCCTAAAGGTGTAGTACAACTACATACTATTGATGAGGTCAAATTTTCACTTTTGGTTAATGGTCATAGACTAAAGCTCTACAAGAAGCCACTTGAGCATGATTATTTCATCATATCTCTAATGGATGAGTATGGTGTGCATAGTTCAACAGATTCAGGATTTGTTCCACTAGTTGATGTTCCATAGAATGATCCAATAGGAAGCAACTGACCCACCACGTCTATTAGTACAGAGGTCAAGTTACACAACTCCACCTCTAGCATTACCCAGGCCTAATTTTTGATGTTTTAAATCGCATGCACACACTGCACAATGTCCATAATGACATTGTTCTAACTTCAAAGGGACTTGTACTTTGGTTTTATTGGGACCTACTTTTGATGGGAACTATTAGGCATATTTCAGTTAGGCCCTGAGCGTGGAGTACCTATAAAAATAACCAGTGCATGCATGCTACAATCACTTGGTGGACTCAAATTTCTTTTCCCATGAAATATCCTACACCAAACATGTGTCCTTTACTTCCCAGTAAAGCGCATGTCACCAGTACAACCACCACTTTTCATCAACTCCTATGCAATCAATGCACATCACATCACTTATACATCATGATATGTGCTCTTTCAGTTCATAGTTGTGCTAATATTTGATTTCCATTTCACATGTATGATAGGTAACTTCGCATGATTAAAGCTAGCTTTCATTTCGTATTCATTATTATTTATTGTTTAAATTATGCATGTGAATTTAATCACCATTCATTTTCATAATTATCCTATCACCCTAAGCCAATTTCGCATGAAGTGTGGTCACTTCGCTTTAAGTTGGGGGGAGGGGTATCATTGTTATAAAAATTTATTTTGATTTTTCCACCCAATTTTTTCAGACTACATTAATACTATCCTTTTAAACTAGAAAAAACTTCTCTATGTTTTCGATAAATGTGATTCCTTTCCTAAGATGAGCTAAAGTATAAGATTTTGGATACTAGATTGAATTGAGATAAAGGGGATTGTAAGTATTGGGTACAAAGAATCCATTGGAGAAGCAACTGAATTTAAGGGACTTTGGGTGGTGGATTTGAATTTGAAAATTTTGAATTCTTAAAGGTTACAAGAATCAATAGAATTATGGGAGGTGATGTAATTCATAGAGAACCATCTGCTCACAAAGAAATATTAGAGGATATGATGGTTATACCTCTATTTATCAGAGTAGGATGGCTATACTATTTCTTGAAGTTGATAGAATATGATAATGAAATGGTCAAGGATTTTGTAGCCACACTAAAGTATGATCAAGCTACAATAAAGGGATTGGTGGTGGATGGCTCAGAGATGAAAATCGCTCAAGTAACATGGTTATCTCACATAGGCTCTAAGTACCTAGCTTGTGTTGATGTAGTAGTGATGAGGGAAGCATTCTATGAATGGGGCAAAAATTTAGATTCGACCTCACAAGGTACTAAAGACTTTCCCTTCCATTATTTTGGGGAAAATGTGTTGCTTATATTATCAAATATCTTAGTTGTGATGGCCACCACAATTTGTTATATATTGTGCATTTCAAGTTGTTGAACCATTTACGACATGACCAATTAGTTAATGTATCCAATTTTCTATACAACATGTTGAAAAGAATAGCCTCTAAATATCAGAGGAAATAGACTGATATTGCATTGTCTCATCATTGTTTGATAGCCTTATTAGTTAAGAGAAGAGTGAGAATTCAACATCCCCAATTTGATTGGGATGCTTTTAAGGGTTACAAATAAATCACCGAATTACTTGAGGCACTTGAAATAGAAGATGAACCCTTTCCTGAGCTTGAACCAAAAGTTGACCTGGAGCATGATAAACCTGAAACAGAAGATTCCCCTGTTGCACCATCTGCTTCACCTACTTGCAACCAAAGTGGGATAGAGAAACATGATGTGTCGGCTGTGGTAGTAGAGGAACCCCCATCTTCCAAAAACCCTAGAGTTAGGAGAAGTACTAGATCAACATCCTTAAAAAGGAAAATAAAGAAGAAAGGAGTTGACAATCAAGAGAATGTTGTAAAGAAAGAAGGGGAGTAAAAGAGGAAAGGAGAGTAAAGTTACATAGGAAACCACTACTCCCCGATGATCAGGAAGGATAAGAAGGCAGAGCATTGAGAAGATCTAGATATGGAGGAACCATTTCAGGAAGGAAAGGTTGGGGAGCAATAGCATTATACTCCATTGATGGTAGACATGGATACAGACAAGGGAGGAGCTGACCCTGACAATGTTCATGTTGAAAATTTTAATGCACCCGCTAAAAAGAAAATACATATATCATCCTCCTCTGACTTTGATTCTTAATATATCTTCATTGCCAAGAAGACCAAAATAATAGTTCCTAGTGACTCTCTTAGAGAATTTTTTGATGCCACAGGTAATGACAGTGATGGTTTGAATCTTGAAGAAGAAAAAGAGTTGCTAGAGGATAGAAACATAAGGAAGGAACTTCAAGAAGCCCTAGATAGGGTAAATTAATTAGAAGAATAGTTAAAAGAGTATGAAAAAAAAGATAAAGAAAAGGAAAGGAGAATTAAGGATTTGGTAAAGAAAATAGTATAGACCTACGACCATGGAAACAAACTAGATTTATTGGCACAATTGGCCGAAGATAAAAAGGGAATTGATACCTATTTGAATTTACAATCCCCTGTTGTAAAAACACCAGCTTAACATACTACTATTTTTGGGCTTTGAATTGATGAAAATTACTACTCAATTCAAGCAGGAAAAAGAAAATTGGGAAAAAGAAAAGCAAATCTTGAATGAAACTAAGAACTTGGAGTTGAAAAGAATAGAGGATAAATTGACAGAAGTGGTCAATATAACTATCCAAATAATTGAATGTAGACCTCTGTCTATGGTATATGCATTTTTCTTAAAGGAAAAATTTCTCAGTTTTCGATTCAATATATTTTTTCATGACCAACCCTTTGCTTTGGATAAGAGACACAATTTTCTCACTTTCTTCAACGAGATCAGTTTAGAGGAGCAGGACCAGTTATTATTTGCATAATTATGTGATGGTATAAGATACTGAATGGAATCCCTTGATGTATGTTGGGGATTTTCAAGTGAGAGCTCTTACATCTTACTTCATAAATGAGCAACTCCTTGGGGAATTAATAGAGAAATATGAGGAATAGGAGAAAATAATGGAACTACAAATTAGAAAGGAAGCAATGGATCCCGATGTAGTCATTACTCAAATGGTTAAGACTCCTTTCTCACAAGGGTCCAGGGAAAACAATTATAGAATTAAGACTCAAGGATTATAGAAGGATTCAACAATTGGTAGTGACCACTCTTCAGAATTTCCTGATACATGTGAGGAATAGATGGGACAGTTTGACTCCATAATTGCAGAGGAAAGAGCCTCACTCCCTCTATAAATTTATGAGCATGTTTGAGAGATTACGCCAATATATTGAGATCTTAGGAAGTAGGGGAGTAGAGTGGGTTCCACTAACTTTCCACCCTCCTATCCTACACCCAATTCCACATTAGACTAGACATATTACTGATCATGACATGAATGCAAAAATGGACAAGATGAATAGACTTGTATGTTATAATGGTTTCTACCTCAAACAAGGATAGGGAGTCAACACATTCATGGATCTTCGGTAGATTACTTTGTTTTATAATCTTTTCCGCTAGGTGACTTAGTTTGATGTTTTTGCTTGAGGACAAGAAAAACAACAAGTAGGGGGGAATGATGGGTCTAGTTATTAGTATTTTTTTGTTGCTTTTCATATACTTTTAAGACACTTTACCTATGGTTTTACAATATATTTGAAGACAATAATTCCATAATAGTTTATCCTTTCATACATACCTTGCAACCTTGAACCCATTCTTTGGAAATGAATATGGTGAAAATACTTGTAGCATTGCATGATTTAAATATGCATATATATATGTGTATGAATGAAATGTTATGATTTAATTATGGTAGTTAGTTGCATATGTATGTATATGGATTAATCTCCTTGCAGCTCAATGTGTGGTGACAAGGAAGGAGTATTTGTAGCAAGCACTAAAGTAGCAGAACATGGGATTAATGAAGTTCAAAGCTATACAAATACATGAAGCTTTGGAGTTGAGCATGGTCATTATGGAAGGAATAAATCCTCGAAGAAATCTGTTCTTAAATGTTTGGCATTTGTCTATGTGTTTCACATGTAAGTTGTCCTTGTTTGAATAGGTCTCTCTTTCCTTTTTCAATTAGATGAATAAGTCAATCATTCTTCTATATCCTCATATCTAGGAATGGGATTTATGATTGCAGTTAGTTAGTTAGTTTGAATAAGACTCTCCCCATTTTGTATAAAGCTAGGGGATGAGTTCATAGTTCAGCTAGTTGATTTTTGTTACAAGTACCAATAGTTGGTAGTTTTCCATTTTTCTAGTTATTCAAAGATATGTTGTTATATTGATATTATGAAATAAAATTTGCAAGAAGAATTATGTCTAATATCTAGCATCATGCAATGAATTTGATTGTATGATTTATGATGCGTGAGGATCTAAGTTAAATCTAGTTTTTAGTTAAGTGAAGCATTCTTTTGATCTTCCCACTCAAGTAATGTCCTTCACTTTAATTATCTCTTTTGTTATTTATGCATTTCCAGTAACTTTGTTTTTCATTATTTTACATGTACAATGCAAGTAGAATGGTTTATGGTTATTTAAAGTTGTAGTCGTTCATGAGAAAAGATAAATCATAGTTCTCTAGAGATTAGGAATAGCTATTTTATCATTTTAAGTAATTTCAGGTTAGTTTTGCACTCACAGATCTTAAGCAGTCACCTACACCTTATGCTGCAGGTACCCGTAGCCACTAGGTTTTGTAACCACTTCCATTATTTTTGTAATTCTGTCAAATTCCAGCAAGGTATAATAGTTTGAATAAGTTAGTATATAGTAACTTAGGCTAACACAATCCCGTGAAGGCACATATAGTGTTGTACCATCAAAATTTTATGCTCCCTAGTTGATAATTCAATATAGGCTCGCAATGTCAAAAGGACTATTTAGCTTCCCGCACCCCTGAATTGTGTAAAATTTACCAAATCCATAACACATTAGTTTGCCTCTACACATAACAAACTAACTAACTAGGTTACTCCATTTCCCATGGATTATCCTAACCCTAGGAATAACCAAGTTAACCATACATGCACACATACTAAGTGACTAACTAGGTTTCTCCCTTTTCCATGGATTATCCTAACCCCAGTAATGACCTAATTAACCATAAAATCAAAACATTAAATGAATCCATTTCAAAAATTATAGTCACAACATTAAGTTTCTTCATTTCAAAAGTATGATCTCATCAACAAATAACTTCAATTCAAAAGTATGATCTCAACAATAAATGAATTTAATAAAAAGTGATATAAAATCTCTCTTCCAATATGACTCAAATATTCACATGTTTACAATGTTCACTATATTTGTATATAATCTAGAGGACATTAGCCTCAGAAGATTTTGTGACTACACCTACAAGTCCTCTTCTCAATACGTCTTTAGGTTGTCAGAACATGAGTCCTCTTCTAGAATTTTGTGAATAGGAATAGACTCTTGATAGAAAATAAGAAAATAACATAACCAGAAAACACATTTTTCAACCCTATTATTGAATTTTGATGTAACAATCAAGTATACACCCCAACCTTAGGGAAAATACTTTTCTCCTACCTTCAAGGTGATCTGATTAATCAAACAAGTTTCGATTATCAATATGGTTTATATAATATCACAACCTATCAATGATGACATGTCTATCATGCTATCATTCCCATTGTATTACTAACCTCATTATCCAAAAACATTTACCTAGCATCATAAGCTAACAAATTCAAGATATCACTTCAATGTAATATTAACTCCCATACTTCACAACCTATGAAGAATATATAATCTATGACAATTTAGGTATTTAAGCTAATGCGCTAAGATTATCTTATATAACCACACAATTTCAATAATTGGAATATATATGTATATATATAGTCTCAACCAATAAGATATCATAATAAATAACCTAAATATCATGCAAGCTCCTTAAAATAAGAATGATCGAAAGATCAAACAAGATATTTCAACAAAACAAATAATTCTTTCCACAAGCACTTGAATTCAAATATGATTCACCATAAAAAATTAGAGAAGTAAAATCAACATGCTTGGATTTTATAGCTCCCAACAAAGATATTGCTTCCCAAGATCAATCCTGTAGTCACACTTTCTTCTCCTTCTAAAATCAACCTATCTCCAATCCTAGTCTCTCAGCAAGCTCTCAAAAAAATGCAAATACTCTAAAATAAACTCTCTTTCCTCACTAAGCACCCAACAACCCTCTCACACAAAAAACTACAACAAAATTATGAATGAATAAGAAGAAATTTGAATGAATGAAAGTAACAAAAGGTAGAGAAGCTACCTCTATTTATACCAAAATATGAGAAACTTAATGCTATAGGTAAGCTACTAAATCCACCACCTTTTCTCTCCTTATTGTCACCATTTCAACAAAAAACTAAAAATGCATCGACTCAGCCATCAAGAATGAACTGTGGTTATTTTAAACTCATAATTTGCAACACATAAACAATCCTCTTATTTCTAGCTTCTTAAAATGGATGAGTCACCCTTTTAAAGTGACAACAATGACTATTTTACTGAGTCAAAACACAACAATTCATATCTACATGTTTTCTAATTGTTATGTAAGTCGACTACCATTCTTAAGCTTCGACTAGCTTTGGATTTGACCAAGTCTACATGCTCATATTTAGTTGCATCATGGATCTTCTAGTGTTTGACTTCAAATTACATACTTCTCATGTGTTTGACTTAATTAACCTATGTTTTTGTATTCAAGTCTTTCTCATGTGTTGGATTAATCATTTTTCATGCTTCTCTTATTTGTATTCAATTAGCATTGTATTACAACCTATGCGCTTTGATTTATACTTTCTTTCCCATGCACTATATATGCATAGCACATAATGGCTATGTTGTTGGCTTTAATTCAAGCCATCCTTCAACATATGGATTGCACTTTATATTTTCACCATAGCTTACTTGAAATCATTTGCATATATAACTATATATGTTTTTTATTGATTAAGTAGGGAAAGGGCCCTGGTCCCTTATAGAATCAGCAAAACAATCCATAGAAACAACAACCAGATAGAACAATATAACAGAGGAGAAAGAAAAACTAAAGAAGAACCACTTCCACACACCCAACCAACCAAAAACCAGCATCAACCTATACCAACCACATCAAAATATATTAACCTATCAAGGATCCAATAAAGATTTAACCAGTCCATATAATCTTTGATCCATAAAATAAGGTTATATAAACATAACCTATAAAAAGTACCCAACAAGTTCATGATGTTGAAAACAAAAAAAAAATGTAAATTTATATAGTTTAGGCATATCAAGCCTTTACCATAGAAAATCCTAATAGAAGAGCCAAAAAACCTTATATCATCAAGCATCAGAAAGCAAGACAAAAAAGAACTGAGGATTAAGCATCCTCAATAAGGCTCCAAGCCTTCTTCGGGTCCTCCATGAAATCTTCAAGGCTATCTTTGATCTCCATCTTTCTTGAAAAATCAACATCTTCCCTATTCTATTTTTTCCTCTATTGTTTCTTGATTTTACCCTGTCCCGAGATAGTAGCCATCACCACGTCCATAACCCTGCACATATTCAACACAACATTCTCAATAACCTGAAACATGTTAGCATTGTCTTCTTTCTGCATCATTTTCTCAAGAAGCTCCATCCTTTACATTCTTGTTTTCTCCATGCCCATTTGTTTATCTTTTGAGCATTATTCATTATGAGGGGTAACCACATTAATATCCATGTCCTCTAAGTCAATAGTAGCCATTCCTTTTACCTTGGCCATACCAATATCCTCCTCCACATCCTGCACATCCTTCTACTGATTAAATCCTTCCTCCTCATCCTGACTCGAATCTTCCACTTCCTCTAGCCCCAACACCTCTTCCTCAAGAGACCCAAATTCACCCAAACTATTAGGCACACATTATTTAGAGGAGGAATCCTTTTCCTCCCTGACAAGCTTCTTCCCTTTTTTATTTTCTAGAGGCTCTTCCAAGTTCTTTTTATCTGAACTTTTAAATTTTTTTCTATTATCCGATCCCTTGGACACAACCAAAGATAGACGAGTAGACCTATGACCCACCAGGGTAGTAGACCCACATTCAGGGCTATTATCAATATCATTCAAAATTATTATAGTGTTAGGGTCAACACCAAGCTCACGAATCAACATTTTTCTTTTCTTATTAGCAACAAAAGAAAGGGGGTAGCACTACATTTTTTAGAGGTTATTTTGAGAACTGTCAACCATGAGGGGTCCACAACATTAGGGGAAGGGTTAATAAGTTCTTTGATAGGGGAGTTGAGTCAACTTTCAATTAGTTCAATTTTCACAAAACTTTTAGGGGTGGGGTTCTCAATTAGGTTATGGAAAGCATTTCTTTGCGGGGTGGTGGCAAGAACATACTTGAATATGACTCTAATCAAGCTTTGGTGTAAAGGAGGGTTAGCACCATTGGTAAGGCTTTGTTTTAGGGAGGAGAGGAGGAAAAATGGTAAGTTTATTTTCTCCAGGTGCCTGGTATGGTTAAGGATGGGAAAATGATAACCATGCATCAACATAAAATGACCCTCTAACAAAAATTATTTCATGAAAAAATAACAAACATTATGGTGAGGGGGAAGAAGAAACACCCTAGAATAGCCATTATGAAATCTTTGAGCCTTCTCTTTAGCTTCGAGTTTTTTTCAATATAAGTTTGATAGTTACCTATGCTTACCTTGCCTATCTTCTTTCCTTCATACAAGAGACTCGTCACATTGGCAATCAACTTAGTATCTATAGTAAAGAGAAGACCACCCAACTCGACTTCTCTATCTTTCCAAGCACTCACAAACATGTAGCTGAGTTATTCATTGTAACCTTTCATGGCCGCAAATTACGGAGTAAAACCAACACGTTTAAACATGCCCCATAATTCTGCATTCTTCTTTAAGGAATCATATTTACTCGACTCTATCCTCTTTCTATGGTCTCCCATAGTTTTTTCTTTGGTTTGATAATCCTTTGGAAGAAGTAAATACTTTTCTCTTAGGCCTTCCTCATTTACAACAGAAGAAATTGGCAATTCAAAAAAAATAGTTTTAATAGAAGCTTGGTGGCTTTTCATTTAAAAAGACAATGGCTCAAACCTTCTAGTGGTATTTTAAAAATAATCGAGTTGCTTACAAAGTATAGCCTCATATCTTCAAAACCTTCCTTTAATAAAAATGATAGATCCACCACCTTTAAGATAAATAATTACATTTTTTTGAATATCCTCCCTAACACATGCGATAACACATGCTAAAATGTCTTTTCTCAAATCCTTCATAAGATTTTTACAAATGTGGGTGATAATCATCATTACCACTTTCACTCTTTTTTCATTATCGCACGAGGCTTCCAAAAGGTCCTATCCTTTCATCCCATATCTTTTTAAATCTTTGAGATTTAGCATATAATTTCCATAAATAGAGTACATCAAATTTTGTCTTTTCAACTTGCCTAACTGCCACATAAGAAAGAAAGTGATTAACATGCCAGTTAGATAACACTGCCGACCCCTCATCTTAATTAATTTCTTTCTATCCATGATGAATTAATTAAACCCCCCAATTTATCCTTAGATATCATTTCCTTAATTTGATTTGACAATTGGGAAATGTCCTAATATTCCCAATCCAAATGTCGTAGGCCAAAATTTTCCATTGCATCGATTGTCCTATTGCCTTCCCTATAAATATTTCTAATCTCGCAATGTTGAAAGGATTGTATCATATGTTTACAATAATCCAAGCTGTCTTTTAACTCCCATGGAACATTAGCCTTATTGTTCAAATAGTCAATAATTAAATTGGAATCGCCTTCCACCATAACTTTAGTGTAGCCTTTATCTTTTAGATAACTTATTCCGGCCCACACCACATAAGCCTCAACCAAGTTGTTTGTTGCTATACCTCGGCCTTTGTTGTATCCAAAAACATAAATACCTTAATGATTTCTTACTATTCCACCCACCCCTGCCAATCCTAGATTCCCTTTAGAACACCCATCGAAGTTACATTTAATCCATCCTGGGTCTAGGGGAATCCAAATAGTGCTTTTTGATAGGCCAAAACTGGGGTAAAGAATAAAAAATATTTCAGCTTGGTCTAAGTGTCAATCTGGGGATTGTAAGCTTACGAGAGGTATTGTGGAAATATACCTAAAGGAGGAAAGCAATGAATTAAGGGGGGATGAATGCAACTAGAACACATGCAAATTTCCTAAATGAGAATCTGGTATAACTTTTCCATTCTACATTTCTGATAGAAATGCGATAGGAACTATTAACAATCTACATAGAACTGTGATAGTAACAAAAACTTATTAATAGAAAATAAAACACACTTCATCAAATTAAAAATATCAAAATCAAACTTTCATGAAATATTATATCCCAGAATTAAGTCATAAAATATTTCATCAAAACAAACTTTAATTAAAATGTTGAGATTCAAATCACGTGACTGTCAAAGTTTGAATAACAATACTGAAATAATTTAATCCCAATATTATCAAAAGCTATACTGAAGCAAAACCAAACCAAAATGAAGGCAAACAAAATACATAAAATAAAACATCACCGTGCTTTTCAAGGAGTGGTCCCTTGCTCCATGTTGGCACAATGGATAGAATGGAATCCTTTCTACACTGCCTCAATTAGAATAATCACTATTTTATTTATTAAAAGTTTCATACAGAAATCTGCTGCAAAAAGTCTATTAAAGTCTATATTCTCCCAACTCCCTTACAATGCGCTTACTTATATATGTGTTGTTTGAACAATGAAATATAGAAAATATTTAATTTGTTTTGGCCTGCGACCAACAAACTTAGAAGAGACAAAGATATGAGTCACTAATCCACATATTAAAACAAAGTTCTTATAATAGTGATAAAATATAGGAGATGGGAATATCTTTGGTTTTGTCTAGTTGGCAAGCTTGTCCTCCACGAGTTTTTCTCCAACTACCAAACATGTCCTTTTCACAAACTAATATTTATATTTTCCTCAAGAAATCGCATCCACCATACAACTAGCAACACATCCTCCATCATGGGTTTCCATATGGGATACAATGGTGTTGAAGTGGCCATGTGGAATAAATGGGTTATAAAGATCTTAGCATAAAATAGATTCACATGGATGAAGAATACATGCAGGAAGTGCCATGAGGAACCAAAGGAAGGTCACCATTAGATAAAACAATGCACAATCATCTTGATGCCACCTTGACAAAAATAAATTGTTGGTTAAAGAGTAATGCATAGAAGTTCCTAACTAAAAAGTGACAAGAAGATATTTTGCATAAAAGGTGACAAGAAGTTCTTGTGATCTACATGCTGCAAGCTTTATTTTCCAAGGATTGAAATCATAATGCTTATTAGTAAATACATCCAATCATTAATTTCTATATTTTATCCAAAACTATATTAAATACCACTTATATATATTTAATCATATGCAACATAAAATAGTGAAATAGTATGATATGGAACGGAAATGGAATGTGGAAGTGGATATGGAGGTATATGAAATAGGCTAAAATGTGGCATAAAATGGGACACAATTGGCTCTCATCACTTTTTCTAATAAGTTGTTTGACCTAGTTGACATTATTAAGATCATGAGATATTCCCCATAGTTGCTTGATTTACATCTCTTGGTATGATGGCATTTTCTTTGAAGGAGCATACTGACAACTTTCAATGTTTTCTTGAATTTGTTTCTTGATAGACATGCATAGCTCTTTACTATTCTTTGTTATATCCCTAAAAACTCTATTGTTCCTCTCTTTCCATAATCCCCAGGTGAGGAATGGGGGAACTTGCCTCCGGAGGTCAATAATAATATTATGTGAGTAGGGACAAATACTCCAACAATCAATAAACATTTTTACCGGTGAAGGAAGACCCATTCAATCATTAGATTCTTTAGGGAAAAAGACCACACTTCTTGAGCATAAGGGCATTGAAACAATAGGTGCATAATGGTTTCTTCCTCTTCATTACAAAGATAGCATTTTTTCACCAGGCACCATCCCCTTTTCTTAAGCTTGTCAATTGTGAGGATCTTTCCATGTGTCACAATCCACAAAAAACAATTAATCTTAGGAATTAAATTCTTGATCCACACTATTTCCAATTAAAAACCCCCATTTGGAATAGCTAGGATTCCATAATCTCATACACAGATTTAACAGAAAATCTCCTAGAAGAATTTTTTGTCCATATCCACTCATCATCCCTATTTATCAAGAATAGCTTAGGATCATTGATCTATCATATGAGGGAATCCAATGCAACATCCCAATTCTATTGTCTACCTCCCCTAAGAACAACATTATTTAAATAGTTCTTAAAGTCTATCCACTTTGGCCTGAAACCTTCCCAATTTATATAATTGAAGACCTTCTTTCCAATATTTCTTTTCAATCTGATTCTAATTTGCTAGAGATTATTGTTAGTTGACAAGGGAGCCCAGGTAGTCTAGGCATCCTCCCAGAAGTAAGTTTTGTGACCATTTCCAATTCTCAATTTCTCTCCTTTTGTTAAAGTACCTCTGATATTTAATAAGTTATTCCAAAAAAATGAGCCATAGGGGAGATCCTTTTTCCTGAGGAAGCAACAAACATCCTTATTTCCCAAGTACTTGACCCGTAGAATATGTACCTAGTCCTTTTCTCCTTAAAAAAAAAACCATCCCATTTTTTTCACAAGAGCTTTATTGAACACTTTTATTTTTCTTATACCTAAACCACCATCTCTCTTCGGAGTGCAAACAGTATCCCATCTAATAAGCACCAATCTTTTCCTCTCTTCCACACCCAACCATAAAAATCTCCTTTGTATCATTTCAATCTTCTCAACAATGAAGACAAGAATGTTGAAGAGAGAGAGAGAGAGAGAGAGAGAGATAGTAAATCAGGATGTTTTGTAAGGATGCTTTTAAAATTTGAAATTTCCCAGCAAAACTTAGCAACTTACCTTTCCAACCAGCCAACTTCTTTTGATTCTTTTCAAAAAATAATTCCAGTAATTACTGTGAGGTTTTCTTGAGATTAAAGGTAATCCAAGATAGGTAGTTGGCAAATCAACTTCCTGGCAACCAATAATATTTATTACTTTCTCTTTTATAGTCTGGCTAGTGTTAAAGAAATAGATCTTGCTCTTTTGGTAATTGATATATTGGTCTGAGAATCTAGCATATTTATCAAGAACCTCTTTCCATTGTCTCGCTTCCAGGATAGAAGCCTCCCCAAGAAGGATAGTGTTGTCAGCGAATTTTTGGTGTGAGGCAGGGGAAGGGATGAAGTAGCACAAAATCCTTTCAAGTTTTTATTAACAAGCTATCTCTAAATATTATGACCCAAAGCTTCAACAACAATTAAAAATAGGTAAGGAGACAGAGGGTAACCTTGTCTCAGACCATGACCATAAGAAAAGAAGCATTGCGACATCCCATTAACCAAGAAAAAGTACTTAGAAGTAGTGACTCAAGATCTAATTAAGTTGAGAAATTTTCTTGTAAAACCAAAATTTTCAAGAACAACAAAAAGGAAATTCCAAGAGACTCGATCACAGGATTTAGAAATATCAAGTTTCAAAGCAATGCCTTGTTTTTTTGCTAAGGTGCATAAAATGTAACACCTCATGAGTATATATAGCAACATCCAAAAAATTTCTACCCTGAACAAAACCCTTCTAATTAACAACAATCATCTTATTCAAAAGTAATTTCAGTCTATTCACCATTATCTTAGAAAATATCTTATAAGTGGTGTTACACAAACTAATAGGTCTATAGTCATTCATAGAAGTAGCCTCATTTGACTTAGGGATAAGTGCTATAAAGGTGGTTTTCATCTGATTTAAAAGCCTTCCAGATCTGAAGAAATCCCTAACAACATTAAAAAGTTCAATTGAGACAATGTCCCAAAATTCTTGAAAAACACTAGGAGGAAAACCATTAGGCCTCGGGGCTTTATATGCACCAAAAGAGAAAACTGCCTCCTTAACTTGCATAGAAATTTTTTTGGACATATCTTTTAAATCCTATTCTGAAATGACATTAGGAATCACCTACAAAATATCCTCCAAATCAAAATTATCCACCATAGGCATTTCAAGAAAGTTAGAGAAGAAGGAAACAACATCCTTAGCAAAATCCTCCTCCCTATTCAGTCTTATCCCATTAGTAGTATCTAAGAACCTAATCTTGTTTCTACATTTGTGTTTTAAGGTTGAATGATGAAAAAACTTTGTATTTTTGTTCCCTTCCCTCAACCATTGAATCCTTGATTTTTGTTTCCAGAAAATCTCTTCCTTTTTATTTATTTTATACCATTGAGATCTAAGGTCCCTTTCTTGGTTATAGGTATTTTCATCAAAATTTCCCAATTCCATCAGATCCTGAATCTCCTTAATTTTTAAGATTAAATATTTTTTGTGGTAAATATATTCCCAAATGAATACTTATTCCAACCCTTAACATTTTCTTTGACTTTCTTCAACTTCTAAGTTAAACAATACATGGGAGTACCATCACAATGAGATTTCCACCATTCTTCAACCAAGGATTTGAAGTCTGGATAAAGAGATCACATGATTTTTTATCTGAAAGGAAAAGGTCCTTTAGAAACTTTATCCTACCACCCAAGGAGGAGAGCACTATAATTCAAGCTAGTCCTGGGGAGAGCCATAAGAGTGAGGTTTTGCAAAATGTTTCAATTCAAGGAAGCAAGGAAATGATCCAGTTTAAATTGGATTAAATGACTACCCTGTCTTCTATTAGTCCATGTAAAAATAGATCCATTCAAAGGGATATCCATTAGCCCCACAGAGTTGAGGAAACCCGACAAATACATCATACTATCTAAGAAATCAATAAGGCCTCCACATTTTTCTGAATGATACAAAGGGGAATTAAAATCCCTTCCTAACATCCAATACTCCTTCTTTCTATTGATAATAATACCCTCAAGAAAGTTCCAAATATTTAATCTTTCTAGGCATAAGTTAGGACCATAAGTATTAACTAGATTCCATTTGACCGAGGTAATAATATCTTCCATAGAAACTATTAGACAATTTTTGTTGTAAAAATTTAGCCCTCCAAAAATCCTAGCAAGGTTCCAACAAATCGCAATCCAACTTGAGGCTCCATTAGCATCACTCACTTCAAAATCAACACTAGGCCAAAGCCACTTGATCACTTTTTCAAAATTCTCTCTTTTCATTTTAGTTTCCTGGATTAAGAGAACATCCAATTTCACATCCGCCAAACAGGCTTTCATAAATATTGTTTGTAGGGGCCATTATGTCCCGTCACATTCCAAGACAACAAATGCATAGGAATAAAAGGAGCAGTAGTATCACCTTGATACTACTAAAGTATGGGACAGGGTCTCCCTCTACTTCTTTTTGGATTTACTCCCAGCAAGGGAGTCAAGAGTTCTCTGTTTTCCATAATCCACATCTCTAGCTGTATCTTTGTTCCTTGATTCTTGTAAGGGAGGCCTGCCCACTTTGTTATTTCCTTCCACATCTGATTTATTCTTCTTCCTTGATATTGTATTTATTTGATTCCAATCCTCATCCACAACACCATCTTTTTGGGGGGAACAAGAGTTCAACAAGCTTTTCTTGTCATCTTCATTATTTTCCTTTTCTTGTTTATCTTCTGGTGTTTGAACCACCACCAAGCCCAGACCTACCTAAGAGAGCTTAGGGGAGGAATTCAATAAACATTCCATTGGTTGTCTAACTCACCTTCATCTAGGGTTTTCTTTTTTTGTTCTTGAAGTTTGAAATCAACTTCCTCCACTTCTTGTGATAAATTTTGCAAATTATCGAACATTTCATCCCCATTTTGTGGTTTGAGGTACTTCTCCAAAGAAGGAGAAGAGGTGAACCCTTCAAAAACTACCCCTAGAATGACCTTTTCAAAATTTTCAGGGAAGGCACACTCATTAAAAGATTGACCCACATCCACAACCAAGATTTGAGAAGGCACCAACACCTTATCAAAAAGTAGCAAAGCCGAGTTAGAGCTTGGTGTAACAGGCTCCTTTAACAAGGTCATGTGAGCAGAATTTTTCAAGGGAGAGCTCAACAAGGCTCCTAACTGGATATTTTTAGGTTCAAGAGGGATCTTTTTACAAGAATCTTGTAAATGTCCAAATTCATTACACCCCTAACAATAGACCATAGCCTTTTCATATTCCAATGGTTGAACCCATCTGCCAAATTTTGATTTTAAAGTCACAATGGTGGGAAGAACTATATTGACAACAATATTCACACATATTCTAGCATATACCAATTGTGACTTGAGAAAGGTCACTTTATCCACCATTACCAAGGTACCAAAGGAATCAACAATTCTTTTTAAAACATTTTGGTGCCAGAATTCCAAGGGTAAACCGGGGAGCCTAACCCAAGTTGGGGCCACCTTACCCAGGTTCGTAGAGGCATCCAAGTCTAGCTTCCACTTACACATGGACAAAATATTCTTAAAGCCTCTGTCAAAGGCCCAAGGGCCTCCTATGAGGACTTTGATCATATCCTTAGGGATAACAAAAGTAAATAAAAATAAACCTTTAGGCATAGCATTGATTGAGACACTACCCTTGAGATTCCAAGTGTTAGTGGCCCACTTACGTACCTGGTCAATAATAGGATGGTCAACAAAGAACTTTCCAACTAGGGACAACTTCAAGCCCTCAATTGCATCATTCAAGATTACATTTGGGACATCCACTTCATCCCCATTCATAGTGCAGAAAGCAGACAAAGACACAGGGGGCACCTTTGTCAAAACCTTCCCGCCCACAAGCCACATACGACACAGGGTCCTCACCAGCCAAAAAGGCATCCTTTCCCCTAGGATTTGAAGTAGGCGATGCTTCAGGTGTACTTTCAACTCCCCCGAAAGGTGAAGGAGAGGATGAAGCTCTCTAAGAAGGATCAAACTGCATAGGTGGAGGAGCTCCGTTGGGGAGCCTGCCATTTTGGATCATCAAGAAATTCAAAATCTCAAAAAATTGAAAAAGGGAAGTGTGTAGAGCTCTAACATTTGTTTATATATATATATAAACTTTGATAGTTATAATATATATAACATACATACATACATATTAACATATGTATATATGTATATATAATAATTTTTGTATATATATTTATGATTGATGATTAATAGATTTAAAGAATATATATATATTATATATAATATATATATGTTCTTTAAATATATTAATCGTCAATCATAAGTATATATATATATATATATATATATAAATAACTATATATACATTTATAAATATGTTAATATGTACGTATATGCATTTACACATACATATATATTAATATATATAAAATTATTTTAACATCCATTATAAACACATATTTCTACATATTCATCAACTTATATATATATACACACACACACAAAATTTATGTATACATATATATGACATATATGTCCAATTAGTATTCCTATGCATAGGATGTATTTGTGCATGGGTACACATAAGTATTTCCACTTTCATATATGCATGCACATATACATTCATTATGCATGAGTTATCATTTTCACACACACATATAAATTATATATATATTCATCGATTAACATATATACATAAATACATGAAGAAGATTTGAAGTCAATACAAAGATTTAATCACATAATCTAGACTAAGAACAATCACAAAATCAAAGACCAAAACCAAAACCATTATAAATCATCCCCAAACTATGACAAAAGGTTTACTTACCAATTCTCGATCTAACTTGACTCAACTTGACCAAACTAGGATATGAGTGTGTGATAGCTCAAATAGGCACATTAGGGTTACCAAACCAAGCTCTTCTCTTGAGTGATACTCTCCCTCTCTTGAGGGCTCAATTCCTTCCTACATCCAACTTAGTGCATCACAAAGGTAGTTAGCCATTCACATGAAACTCATTTGCATCTCCAAAGCATTAAAGTATCCACATTGTATTGTACATTCATTCATCATATTTTCCATAGTCATGTATTAAAACGTAATCATACCGTAAAAAGAAATAACAAATGTTAATGCATATTTAAGTATTTCATTCACCTATTAAACATATTAAAGTCATGATGTACATTTATAATCATTTTTACTCATGGAGGTAAAAGTAACTTGGTAACTAAGAAATGGGGTGTAACACCGAGACATTCTTAATAAATATTTCCAAGGACGTTAAACAGGTATAAAGGGAAGCTTAATAACACCTAATGACAATAATGGTTAAGGAGTAGGAAGGGGTAAAAATAGCAACACTTGAATCTACCTTCAAGATTAAAAAACTTCATAAGCATGAGGCTTACCTTATCCCATGGCGAAGGAATTTTTTCCTTGTCAAAACCACCTTGCATTTTAATAGGCTATTCACCCTCGAAAAAAAGAGTTAAACTGTCATTGTCTAGCATTTTCCTATGCTTTTTCTATTTCTTCCCTTTTGTATTCATTCGCGTCACTTGTGTAATCACATCTTCATCAACCTCAAAGGAAATTTTACCAACTTTAACTTTCCTTGGGTCCCAAGAGCAGGCAAGCTAAATGGACAGACTTTCATCATGTCCCTTGAGGCATTCTAGGAAAAAAGCAACCCCATCTTCACAACAAACATGCCAAATAGTGGCACGAGAGGAGAATTCTTCACAAGAATTGGGTTCAGTACGAACTCTATACCAATGCATCCTTTCTTGACAGAACAACAAAGTTTGCAAAAGGATAGCAGATCTTCTCAAGAGCTCACACAAAAGTTAGAGTGTAAACAAGAGAGAATAAAAAATAAAAACCCATGCCCGAGTAGTAATAACTACAAAACCCTATCAAATAGCAAATATAATTATTACAAATCATCCTTCAAATTATTATGTCATTGTATTTTCAAAAATTTAATGTGCACTTAATTTCACATTATGGATTGTTAGAGAACACTTTCATTCTAAAGGAATATAATTTATTTCATCAACATAGGTCATTTGTATGTCTATGAGTGTTGTTTTTAATCTCTCATCAACCAAGAGGTTTGACCTATGATAGCTTGTTCACCTAGTGAGTCAAAAAAATCGTAAACATTGTCTCTAGACACCATCTATATAGATGCAATTAGTAGGAAGGTTAAGGTGAGAAAAATTTGAAGAACGTGTTTTTCATATCATTTTTGCATGATAGATTAGGTTTGGGATGATTGGGATCGACCCTATAGGGATCATAATCAATCTATGGGACTTTTTTGATAATTTAGACTCCAAGACATTCATTAGAGAAAGGTAGATAATTTATTACAAATGTGAAGCATTCCATAATAACACCAAAATCATTTCTCCATTGTGAATTATAGAGCTAAGTACACATACTCTACTCATTTAATGCTATATGGACTGCGGGAGGTCTTTACTATTGTCTAGAATAAGAATAATATTCCTAGGATGCTTATCAAAGAAAAAAAATTATGTATTTATGTCTAGTGCAATTCCTTTAGGAACTTAATGACAAATTTATGTTATCCAATGTGCATGGTCATAATGAGGATAACAAACGACAAGAAGTGTGGTACTAACTTAGAGGCTTCAAAGGTATCAATGATGGGGGCACTGGCCGGTTGGAGGTGACTTCAATGTTTGTTTGTCTCCTAGGATAAATAGGGATCCATGTTCTTTGGGTCATTTGGCTTTTAGGAGCCTTTGTGAAGACTTGGACTTAGCTAACATCAAATCTAAGGTTGGCGGGTTTACATGGTCAAATAAAAGATGTGGGGAGAATAACATCAGGTGTAGGTTGGATAGATTTTTGATTTCCTCTAATTGGTATTTGAGTCTAATCAACTTCTACTTGGAGGTGCTTCATTACAGTGGCTTAGATCACTAGCCTATCATTCTCTTTGTGAACAAAGAACTCAAACCTAGAGGTATCCCTTTTAAGATGGAAGTGTTTTGGTATGAACATTTAGAATTTGAGAATTTTCTTGAAAGTTGGTGGAAGAATGAGTTCAAAGGATACAAAAGGTATATTTTGTTTAGTAAGTTGAAGGAGGTCAGTAGACAAGTTAAATTATGGAATAGGTATTCTTTTGGTGATCTCTTCAGAAAAAAAGGAAAAAGTGGAGAAGGAATTAAACTTAGTGGAAAAGGAGATTTCTCAGAATGATTAAAGATCATGATAGGTTGCTCAGAATGTGTTGAGAAATGTGACTCAAATTTACTGGCTTGATCGACTTCTTGGAGCAGTTGTGTTTTCCTCCATCATCGACCTGAGTTAAGTCATTGGTTTTCAAGTTTTTCTAACTGAAGTTGCAAGGTTCTAAAGTTTCATAACCTCCTGACTTAGTGACTGTGAAATGAAGGTTTTTCCCTTTGTTGGTGGCGTGTTGCAAATTTTGAGAACTTCGCAACCTCCACCTTGAGGTTCAAAAGTTTGGGTTTTAGCAACAAAGCGATCCCTTTGTTATTGACATGTCGTGGGTTTCTGGATTTTCCTAACCTTCAATGGAGGTTGTGAAGTTTAGGTTTCTCCCGACTTGGCAACATTGTTATGGGCATGTCGCAGGTTTTAGGAAATTCCTAATCTCTGATTGGAGGTTTTGAAGTTCAGTTTTCTCCTAACTTGGTGACCTCGTTATCGACATGTCGAAGGTTTTGAGAAATTCATAACCTCTGATGTTGAGGTTGTGAAGTTTGGTTTTTTAGCGACATAGCAACATAATTGGTGGTTGGTGGGACCGATCTGTGTGGATGGTGACGTCAACTGTATGAAAGCGATTTGGATGCCAACGGATGTGGGGACCACTTGAAGTGTTGGGAGTTAAATATTTAAGTCTTATCCGAGAGACTTGTTGTGAATATTGTAGATTCCTATCTCAATTCTCTAGAATTGCACAAGCGACGTACACGTGTCTTGGTGGACCCCTCACCACGATAAGCGATATATGAAGGAGAGTTTATAGTTGGAAAGTGATGGTTGGTTTCTGAATGTCAACCGATGTGGGACCCTATAGGATGGTGGATCATGTCAAAGATTGACAAGTGGCGATGACATGGAGGACAAATGGCATGTGGGTCCATGTGCGCAGTGAAATTGGTGAGACGATAATAAATGTCTCTTTGACTAGGCAACATGATGTTAGGCAGATAACCCTAAGTTTGACACTGGAGATTTTTTCAACTACTTATCCGATGGCCAAAAATGTTGGATGATGGCGTGTGGCTTGAGGTGTAACCCTAAAGGGGTGCAGTAGTTGAACAGTCAGTGAGAGAGAGAAAATGACTCTCTTGGAGCGGAGCCATGCAAGCAGAGTGTGGTAGTTACCAGGTTGGTTGATGAAGGCTGATAGGTTGGGTTGCCGTGAGCCAAGAGATGAATCTTGTAGAAGGTGAAGGCCAAGTGACTGAGTGATAGAGAGGCCGAGAGGCCGATGGTCAACTCGTGAGGCTATGTAGCCGAACAAGATGTCTCTCATTGAGAGAGGGAAAAAGAATAAGGGTTATGCTGCTGGATTATCTCTAGCTGGAACAAGATGTAAACTCTATAAAGTTCGTGAGCCTGATATTGTATTGTAACTATATTTTTGTTGTTGAATAATACAATGGGAATCTGGGCCTTTAGAGTGTGGGGTTTTTTCCCGAAAGGGTTTTACCCACGTATATCTATGTGTTCATGTCTTATGTTTCATCTTTCATGGTTGTTATTTATGTTTGTTGAATTTGTTAATGGTGTTGTTGAAACTAGTTAAGCACTAACTTCTCTCTAAGGATTAATGTGGGAAATGAACTATGTCTGTTTCCGCTTTATGGCATAGTAGTACATGTATTTGAGGTGATTGGAAGAAATTAAAATTACTGAAGGAACTACTGATCTCAAATGTTTTTTTTTTTGAGATGACCCAATATTTCTCAACAAGTGGTATCAGAGCCTTCTTCTAGGTTTTGTTCCTCCCTGGAGATGTTGGTTCTGGGTATTCCTTCTATGAATATTTCTTTGTCTATCAGGCTTGAGGAAGTCTGGAGGAATAGATTGATGTATTGATCCTTTGATGAGTAGAAGTTCTTTCTTTTTTGTTTAAGTTTCTAAAACAACGTGCAACATGGAAGATGGGGAAGATGGAGAAACTTGAGTTGGTCATATTGAAATGATGTGACCTAAAGCTCATGATTTGGCAGCGGTATAACCCTCATGCATGGGGTTGAATATTATTGTCTCTATGGTTGTGTTGTAGCAAGCTTTCATATTGGGTGTCTGTGTGAGAGGCTCCCTGATGATATGGAGAAGTTTGGGTTGTTGTTCAGCCATGGAGAAATGTGCTTATGCTGGGTATTTTTCCTGGTAGTGGAAGGCACAGTCTTATGTTACCCTGATTGCATGAAGGCTATGGAGTTGATCATTGGATGATCTGGAAGCTTCTGAAATAATTTGTCTCTCTCGAATGCAATGTGCATGTTGGTGGTTTTGGAGTTGGCTTGAAATGGGCTTGGAGTTCCTGAACTGTTGTTTCCTTTTAAGGTTGGTTTGTACTTGCATGGATCTATGGTTTTGTAGGTTTTACATGGTTAAGCAAAACTTGTGGTAATGTGGAGCTACTGTTAAGCTATTTTCTAGACCTTGGCTTTTGGGGTGTGACTAGATGAGATAGTTGTAGTTCAACATGGTTTGAGGAGGTGTGATGTCTTCTTTGCATGGGAGTGTTGGTATGTGATTTGTCACTCAACATTCTTGTTGTGTTGCTTGCTGGGTTCCTAGACTATGATGCTCATTGTCGACATGATTGGCGAATCAAATCTAAGCTTGATCTAGTGTTTGAGTCATGTTGTCTGCATGGTTATTCTCTTTGAGACCTTAGTTTTGCAATTTCTAGTGTGATGATGGGTTTGCATGTTTTTTTTGAATAGATTTATGGGTTGTGCAATGTTGTGGGCTGTCTTTACCTATATATTTGTTGTGAGACAACTTAGAAGCGAACTATCTATATCCATGAGGTTGATTCAGAGTTGGTGCAGACTTGTTAGTTGGCCTTGTCTATGGTCACTTGTGCATTGGTATAGCTACTTTGAGATGCAAGGATGAATGCCATTGAGTACCTGAATAGTCAATTATGGGGACCTGTAGTAGGTTGTATCACAATATCATGGATAGCTTGGATACACAGGTTTATGTAAGCTTTTGACAATGATGGTGTTATTTTTTGCTTGGTTTGGAGATCTTGGTGCCACTTGGTATTGTTGTCAGATGGACATGTTGTGTGGACCTGAAGGATTTTCAGATTAGTAGATGTTTGGTCATGATGCTTGGAAATCTCGGTTGTCATGGTTCAGTGAGAGCTTTTAGCAATGACTATGGATTCATCACTTGGTGGTAAATGATCTTCTTTAGTGTTGTAGATGTTACTAGGAGGAGCTCTTAGATCTTGTTGTTGTAGAAGGGTTCTTTCACATTTTCATGGACATTATTTGAAGATACGCAACATCTTAGAGCCATAGAGGAATCTTGTGAGTCTTTGGTTGAGGTGTTGGTAGTGCTTGACATGTGATGTTGGTTTAGAGTTTGTTGTGTTTCATGTCATGGTATACTCTTGATTGCACATTACAGTTTTAGCATGATGCATTGCTCTTGAGACCATGGTATGTTCACCTGGAGTATGAGATATCATAAGGGGGATGTGTAGATCAAGATGTCATGACAAGTTCTTGGTTCAGATGATTGGAGCTTTGACAGTGGTCTGGTAATTCTTTGTGTATTGGGTGCATCGGTCATATGCTTGAGAACTTCATAATGGTGGAGTGATGCATTTGGAGTTTAGCATGAGATGATTGGTTGTAGGTGCTCATGGATACATGGAGAATAAGGTGACATAGTTGGAATTTAGAGGTGTATGTAGGAGGTTTTTTCTATAAGTATATGATGTGCAGACTTTTCTCTCTGTGATCTTGGTTATGGAGACTTGTGGTGAGGGTTGTACAGGTTGTGCATATCATTGTGGATGGTTCCTTGAAACTACATGTTTATACTCTCTATGTGATGTAGTAGGTAGACTCATTATGCCTTTGATCTTTCAAATTTGGCATTACCCATGAAGTGGGAGTTCCTGGATGTGTTTTATCTTCTTCAATTGGTTGGCACATGGAGCTTGTATTTGTTGTTGATGGGTTGGCTATGTAAGTGGCATGAGTTTGCTGATGTGGATACCTTGGAGGTATGTGTGATTGGATGGATTAGAACTTGATGTTTGTTCTATTTTAGTCACATGGGTTGATTAGTTGGATGGGAGAAGTCAATTTTTTGGTTGTTGTTCTAGCTGATGTTCTATCTTGTTTCTGGAGAATGACTTCATGGTTGTGTTCATGATTGAGGGCTTTGAAGCTAATGTTGTATTGCTTCTGTATGGATTGTGAGCACAATGGAGTGGTGGTAGTGTTGATTCCCTTGCTTTCTATAGGATTTGATGCTTGTGTTCTTGAGACTGGTGCATATATACCTTGGTTTGTTCCTTTTTCCTGTGGTGGATGGCTGAAACTGTTGCCTAAGTTGGTGGACATCTTGGAAGTCATTGCAGGTGTCTTGGTTGGAGCGCATAAGCATTGTTTAAGATTCTTTATTTTTCTTTGGAAGGAGCCAATAATTTCTTCGTCAAGTGGGAGAATGTTGAGAAATGTGACTCAAATTTATTGGCTTGATCGACTTCCTGGAACAATTATGTTTTCCTCCATCATTGGCCTAAGTTAAGTCGTCAGTTTTTAAACTTTTCTAACTGAAGTTGCGGGGTTCTAAAGTTTCATAACCTCTCGACTTAGCAACTGTGAAGTGAAGGATTTTCCCTTTGTCGACGGCGTGTCGTGGATTTTGAAAACTTCGCAACCTCTGCCTCGAGGTTCGAAAGTTTGAGTTTTGAGTGATAGAGCGATCCCTTTGTTATCGACATGTCACGAGTTTCTGGATTTTCCTAACCTCTGATGGAGGTTGTTAAGTTTGGGTTTCTCCCGACTTGGCAACATCGTTATGGGCATCTCATGGGTTTTAGGAAATTCCTAATCTCTGAAAGGAGGTTCTGAAGTTCGGTTTTCTCTTGACTTGGCGACCTCGTTATCAACATGTTGTGGGTTTTGAGAAATTCACAACTTTTGATGTTGAGGTTGTGAAGTTTGGTTTTTCAGCATCGGTGGTTGGTGGGACTGGTTTGTGTGGATGGTGATGTCAACCATACGAAAGTGACTTGGATGCCGATAGATGTGGGGACCACTTGAAGTGTTGGGAGTTAAAGATTTAAGTTTTTTCTACGAGATTTGTTGCGAATATTGTAGATTCTTATCTCAATTCTCCAAAATTGCACAAGCAATGTAGGTGTGTCTTGGTGGACCCCTCACCACGACAAGTGGTATATGAAGGAGAGTTGATAGTTGGAAAGAAATGGTTTGTTTCTGACTGCCGACGAATGTGGGACCCGATAGGATGGTGCATTGTGTCAAAGGTCGACAGGTGGCGATGATGTGGCGAATAGATGGCATGTGGGCCCATGTGCTCGATGAACTTGGTGAGACGGTAATAAATGTCTCTTTGACTGGGTGACATGATGTTAGGTGGATAACCCTAATTTTGATGTTGGATATTTGTTCAACTGCTTATCCGATGACCATAAATGTTGGATGATAACATGTGGCTCGAGGTGTAATCCTAAAGGGGTGCGATAGTTGAACAATTGGTGAGAGATAGAAAATGACTCTCTTGGAGTGGATCCATGTAGGCAGAGTGTGGCAGTTACTAGGTTGGGTGACGAAGGTCAAGAGGTTGGGTTGCCATGAGCCGAGAGATGAATCTTGCAGAAGGTGAAGGCTGAGCGGTTGAGTGACAAAGAGGTTGAGAGGCCGATTGTCAAGCCGTGAGGCTATGTAGCCAAACGAGATGTCTCTTGCTGAGAGAGGGAAAAATAATAAGGGTTATGCTACCAGATTATCTCCAGATGGAACAAGATGTAAACTTTGTAAAGGCCGTGAGCCTGATATTGTATTGTAACTATATTTTTGTTGCTGAATAATACAATGGTGATCTGGGCCTTTAGAGTGTGGGTTTTTTTACCTGAAAGGGTTTTCCCCATGTATATCTGTGTGTTCAAGTATTTTGTTTCATCTTTCATGGTTGTTGGTTTTGTTTGTTGAATCTGTTAATGGTGTTGTTGAAACTGGTTAAGCATTAACTCTCTCTAAGGGTTAATGTGGGAAATGAACTATGTATGTTTCCGCTTTATGGCATAGCAGTACATGTCTTTGAGGTGATTGGAAGAAATTAAAATTATTGAAGGCACTATTGATCTCAAATGTTTCTTTTTGGAATGACCCAATATTTCTCAATAGAATAGAGGAAATTTGTTGGCATCAAAAATCTAGGATCAACTGGCTAAAATAAGGTGATCATAATACCAAGTTCTTCCACATTACGACCAAAGTTAGGTGCCAAAAGAATAAAATATTGAAGATCCATTCTCTTGAGGGGAAAATGCTTGAAGATATGGAGGCTATTCAGAAGGTTGGTAAACATATTTTCCTTGATTTTTTAGGTCAAGCCTCAACTGAGGACAAAGTGGTTCAGGAGGAGTTGTTGAGAAATATTCTATGTTTAATATTTGAGGAGCAAAACTGTGCTCTCCTTGCTCCTTTTTTGAAGGATGAAATTATAAAATTTGTTTAATCTTTGTGAGCTCGAAATTCCCCTGGCCTCGATGGGTTCCAGATTGATTTTTTTTAAAAAAAATTGGCTCCTTGTTGGTGAGGATGTGTGGGCTGTGGTAGAGGAATGTCGTGAGTGCAAAGCTATTTTTCAGACCTTGGAATGCTAATTTTCTTGCTTTGATACCTAAACTATGGGAGCCTATTTCCTTTTATCAGTACAAGCTTATTTCTCTATGCAACACTATTTATAAGGTGGTGACCAAGTAAATGACTAATAGACTCAAGGTTTGCTTGGCTAGTTTCATCTCTGAGGATCAGAGCTATTTTTTGAAAGGTATATAAGTTATTGATGGCATCATGGTCGCCCATGAGGTAATACACTCAATACAAAAAAAAAAGGAGGGTCTGACCATTAAACTTGATATGAACAAGGCCTATGATAGGGTCCGTTGGGCATTTCTCCTCAACATGAAAAGGAAACTTGGCTTTAGTGATTCTTGGTGTAGATGGGTTCATACATGTATCTCCTTCAAGTCCTAGGTGGCTCTAATTAATAGAGTCTCAACTAGATTTTTTCAAGACGAGAGTGGTATTCATCAAGGGGATCCTTTATCTCCCTTTCTCTTCCTCATTCTTAACCTTGGGGGAAACTCCATGGTTAAGCGCGCTTGAGCTGGAACAGTACTGGGATGGGTGACCTCCCGGGATGGACCAATGCTTCACCTCTGTGAGCATCACCTAGATGCAATGAGTGCTAAGTGGACCATTCATTATCATGAGAGATGGGTTCTTGTGAACCACTACTCATGAATCATGGGTCAATGAGTTTGACTCGAAAACTACATGGTTGAATTCTGATAGCAATATCAAAATTTGACACGTTGTGGAAGAAACCTCCTACTTATCAATTGATGAGCTAAAGGGGCTCTATAATGAATGGTTCATAAGGCACAACACTTGCTGAAGGTTTTGCAAATGGGGTAGCAAGCTAAGTGGGCTTAACCTTGGAGGAAACTCCATGGTTTAGCGCGCTTGAGATGGAGCAGTACTGGGATGGGTGACCTCCTGGGATGGACCAATGCTTCACCTCTATGAGCATCACCTAGATGCAATGAGTGATAAGTGGACCATTCATTATCATGAGAGATGGGTTCTTGTGAACCACTACTCATGAATCATGGGTCAATGAGTTTGACTCGAAAACTACACGGTTGAATCTTGATAGCAGTATCATAATTCCTCATTCTTGTCGAGGTTTTGAGCAGGTATACCAAAAGGAGATTAGAAATGGTAATCTCAGGGGGTTGTAGGTCTCTTAGGGTTGTAATAACATTATACATCTTCAGTTTTTATACGACACCTTATTATTTGGGGAGACCACTACCAGGGAGGTGCATGTGTTCAAGAAGGTAATACATAAGTATGAACAAGCAACTGGGCATAATGTTAATGTCTCAAAATCTCACATCTTTCTTCTCAAGGAGTCGTGTCTAGCAAGTTTTGAGATTAAGCAAATATTTGGTTTTGAGTATGATCACTTGTCAAGGAAGAATCTTGGAATACCTCTTGTCTTCAAGAACCCCATGGTTGTTGATTGGAGGAGTGTCCTTAATTGTATTCATGGCATGTTGGATTCTTGGAAAGGTTGTTGGATTTCCTTGGCTAATAGGATTTTCCTAATTAAAGCTTCCAAGTTTATTGGTTGCTTTTCACAATGTCAATTTTTCAAATCCCTAACAAGATTGCTAAAATGATTAAGGCGGTGAAGCATAGTTTCTTTTGGTGAAGGTGTGAGGATAAATTCAAGTACTATCTTGTTCAGTGGGATACTTTACATAGACCTATCAGTGTTGGGGGCTAGGCGTTCGTAAATGTAAGGATATGAATTTCACGCTAGATGACAAATTGATTTGGAGAGTGTATGAGGATAGGAACAAATTGTGGAGCAAGGTTATCTAGGAAAAATACCTTCATAATGATGTTGATATGTTGTTTGATAAAAACTCTACCCTACCCAAGGGCTCCAGTATTTGAAATTTCTTGAGTTCCTACAAAGATACCATTGTGCCTGATGTTAGGTGGCACATAGGAAGTTGGAGGAAGATTGAATTTTGGAAAGAAAAATGGCTTGATTGTGGTCCTTATGTGTTGTGCAAAAGTTTAGGCCTTTGGTTATGCATTTTGAGGATATTATAATTGTCAAAGTAGCAAATTACATTGAAGGAACTGGTCTCAATAAGTGGTGGAAAGACCTCTTTTCTCCATTGGTGGAATTAAAGCATGTATGAAAAGACTTAAAAAATGAATTGCCTAAGTGGCCTGTTTTCAGGCCTGAAGAAGAGGATAGGTTTGTGTGGGGTGAAAAGGGGTCAAGTTTTGTCATGGTGAAGAAAGCTTTTCAAAGGTACTTTTGTAACTCAGCTAGTGTTGGTGGAGTGGTTAACAAAGTATGGTGCAAGCAAGGGGTTCCCAAGATGAACATTTTTCTTTGAATTGTGTGGAAGAGAAGAGCCCTCACATGGGGCAGGTTGAGAGTGTATGGCAGATATGGCCCCTCAAAACCTATTCTTTCTGAGGCTAATGAAGAAGACAATGACCATCTTTTCCTGCACTATATTTTTGCTTGGCACCTTTGGACATTTTTTTCCAAATGGGGGGTTATCTTTTGTTTTCCCTAAAATCATTCCTATGCTTTTGGATAGTTGTGTTCTTAAAGTTTGAAGCTCTGGTCTCAAGCTGATTTGGTGTGTGGCACTTGTTGTCATAGTTTGGAACATTTAGTTGGAGTGGAATCAAAGTGTCTTTCAATGTGTCAAGACTACAATTGATCATGTTTGGGATTTATTTGAAAGCTCAATTGGTAAGCTAGGGGTTGTTCACAAAGACAATGACTAGTTTTTATTAGATCATATGTAGGGTTGGGGGAGGGCTTGGCCTAGGTTTCTCCAGTTGGATCCTTCCCCGAGCTTATGTAAATATTTTATTTTATGTACACATATAATCTCATACTTAGGTGTGAAGGGGATATGAGGAGGACATAAGAAAATTGGCAAATTGAGACATTTGGAAGAGGAGGTTGAGATGGATTGAAACCTACAAAAGAGATTGACATCCATTATAGAGTAGGGCCCTACCTCTATTATAGATAACAAGTTGTGAGAGACAAATGGCAACATAACAACATTGAAATCATTTCTTCATCATCAATTATATAGTTAAGGACACTATTGAGACTCATTTTTTTCCCATTTTCAACTTGAGCCCCCTCCTTAATATATGCCTATGAAATTTGAGTCTCCCTAACAACAAAGTAAGTGGTTGAAGGTTCCATAAGAATCAAGAACTGATGTTTCTCGATTCCCATGAAACCTTGATAGATCAAGAAGAACATATACAAAGAAGGCAAAAGTTTCTAGGCCTTAGGGATGCTGCGTGAGTTTTCAAGTCATTCAGACATGTCCAAGTCTTGACCAAAGTTCCACATATCCGTGTATGGGTTGAATCCCTGTAGAAAGAAAGGAAGGAGTAAAATAAAAATTCGGACATGTCCAAGTCTTGACCAAAGTTTTTCAAATCTGCATATGGGTCGAACCTCCATAGAAAACAAGGAAGGAATAAAATAAAAACCTCAGGGGGTAGATGCAGTTTCACGAGATTTTTGGTGACTAGTTGATCTTGTGGGTGTTTTAGAGATATCGAGACATATCTCAATGGAAGTGATTTTTTGCAAATGTTCATATGAATTTCAAAGGATTGCATGATTCCATTTCAAAATATAGAGGCCATCTATAAATACTTGAATTTTTATTATTTTTCCATGTGATGGTTTTTCACTTGCTCCTCTACCAAATTAGGACACCATTAGTGCATCTCTCACCAACCGCTAGTTTGTTGGGTATATTTTTAAATTTGTTTGGGTGTTAAAAATTTCTAACATGCTATTTTTTATTTGAGCTACCTTCATTACTATAGAATAGTTTCCCCCAACTACCAGAAGTAATTGTGAACCTCCTTGTTCCATATGTAATGCCTCTTTTGGGTGGGAGTGAACCTGATTCATGAGTTTGAGTATTGTTGCAATGTGCAACAATTAGGGTTGATGCCTTATTGTTGTTATATCACAATCTTTGATCATTTTTAGAGGAGGTTGGATCTGTGGTGGTTTCTAGATGCCAAGGAAGTTGTTGGACATCCATTGACACTAAGTCTAGTTTTCTAAGAGGTTGCAAACTTGTGGAATAGAAGAAGACTATAATTATAATGGGATTTTGTTGCAAAATTTCTATATTGCGTTAAGTATGTATTCAATAAGATTTCTTAATCACAATTAGAGATTTTACTTCACCACATTTGTTGGTATGAATGTAATGTTAAGTTAGATGAATGTAACAATATTATGAAAACATTACACGGCTTGTAATGATCTATCTCACTTTATTTATGGATATATGCTATTATGTTTTGGATTACTGAGTATACTCTATTGCAAGATTTTATGATCAACGTTGTATGTAAATGCATAGATGCATGTTCTTATTTTCCTATTTTTTCTCTTCTTAGTGCACTACATGACTCTATTTCCCACTATACAAGCATCAATTTGGAACCATTCAACAATCCCACATCATAAAAAAAAAAAAATCATTAGTATAAGAGTAGGAGTAATTTCGTGCATCCAAAACCTCATGATATAACTAATGACCCATCATTAAGTTAGCCTTAAATGAATCTATCTTATGTGAGTTATGCTTGCATAATTATATCAACTATATAGGGGTTTTGTGGTAACTAGTTGTTCTTGGTTCAAGTTGTGTCACACTTTCGACCAACTCATCACCACATGTGAATTTAAGTATTTCTACCTAAAAATCAATTTTGGTCAAACATATTATCTATTAATATTCATTATAGTATTAGTAAGTTAGATATGCCCATAATTTTTCCAACTAAAATTGTTGGTTAAATGTATATGTAGCACCATTTTGAGGCCAATTTACCAAAAAAATTAAATTATTTGAAAAACTTGATGTTTCAACAACTCCTACTCATCTAAACAACATTTTTTAAAAAATATAAAAATATCATTTTATCGGTCGATAATTTTCATTTTTAAATATATATTAATAGTTTAATTATTATTTATATTTTACTTTTAATATTTACTAAAAATAGGTTATCAACACAAAATGTTAGGTTGATTACCATGTCAAAAAAAAATACTAAAACTTATTATATATATATATATTTTAAATATGATGCATTAGATAAAAGAATCTATATCAGGATGGTATATTTTTTCTATTTTAGATAAATACTTCATATGAAAGTCATTGTCGAAAGAAAACTAATTTTAATACACATTTTAATATTTATTTAAAAATATGTAATTATCAAAATTGGAAAAAAATATATCCATGCACTAAAATTTCAAGTTATAAATACACACAAAAAATTTGAAGGAAAAAAATTAAAATTTACTTTATAAAGATCGACGTCTCATGTAACTTCATTTTTCAACATTTTATCAACTAAATTATAGTGTCAATTTACAAAAATGTATATTCAAATAATTTTTTAGTTTTTTCAAAAAACATAAACATAATATATGTTGAAAAATAAATATTCTATTAGTTTAAATTATTTCAAAATTCAAAAACATATATGCCAACTTTTAGTGATTCAAGTTTAAAAGTTGGATCAATGTTGGTTGTTTCCTTTGTAAAAATGTGACACAATTTTGTACTTTTACCAAGTTGTTCTTGGTTCAGTGACAGTATTTGGGACCAAGACATCAAGTTAGGTTTGGTTGTCCATATTTTGTTATTGTTCATTTTATGTGATTTCAATACTTATTAAGGTATACCCCTAAGAATATCCTCTTGAGTTTAAGTTGAGCTTGAAGCATGTAGGAGATATAACCTATTCTTGTTAAGTTGACCTTCAACCCTCCATAGTATGTTGATGAGTTGATTTCACTTGCATGATAACAACCTTGGCCTTGTGAGTGAGATTTGGTTCTAGGAAGTGGAGTAGTGGTTTTGGGACCCAACAGGCACACCATCTACTCATTTAATTTATATATATTTCTTTTAATAATTTGTTTCAAATGCTATTATCTAAGTTAATTATGTACTAATTGATTGCATTTATTTAGTTAGCCTGTATAATTCATGTAAATTTTTTATTTTCTCTACATGCATATTCTCATGTGTTTATCTTAACACACGTCTTCTCATATTTAGTTGTGAAGGGGATAAGAGATGGACATAAGAAAATTGGCAAATTGAGGCGCATGGAAGGGGAGGATGAGATGAGGATCGACAACTAGGGAATATATTGACATCTATTATAGAGAGCAAGTTGTTAGAGGTGAATAATTTGAGAACAACATCAACATCATATCTTTATCATCAATTATAAACTTAAGGACACCTAATCTTCTCATTTAATTTACATTTATTTACCTAAGTTAGATATATACTAATTGATTACAATTACTTAATTAGCCTATATAATTTATTTGAAGTTTCTATTTTCTTTACACATATATTCTCATATTTATCTTTACACGTGTCTTCTCATATTTAGGTGTAAAGGGGATAAGAGATGGACATAAGCAAATTGGAAAATTGAGGCACATGGAAAAAAGGATGAGGTGGGGATTGACAATTAGGGAAGAGATTGATGTCTATTATAGACAACAAGCTATTAGAGGTGAATAATTCCATAACAATGTCATTTCTTTATCATCAACTATAAACTTAAGGACACCTAATCTTCTCATTTAATATATATAAATTTACCTTAAGTATCTATTTCAATGCTATTATCTAAGTTAATTATATACTAATTGATCACATTTATTTAATTAGCCTATATAATATATTTAAAGATTTTATTTTCTTTACTCATATTTTATCTTTACACATGTTCTCATAGTTAGATGAGAAAAGGGATAGGAAGTAGAGACAAGAAAATTGGAAAATTGAAGCACATGGCAAAAAAGATGAGATGTGGATTGACAACTAGGGAAGAGATTAGTGTCTATTATAGAGAGCAAGCTATTAGAGGTGAATAATTCCATAACAACATCAACACCATTTCTCTATCATCAATTATAGACTTAAGGACACCTAATCTTCTCATTTAATTTAAACACATTTATCTCAATTATCTATTTCAATGCTATTATCTAGTTTAATTATATACTAATTGATTACATTTATTTGATTAGCCTATATAATTTATTTAAAGTTTTTATTTTCTTTACACATATATTCTCATATTTATCTTTACACACGTCTTCTCATTTAGGTGTGAAGGGGATAAGAGATGGACATAAGCAAACTGACAAATTGAGGCACATGGAAGGCGGGGATGAGATGGGGATTGACAACTAGGGAAAATATTGATTTTTATTATAGAGAGCAAGCTATTAGAGGCAAATAATTCTAGAACAAAATCAATATCATTTCTCTATCATCTATTACAGACTTAAGAACATCTAATCTTCTCATTTAATTTATGTACATTTATCTCAATAATCCATTTCAATGCTATTACCTAGATTAATTATATACTAATTGATTACATTTATTTAATTAGCCTATATAATTTATTTAAAGCTTTTATTTTTCTTACACATTTTCTCATATTTACCTTTACACACATGTTCTAATACTAAGGTGAGAAAGGGATATGATATGGGGATATAAGTAGATCAATATATTGAGACAAATAGAAAGATGAAAATGGAGTTGACTACTAGAGAAGAGGTCAAAATGGAGATTGTCTATTAGGAAAGAGATTGATGACCACTATAAAGTAGGGCCTATTTTTATGAAAGATAGTTTTTTTGTTAGAGATTAGGAAAGAGATTGATGACCATCATAAAATAGAGCCTCATTTTTATTAAAGAGAATTTTTTGTTAGAGACAAACTGTTCAGAACAACATCAACATCATTTCTTCATCAATAATTATCAAACTAAATAAACTTAATCGACTTATTTATTTTCTATATATAAAGTAATTGTACACTACCTAATTTTATCTCTAATTTTTATATTTAGAGTTTCATTTTCTTGCACATGTCTTCTCGTATTTAAGTGTTAAAGGGAATAGGTAGTGGGTCCCCTAAGCACACCGACAGATCGAGGCGCGTGGAAGGAGCGGTCGAGATGGAGATCGATGGTCATTATAGAATAGGGCCCCGCCTGCATTAGCATTGTAGAGAGCAAGCTGTAATTACAAAGATACAGAAATAAAGCAGCTTAAGCCAGAAGCCTCGGCTATAAAAGGATTTTGTTGTTCAAGCAACATTCATCACATCAAAAAGGAGACAATGGCGGGTAGAGTGGATCTGGACGGAAGGGCTCTCGATGCCATCACAATGTGCATGATCGGTGGCGGGGGTTTCATTGGGTCTCATCTGTGCGAGAGACTGATGCACGACACGAACCACACGGTGCTGGCGGTGGATGTTTACAGCGACAAGATTGAGCATCTGCTTCAGCCGGGACAGCCATGGTCCAACCGCATTCAGTTTCACCGAATCAATATCAAGCACGATCCCCGCCTCGAAGGCCTCATCAAGATGGCCGATCTGGTACTTCATTTGATCTCTCTCTTTCTTGCCTCATAGCAGATCTCCCTTGATCTGCTTTCTTCTTACTTCTTTTGGTCGTGTTGCGGAGGTGGGGCTTTTGTTTCTCTCTGCATTTTTTAGTAGAGCATTGGCTTTGCTGCATAATCTGTTCTTTGTTTGTCCGCTTACATTTTGACCTCTACAGTCCTCTCTTTACCAAAATTACTGTTTAGCTGAATGTTCTAAATAGACATATCACTATTTAAATTTTTGGTTTGGTTAAGATTTGACTATGGATTACTGATCGAAAATGCTAAGACTAATATGTTAAATAATTTTTTGTTGCTGTTGCAGACAATCAATCTGGCTGCTATTTGCACACCAGCAGACTATAATACTCGACCTCTTGATACAATTTACAGCAATTTCATTGATGCTCTCCCTGTGGTGAGTGTTGTCCTTCGTTACAAGGAACGGGTGCACAAATAATTTCTTTTTACAGAAGCATAGTCATTCTTTGCAATTAGTAAGATAAAAGATAGTAATGTAGGTAGTGGGTGTGACTTATAGGACCTATATATACATTTCTTAGTATCTTAATACATGCTGAACAATGGAATCGTAACTGGAAGAATGAAATGATAAAAGTAGAAGGTGAATTTTAAGGTTCCAGGCCTAGTTTGCATGACAAGTTGGTATATAAGACCTGCATATTTCAGATTTTGTATTCCCGAGTTAACGGCCAGGCTCGGAAGTGGGAGTGAACCAAGCCTTATCGATCCACTTGCCCAAAGAGATTGATCGCTTACCTGATATCTTGATCTTGTTGGCTATGTATTTAGGTTAAGTACTGCTCAGAGAACAACAAACGCCTGATTCACTTTTCTACATGTGAAGTTTATGGAAAGACAATTGGGAGCTTTCTTCCAAAAGAGCATCCCCTGCGACAGGTATACCAAGGAGTTATTCTTCACCATTTCGATAACTTAATTGATCTGTTCCTTGCTTGTAATTCTATTTTTCTGAGGACTCTCCAGTGACAAAAAGTTTTGTGTGTTCCAGGACCCCAATTTTTACGTCCTTAAAGAGGATGAATCTCCTTGCATTTTTGGTCCAATTGAGAAACAACGATGGTCATATGCATGTGCAAAGCAGCTGATTGAGAGGCTTATTTATGGTAAGAAGAATATTAATGACTGGTTATTGAAATTTTTTAAGGTAGGCGATATATAGGAAAGTTTTTTTAAAATTTCATTTGAATTTCTCCAGCTGAGGGGGCTGAGAATGGCCTTGAATTCACCATTGTTAGACCTTTCAACTGGATTGGACCAAGGATGGATTTTATTCCTGGAATTGATGGACCTAGTGAGGGTGTACCAAGGGTTCTTGCCTGTTTTAGCAATGTAAGTTTGGTTATACCCTGGTTACAACCTTTATAATATCTATGATAAGGATTGAATGTTTTTGGCTGGTCAAATAATGACGAGGAAATGGAGGCTGCAACACATCCATATTAAAATTGCATTTGACTAAATGATTCTGGACTAATTGTTCGTACAATGGCTCTGATCAATAACCATGAACCCTCAGGGTTTATTGCGGGGTGAGCCGTTGAAACTTGTAGATGGAGGACAGTCGCAGCGTACGTTTGTTTATATAAAGGATGCCATTGAGGCTGTTCTCCGGATGATTGTAAGCCACTTTGTTTTTGCAAAGGTAGACTATTTATCTATGTCTTATGTGCTTCATAATCTTTCATTATCTCACCTATTGATTTTTACAGGAAAACCCCTCTAGGGCAAATGGTCACATTTTCAATGTAGGCAACCCCAACAATGAAGTGACCGTGAGACAGTTGGCTGAGCTGATGACTGAGGTGAGTGTTACATAAAAATAAATGGTTAGTTGAACTTGTTTCATTCGAAGACAATATCTTAGATTTCATAAGGTGTTACCAGAAATAGGAGTCTTGACTCAAGTTGCTATAAAACATATAACTCAGAGTTTAGCAGCTGTAAGACATTTGCATGTAAAATAGTCTTAGCTTTGCAGACGTGCTACAGAATCCCTTTAGAAACTATACATAGTAGCTGAAAATAGGGCTTACTGGTTGTGAATGCTCCATAATCTCATAACATGTTTGTGTTTAGAATGAAATTGAAACTTTGAGTGTTTTCTTAGCTAATGCATGACACAATTAACCCCTTGGTAAGCCTTATTATATTTTGCATACTCGACCTTTCTTTGAGTATAAAAATGTTTAAAATCAGCTCAAATTTTTAGACAAACTAATTAAAATGTATTATACAGCAATGCAAAAAGTCAAGCAAATGTATTAAAAGTCTCAATATGGAAATTATGTGATGTGAAAATGCAAGGCGATTGAGGGTATGAGTGCATTTTGGGTTGGTAATACAAATATAGTTTTAGCAATGTGTTCGCAATTTGAATCATAAATCCACTGCTGCTTATTTGGAACGTGTATCCTTAACTTTTTGGCTTTGAGTACTAAATTTCTTCCGGTTCTTTTTGCTATGTTAAGGTATACTCTAAAGTAAGTGGTAATCCACCTCTGGAGACGCCAACTATTGATGTAAGTTCCAAGGAATTTTATGGCGAAGGTTATGATGATAGCGACAAGCGAATTCCAGACATGACTATCATCAAACAGCAACTTGGTATGTTGGTTTAGTTTTAAATTTTCATGGTTTGATATTGTCTTCAGTTTACTTGCCACTGCAGCCAGGGAGTAAAACTCAATTAATATATAAAATTTCCATGCAGAGTGGGAACCAGAAACCTCTTTGTCGGATCTGCTTGAGTTTACACTGACCTATCAGCACAAGACTTATTCCCAGGCTGTGAAGCAGGCGATGTCTAAGTCAACTGCATCAAGCTGAATCTTACCACAATTTGCTGTTCAATCATAATTGATAACTATTTGCCAAGGACTTTGTCAGCTTAGTACTGCAGTTATTTTGTGTACTTAGTGCCTGTACCTCTTGGCCCTGATCAAGTTATTTAATATTAAATATTCTTTATAAGTTTATAACATTTCATTGTTATGTTCTTGGGGAATGCAAGTCCGAAAAAGTATAATCCAGAATTTGTATTATGCTTATTATTATTTTAAAATATTCTATAGGCTTACAGCTGTCTTTGGTGCATGATCTAAGTTGGTGTGTATGTGCCCTTTTCTGGTTAATATTGCTTTTGGCTAAAATGTATGCAATTTATGGTTATTGTGCTCATCGTAGCAACTATCATTTTATCTTTTCCATGCTCATAGCTTTTACTGAGTGATGCTGGTTTTGTCTGATATTTAAAAGATTCAGAGTGAAACAAAATTGATTTGTGTATGGAACATCCGTCTATTACTAGAGCTTTAGAGCTTGCTGTTACCTGACATCATCTGTTGGTTTTTGATTTTGTAAGATCTTTATACCAATGAAAATCAAAGCCTCAAAACAGCAAATGTAAGATCTTTGGTCAAGGAAAGAATGTGTTTGGCAGCTAATGGACTGGTCAGCAGCACGGTTCATATCTGGTTAATAGTGCATTCATCTCATAGAAGGCTGGACTTCAATAATTCTAAGGAGCTGAATGTTCTGGCTGATTGGTTTACTGTTGGACGGATTTTGGCCTCGTGGACGTTAAAAGTCTTATATTCTATTTTATTCTTTTTTATCATATTTGTTTCATGTTTTCTTTATTCGTAGATTATAAATAGTTGATTTTCCTCTATATGATATCCAATTTAAAAATCAGCTTTATTTTTTTAGTAATTGTTAATATTAGAAGGAACCGGAATACCAAAAACCATCTATCATTTGTAACCGTATTTAACAGTAGTTAGCATTAGTTAGTTACACAAATTCTGTTTAGGTTGTGTCCAAATATTACACATTCACTTGTGTGCCAGAATGGATAATGAACAGTAATAAAAGATAAATTAAGCATCTCTATATGTTAGTAGAAAAAAAAAAGGCTTGTGGGCACAGTTGACAAGTTGTCTTAATACAACACTAAGTGTTTCAGAGGAAAAATGACAAGTTGTCATAATACAAGTTGTCTTAATACAACACTTGAGTGTTTCAGAGGAAAAAGGTGCATGCCCTGACTTTTTCCTCATGTATTTTATATTATAATAATAAAAATCATATTTTACCTTTAAAAATTGTATTTTTTTTGGCAGCTATTACATAATATTTTCCAGGCTCTCTATATGGCACCATGTTCTTTACTGAAAAAAAAAAAGAGTTTGTAGGCCTGGTTGACAAGTTGCCCTAATACAACAAAAATGGAATATTGTAGAAGAGAAAAGTGTAAGTTTATTTTATATTTTATTTCTTAATGTTTATATTATAATAAAAGAAATATTTTACTTCTTAATGTTTATATTTTAATGAAAGGAAGTTATATTTCATCTTAAAGATTGTTGGTATTTTTTAAATTATTTTTGGTTGGAAATACTCTCCAAGGGATCCCCTTTATTGGTATTTTTTAAAAGCAGTTATTACATAAATCTCCTATATAATAATAATTATGGATCTAGTTGACAAGGTGTTCCAATATAACAATAATTCAATATTATAAATAAGGTGTGCTTTGTATTTTTCCCTTTTTCAATATTATTTTTCATACATGTTAATGTTTGTGAGGCCTACTTTTCTATAAACTTGACATTATGCTATTTTGATTACATTTAGATTGATATATTGTAATACTACAATGTTATGATGATGTAGATGTTTGACTATATTTAATTTTGTTTTATGATTAAAATGTGTGCATAGGATGGACTAATTATGTTTCGATAACTTGCATGTGTGATGGTGAGTTGATAATTTTGATGCATAGGTGAATTTCAATATTATGATGAGTAGAATAATTATGTTTTAAATGCAAATTATGAAATACAAATTTATGTTTATTTTGTGAGAGTTAAATGAATATTCTTATGTAAATTCAATAAATAAGAATATTAGAAATTATGTTAATTGAGAATTAAAATATTTACATGATTTGAAATGCTCTATCAAAATTGTTAATGTGAAAGTGTATAATTCAATTCAATTGCTTCGACTATGTGATTTTATGAACATATGAACATGTGAAAATCAAGTGTGCATGTTAACTTCCATGGAATCAGAGGTCTTCAAGGAACCTAATGTGACCAATCTTGTAATGTTGACTATAGTCCATTTGAAGGGATTATATCTCAACATGATATGACCAATGTGATGTGGGTTGAGACATGAGTATGTGATTTCGTGACGTCTTAAAGTCTTTAAGCTTAAATTTTGAATTTGTAGTTGCATACTTGTGGGCGATTTTGGATTCAACTCTGTTTGGGTTTTTAAAGGGTTTAAAAAACTTTATTTTATATATTTTCATGATTTTTAAACCTCTAGGGTGGTTACGTATCGGTTGGATGTATGCGATTCTGTGATGTGGGTTAAAGAGGTATTGCAAAAGGCTTGCGCAATTACAAAATTCATTTATAATGACACAAAAGTTTTGTGCATGATGTGTTCTTTCACAAAGGGCAAGGAGCTAGTTCAACCAAGGGTGACAAGATTTGCAACACACTTCCTTGCACTATAGAGTCTTTGCCAACAAAAAATGAATTTGAAATGGATGTTTGTTTCAAATGAGTGGATGGAGTCTGACTTCACAAATCAAACATATGGCATAATAGTGGCAAGGTATGTGTATTCTACTAGTTTTTGGGATGTAGTTGTACAAGTTGTAAAATTTTTGAAGCTTCTAGTAAAAGTCTTGAGACTAGTGGATGGGGATAAATCCCCCATGGGAAATTTGTATGTGGCCATGAATAGGGCCAAGGAGGTGATGAGGACTAGGATGGAAAATAACAAAGACAAATATATGCCATTATGGGACATAATTGATAGAAGATGGGATCAATAGATGCACTCTCCTCTTCATGTTGTAGGATACTATATCAATCCAATGTTATTCTATAACTCTTCATTCAAACATGATGATGGTGAGATCACACAAGGCTCATTCATATGCATGGAGAAAATGTTTCCTACCACAAAACAATTGCAGACAACTATGGCAAAGTTGTTAATGTACAAGCAAACAAGGGGTTTTTTGTCATCTGAGGCTACCGTAAAAAGCAGAAAGATCTTCCAACCAAGTAGACTCTATAAACTTGTGACAGTGTCTATTTTGTGGACATGATCATTAAATATGTTAAGATTTTTTTAAGATATTCTTACATGATATCTTCATATAATGCGTTTTTCAGCACAATGATGAGATTTTTTTGGTCACAAAACCAAAAATCTTAGATGGATGGTGAGACACATTTTGAGCCAACCATGCAATTCATCCGCTTGTGAGCATACTTGGAGTGTTTTTGGACACATACACTCCAAGAAATACAACCGCCTAACAACAACAAATGAATGACTTGGTGTTTGTTCACCACAAGCTCCGCTTGAAGCTAAAGAAAGCTCAAGGTTAGACTTTGAATATACTTGCAGTTAGTTGAAATTGTATTCATTATCTTTTTCACTTGTAAGGCCAAGACCAATTTCTACATGGACAAAAACAGGTACTATTGAGGATGATGAGCCAATTGACCTGGATGAGATTGATCCGAAGTCTGAGTGGATTGCTAGTGATGATGACTTTCTTGAGTCTGAGGATTTTGAGATCCTAGAAGCTAACTTGGATAGTCACATGGTTGAATGAATTAGGAGAGACTTTGATTTAGGAGATTCATCATCAAGACCTGCTACCCTCTAGCATAGTTGTCATTGGCTACATTTGATTTTTTCTAACTTTGTACTTAGTTTAGAGGTTGACTTTGTACAAAGTTACAAATTATATTGTAATTGACATTGTCAATTGTCAACATCTAGTTATTATTTATGCACTATGACGTATGTTTTATGCAATGCAATGTAATCAATGATATGAATATAAACAACATAAATCTATTTTCTACATTCATGGGTTAAACTCTCTATTTTATTTGCTCTCTATATCTCTATGCTATGGAAACGACTTCAAATTTTAAAAAGAGTAGCTTTGTCTCTTTTTCTACAATATTTTACGTTTTTTTTTTTAAATATGATTTTTCCAAAAAATCCTAAACTTTTGGTTTGCTGATTTTTTCCCCAAACGATTTTTGCTGCTATGGGCTGACCCATGTCTAATGCCCAAGAAAAAAATAAAAAATAAAAAATAAATAAATAAATTACAATGGGGCTGACCCCATCTTGGCCCATAAATAAAGGTATAAAGAGGCACCTCCTTTGGGAAAGGATATATGGTTTTTGAGTGAAGAGTTGTCTCCTTTCATGAAGTCACCCTCTTTCAATGGGTATAAAACAAGTTTGCGATTGGTAGTGAAGAAAGCAAATGTAGAATAAAAGATATATCTTTCAAGCACACGCAGATTTTGAAGGAGAAAAATATAGAAGAGTATTCAAGGCAGAATTTCATGAAGGAGATCTATTGAAATGGTTATCCATTGAAGAAGTATTTTCGAGAAGTCAAAGTGTTTGTCTATTTAGAGGTTGGTGGCTCTGAATAAGAAGAGATTGGTGTCTCTTGCTAAGCTGGCGCTTAGTGGTGGGTATTGGTGTCTCCAATGGGTTGGTGCCTACAAATATTTTTTATGAAGCATTTTATTTGTGAATTTGAACAGTAAATCCAAACAATCCTTTTCTCTATGATTTTCTCCTGAAAGGATTCCATGTAAATCTTGTATTCTTGATTATTGATATGGTGTGATTGATATATTATGATTATTAATTTGAAAAAATAAAAGATTACCTTATACCGATTCACCTCCCCCTCTCAATATAAGTGTGTGCTCATCATAGTCATCATAAAATCAGCCAAAGACTAAGAGAGGATTCCAAGCTATTACTAAACCCCCTAACACGCTCACTACACTTCTAACAAAGCATCTACTCTTGCTCCAAATTGCTTTCAAAGAAGATTAAAATAAGAGAGCCTACAATCTTACTTTCTTGAAGGAGAATATCAGATGTCTTTTGTCCAAAATTAGCTATTTTACCAGCCTATGCTTGTGTGGGGCATTAAGCCCTCACAAATTCCAAGAGAAATAACTTGAGGGAGATTTAAAACCATTGTGATTGTGAATATTGGGTTTATCCCCCTGATATTCACTGGCTGCTTTTTCGCTGATTTTACAAAGTGTTGAGGGCCCTTTTTTTTTGCCTTCCTTCACCCAACTCCCCTTGCCCCGATGGATCCTGTTTCTCTTTGTTATTAAGAAGATCTTGAGATTTGAGAGCATTTTAGAAACCTGTTTCTCACTACCTTTCCCAAAATTGATATGAGCTTCCAAATTTCTTGAGTTCGACAGAGGAGGCCTGCTCAGCCTATTATTTACTGTCTGGGCTTTCTTCAAGGAATTTTAGATAGCTCTAGCTTAAACATCCCAAAATGATCTAGATTCTTTTTAAGTTGAGAGCGGGAAATTTCTTCCAAACCAACTTCCTCTATCATCTGACTATTCATCTAAACCACTCTCATGAGAGTCTAAGTGCGCCATACATTGATTTTTCCCAGATGGAAATCGAGGTTACTCCAAGATCGGCACTTGACTTTGAAAGATAGATTTTTCTGATAAGGGCTCTTTAACCAAGGAAATGATGTTGTCCTTAGAAGCTCCATGTTCTTCCAAAAAGGATTGGAAAACTTCAAAATTATTCAGGGTATCCGTTTCTTTAGGTTTCCAAACTTTTTAAAAAAATTCTTGGCTCTTAATTTATTCTTTGGTTCTTTGAAACCCTCATTATCATCCTGTTGCTCGGTTAGCTTTTGCTCCGGACAATCTTTGGCAAAGTGTCCATGGGTATAGCAAAGACGACATCTAAAAGGCACATTTTCATAATCAACCTCTTGGATCCACTCTCTAGATTTTGACTAAAATTTGATTGCCAGCGGCAGAGGGTTTGTTAAGTCAATGTTAACAGTCTTTTATAGATTGCTAGATGTCTGACTTCAATACGTTTGGCTATGCAGCTGAATTCCCCCAAAAGATAGCCAACTTGCTTGAAAGCGTCTTTATTCTATAGCTCAGAAGGCAGTTAGTAAAGACACATTCAAATTGGAGCTAGGGTTAGGGTTTCAAAATTTCGATCAAAACCCTCCACCTATGGCTTCATAAATAGACCAACTCTTCCTATGAACCGTGAGCCATCTTTCAAAATACCATCTCTATACTTGGAATAGTCAAATACAATTTGAAAGAAACCTTGTGGGAGAAGACTTACCTAATCAGAAGATTTGATATTCCATTTTTTGGCTAACCATTTCTATAGATCTCCAGAGAATGGCCAAAACCCTAAAACTTTGCAGATTAAGGCATTGATCATAAGATGGGCTACTGCTTGATCCACCTCTTTATTTTGAAGCCTTATAATTGAGATTTATTTCGATGTTGGTTCCATCCGGGCCTTTCTTTTTTGAGAAAGATTTACGCCCTTTATTCATACTTTAGTAGACTTATCTGCCATGAATACAGGCATAATGATGGCGCCGAGCTGCACTCTACCCTACATTTCTAAGTTCAGCTCTATATATGATATTCACTAATTATATACAATTATGTTGTAATATGCTTATTGAAAAAAGATAAGAGATACAAATCTCTATGTAATCGAGTTGTTTTCATCCAAAAAAAATAATAATTTCGTAATATAAAAATAATAATAATTACGTCAAGAGACATTCTACTACAGTGGGATTTATCCGTGTACATCAACAACGTTTTTGCCAATTCCCTTCTAAAATCAACGGCGTTTTTGCCACTTTTTCCTTCACCCTTGGCACGATCTACCTTGGCATGGTCCAGGCGACTAGGCGACCAGGTCAAGGTGGCAAGGTTGGAAAGAGATAGGCAGGAGTCTTGGGCGCAAAGTACGCGGTGAAGCTGCTCGGGGATTAGCAAACATATAGAGTAAAGAAGGATAAAATAATATTGAAAAGCAAGAGGTGGGGGCCGACAGTGTGAAGTGGAAACAATTTCTGGGCAGTCAGAGGTGAGTCCCCCAACATTCTTCTTGGGTTCCTTTTGTCTCTATCTGAAAAACTCTTTTAAAATTTTGGCATGTTAAAATCAAGGCTAGGTTTTATTTGCATCTGCCAAACACATCAAACAGTGTTCGGTGTAAAACTGGGTCTGTGCTATGGTGGGTAACCCTAGCAAATAGGTTGTAGGGTCAGCAATAAGACTTTCAAACCACAAGGAAAGCGTGGTTAATATTCCTTTGGTAGAGGTTGGTGGGAACAAAGGTATAAAGAACATGAAAGAATCTGAAATGGCACCACATGCTGGCATGTTAGTGCCATATGTCCCACCTTGCACCTCAAAAAAATCTCACGTTTTCATAACAGCTGTAGATTCAGAGGCATCATAGCATTGTCATGAGAAAAGTAACATGCAAGTCAAAGAAACAAACCCAAGGGGAAAGTTAACATTGGTAAATGCCAAACAATACAAAAGGATTTTGCAACGAAGGCATGCTAAAATAACAAGAAGGCTAAAGTGGCTGGGTTGCAATAATTTTGTTGCAATTCTTCCAAAGCTTATGAGCTTTAGCTGTACAACAGTTAACTTGGAATCAATGCAAGGGCAAGTCCGAACACCTTTACCAGGGCAAAAAACCCATGAAAATCAGTTTGTAAGGGGTTACATAAAGAACCATCATTTCAAGTTTGTTGAAAAGGTGAAGCAACAAAAAGAGGAGGCAGTTTTAGAGATAGAGGTAGAAGGCAAAAATGATTTATACAACCTTAGTTCAACTTCGTTAATCTGGTCCTCAGATCTATATGTTAGCGAGCTAATGGGGCTAAAAAAGAGGTTGGAAGAGTTAGAGTTGTTTGAGCGGTTAAAAGGTGACAAATGACAATAGACCATGGCTGTCACCGAGAAGCTTTCGCAAGAAAACAAACTACTCAACATGGAAATAGGCAAGTTGCAAGTCAGCATAAAAACATAACAACAAGAAATCTCAACCTTAAAGCAAGAGATAAAGCATATCAGCAATGGCAACATTCCTAAAGTGGCAGAGATGGATGGCAGTTCTCATTTACAAGAATTTCATGCAACAATAGAAAACATGGAAGCTAAAGAAGCTAAGTTAAAGGAACAATTAGACGATGTAAAATCATGGGCCCAAGTGGCACAAGGGCCAACAACGAATCAAAAAGAACTCATAGAGAAGTAGGTTAAACAACATATATGGGAGGAAAGAAACTGTCATGATAAGGCAACAAACTTAATAATAAAGGGGCTGAAAAATCATGGGGAAGGAGAACATACTGATAAGTTAATAAAAGACTTTCTAGCAGACAAGTTGGAGTGGACAGGGCATATCCACAAAGCTAGCATAATTGGTAGAGTATTGTAGGATGACAAAAATAGGAATATAAGGGTAACATTGAAAAATGTGGAAGACAAGTACAAAATCTTAAGGAACAAAAGGTTTCTTAAAGGTACACATTTCTACATAGATGATGATCTAACTCCAGCACAATTAGAGGAAAGAAGAAAAGAGCGGGATAAAGTTGTAGCAGCAAGAAGTGCAGGTAATGAAGCATGGTTGTACAGAGGAAAAATCCAAATCAGTAATAAAATGACACATGGCAAATAGGAAGGTGGGTCCCCCAGGAACACTTCTCAATAGTAAGCTGGAATTGTAGAGGCTGCCCTTGGAGGAGAGGTCTTGGTTTAGGGCCCATAGCAGAGGGGAAGGACATAATTGTCCTCATTGAAACACATGAGCATGATGGCTGTAAGATTCCAATTTTTGAAGGTTACTTAAAGGTTTCAGTTTGGAATGAATTAACAGAAAGTGGTAAAGGACATGGGGGAGTGGCGGTTTTGATAAAAGAATCATGGGAAAAAACTATACAAGCGGAAAAAAAAGACCCAAATAACCAATACATATGGCTGAAAATAAAGATCAAAGATTTCACAATTTATCTTGCAGCCTGCTACTTTGCTCCGCATGACTCAAAATTTTATAAGAAGAAGAAACTAGATAAGGAGGATCCTTATGCAGCTCTAAAAAATGACATTTCAGCATATAATAATATAGGAGAAATTATCCTAATAGGAGACTTTAACACAAGGACTACAAATAATCAGGTTCTATATCTTAGAAAGGAAGAGGGAATAAGAGACAACCCCCTATGGTTAGAAAAAGAAGAGAACCAAAAGTGGGAAAGAAATTCTCAAGACATAAAATGAGGCATCACTCAGTACAGAGCATAATTGTTAGGGATATGTAGTGTGTATAGTTTGGTTATATGCAATGGGATAAATGGTTGGCCGAGTTCAGGGAACATTACCTATCACACTTACAATGGGGAAAGCGTGGTGGACTATCTTATTTGTTCAAAGAACCTTATGGCAAGGTTGGTTGAGGTGGAGGTGAGGGAGTGTCCCATGGAAATGAAATCAGATCACAACCTTGTATATGGAAAAATCAGCATGCAACAAGACACTAATTATTAGGCTAAACTGCAACCAAATCAAAAAGAGCCTTTTCATGGAACAATCCTCTTGACACAGGAAAACCAAGAAATTTTTCGAACAAATCTTGAAAAATAGATACAAGAGGTGGGCGGCATTGAGATGACCAATATAAATAGAAAAACAATATGCAGCAATAATCTCACTTCAATAATCCTCAAAGCTCTTAGTTGGTGCAAAAGATCTAGACTTAAGAAAGGCAACAAAAATAGCTTTCCAACGAATCTGTGGTATGACGAAGAATGCAAGACATCAAAAATAATAGCTAAATTTGAGGGAAATAAAAAGGAGTATGAAAAACTTGTGAGACTGAAAAAAGAGGTTTACATGGAAACAAGATGGAAATAATTGATTTCCATGGGTAGGCACAATCCGAGAGGGTTGTGGAAAAAATTACAACAAAAAAACACAGTCAAAGAAAACAATATCACAGACTAACAATGGCTGGAATATGCAAAACTGTTATATGAGAGGGTGCAAGACAAAGATGTTCCTCCTATGATTAATTCAAGGGCTAAACTCTTCTCCACAAGAGACATCAAAGAAGGAGTTAAAAGGCTTGCGGGGGGCAAAGCACGTGACATAGAGGGCTTACAATCGAAATATTTAAAATGGGGTGTGGATTCCCTCACACCACACATCAAAATAATATTCAATAGGGTTATTCAATATGGATTTCCAACAAATTGGACAACTAGTGTCGTTATCCCCTTGCACAAAAGTGGAGATATTAACAACCCCTCAAATTACCGCACTATAATGATTAACCTGCTCTTCGGTAAACTCTTTGGGAGCATGGTTGAGTGTCAGATTAGTAGCTGGACAGAAAAAGAGGGAAAGAGAGCAAAAGGTCAAGCGGGCTTTAGACCAAAGTACTCTACCATTGATCACTGCATTACACTCAGGTACTTGATTGAAATTTTTTGGGATAAACAGGGCGGTGAGGTCTTTTGTTGCTTCATAGACTTCAAGAAAGCGTTTGACACAGTCCCTAGAAACAAATTATGGTCTAGAATGGAAGAATTGAGAATTCCTAAAAAGCACAGGGCTACTGTTCATAGGTTATACGAGCAGGTTCAAACTAAAATCAGAACTAAATAAGGAATGTCAGAATGTTTTGGAAGTGACATTGGCGTCAACTAGGGCTGCCCTCTCTCACCTACATTATTTGGGTTGTATATTGACAAATTAGAGGAATGGTTAGACAATTTTGGTGGGGGAGGAGTTCAGTTGACCAATTATGTAATAAAATTGCTACTTTATGCCGATGATCTTATTCTAATGGCAAAAACAACGCATGATTTGAAGGATCATTTGAAAGCTCTTGAGTTATTTTGTCAGGAGGTTGGGATGTAGGTAAACACTAACAAAACTAAGGTTATGATATTTACCTTGAAAAGAAAGAAGGAAGCTATAGAATTTGTCTTCGAAGGTAGTCCCTTGCAAGTGGTTAGTGACTATAAGTACCTTGGCCTTGATTTTCACTATAGGTTTAGTTGAGAGACATGTAGAGCAAAAATGATTCAAGGCGGATGGAAAACTTTATACTCTTTGCAAAATAGATGTAAGAGTGCTGAATTATGAGACTGAAAAACTAAGAAAAATCTCTTTGGATTGTTAGTGGTGCCGGTGGTTCTCTATAGGTGTGAAGTTTGGGGTGGCGATACTTCAACAATGAAGTGGAGACAAATTGAAAGACTCCAAAAAAATTTAATCACAAGTAGCCTCAAAATAAAATCGTTTGTTCCCTTTGAGATTGTCCTAGCTGAGGCTGGAGCCTTACCTGCGGAGACATCGGTTATGATTCGCTTACTAAGTTATTTAAATAGGCTAGAGAACATGGAGGTGTCCTATTGACCCAGAATGGCAGCAATAGAGAAATTAAATAGAAGGAAGAGCATGTGGATGAAGCAAAATAACAAGTGGTTGAGTAAGTGGGGTATCAACATAGATAATTGCTCAAATAACATTAAGGCAATCAAAATATGCGTGCAACAAAAAGTTAAAGAAAACATGTGGACTAAGGAGTTATCAAGAAAAAGGGAGTATTGCATCAAGCACTTTAATCCCTCATATGATCATACTCAAAAAACATATATAGGTGCGAAAATAAAATGGAAAGCGAAAATGTTAATAGCTCAGCTAAGAACTAGTTTGCATCAATTGAGATGTGAAACCGGTAGATGAACAACACTTAAAGAAGATTGGGCTCATAGGATATGCAATTTTTATTCGCTAGAGCTTGTAGAGACAAAGTGACATTTCATTATGGAATGTCCAGCCTATATGGATATTCGGGTCAATTATATCGAGATTCTAAATGTGGACACTTTATACAGCTTATTCGAGGAAAAGAGAATATCGAAAAGTGCTGATTACTTGATAAAAATTCATAGTAGAAGATACAAAATTCAGAAAGAAAAGGAGATCAAGTAATTGTTGGGCTATGGTTTCCTTTTTTTGAGTTGTTGTGGTGTTCCGTTTTGCTGCCGATCCGTGGGTCCCATAGATTGTTTGGCCTCGTGGACGTTATTAAAAGTCTTCATTCATTCATTCAACAAAAGATGTTTTAAGTACCGTGTTGTGTAGATCAAGGCAAGTTTCAAACCGCCCCCAGTGATCGAATAATATGGCATCCATCACTAGGGTTTGGGCATGGGTTGCATGCAAGGAACACGTTGGCATTAGAACGATGCAACACGTAGACGACACCCACATGGAAATCATGAAGCAGTATTTTGTCTAGAAGCCCACATAAATCTTGCGTTCTGTTTTTTAGTCATTATGGATAGATGGAAACAAAAATCATAGGCTATGTAGTCCAAACTGTTGCGCTGAGCACTGCATTATTCAATGATGGGCTGAGCTGCGGGGCCTGCTTTGAGATTAAATGCTGGTGTCATTTGGGCAGCCCTTCCATATCCATCATCACAACCAAATTGAGGTAAATGAAGATATGCTTTTGGCCATGCCGCAACCCCTTAGAGAGGAACTTTTTTGACACAAATCGAATTTTCTTTCCTATGCAGGTTAGAGATATTGTATCCAAGGCTTATTGTATCCAAGGCTTTTCTTTAGGATCATTTTGTGATTTACAGGAATCCAGTTCATGATAGCGGTTCTGTTCGTAGCAATTTTGTAGATGTGCTGAAGAATTGAGGAGGAGGAGGATAAAAACATTGCTGACACAAAATGCCATATATATTAGAGAAGTTCACTAATGCTACGCTGAGAAGAATCAAATGAGCCCCCCCCTAAACTCACGTTCTTATCTCGCAGCAACATTATCGACGCTTTCCTCCCTAACATTTGGCTTTTGTATTTTGGACAGAGATTTCGAAAAGGGCTTTTCAAGCAAGTCTTTTGGTGGGTTTCATTTTTCGCAAATGGAGATGGTATCATGCCCTGCCCTAAACCTCTCAAAACTATACAGTAAAATAGATGTGTTTTTCTATTTTTTTTATTAAAAAATTGTCACCATTGACAATCGGATAGGGTACTTCGGTAACATTGGGAATATATGAAATTTCTCACGAATATATGTTTTTTAGGTTGCTGAGGTTTGCCACAACCCACCACTCACCGTTTTCACTGTGCAAAATACGTTCCAAAGCGTGATTGCTCAGTGTTTCGATTGAGGAAATGGTAATATGTACATCGTGATGTCCGAGTAGAAGAGACCTTGTTTATAATCAAATATTTCAATAGTTTTTAATAGACAAGGTATGCTTCACACTTCCCATACTCAAACACTGGGTGAAGACATGCCAGAGAAGCGTAAGCTGCTGGAACAAAGCTGTTGTAGGAAGCCTACACGATGCCCATTACAAGGCGCTGTCAGAAGAACATTTTCGTTTGTTTTTTACCCTCCTCTTGCTGTTTCCCTGAAATTATAGGGCATGCATTTTATCTCTCAAATTTTGGTTTGAATATTCAAAACTCCGTTTGCTTTCATATAATATTATATGATTCACAGTGTGCCCACTTAGACTTTCACTCGTGATTTTAGTATGTATTTATGTTGAATTTATGTTTTGTGTAGGAAAACGGTAACTGTGGTTTCTAGCGGTGATAATACTCTTTTTATGCTTACTTAAAATCTGTTGTTTCTTTGTTCATGTCAGAAAAAGTATAGTTGGATGATATTTTGTTGGAATAACCTTTGATAGAGGGAAAGACTTGGTTTTAGGGAATGGAAAGATATAATAAATTCTAAAAATTAAACGGAAAAATACATACAGGTTGATGACCATTCATGGATTGAGATTAGGCATGTTTTATATTTGTAGGTCAAAATAAAAATAGAAAAAGAGTGCAACCTTGAAAATGATGAAAATTTCTACACATTTAGTTGAGAAGATAGAAACTGAAAATGCTACAATAGCCTCTTTTATATTTGTGGAAAGCTTTTCTTTAAAATGACCTTTATGAAGGATAGATAATCATTGAAAATGTATTTCATACATAGACATGATTCCTGTTGGCATTGCCTATGAAACAAAACAACCCAAATGATGATGCCACAACTTCTCTACCAATTTCTTTCAACCATGTGGTGAATATTGCCCATGATGAAGTCCCTTCCATTGTTATTTGTGAAACTTCAAAAAAACTAAAATCAGAGACTCAAAATGCATAAAAAAGATACCCACAAACCCTTAAAATCTTCAATGAGTGAACCAAAATATCTGCAAAGCTTTTCCATTATGTTGGAAATGTGTTAATTTGTATTGTATACAATTACTTGAGTAACGATAAGGAAAATATTGTATCAAATCATTGAAAAAAACAAAAATTATATTAAATCATATAAAATTAATGTAATGAGCTTCACACTCCTATCTGTAAAATCTCTTGGCGTTATCTAGATATATTACTCAATAAGATAACTAAACTAGTAATAGTAGCATTCATATTAATATAGAAATTTAAGGATCATGAAAGTGAGTGCACAAAAAGTGGGTAGAGTAAAAAGGGCAGAGGATCAAAATATAATAGTAACTAAATGGTGGGAGAATGAAAGGAGAGAAGAAGAAATAAGATAGATCAATCGACATAGATAATTTTAAAGAGTTTTATGAGAGAGGTAAGAAAATTAGGAAATAAAGAAGCAATGCACAAAGAAGGAACCGTGGGGCACTAAAGGGGAACATAAGTGAAAGATATGGGTACCTAAAAGTTCAAAATGTAGTCATGGGAGTAAATAAAATATCAGTCATTCTAAGGGTCTTTGAGTGAAAGAAGGCAATATCATTGAAAGTTATTGTTCTTGTTTGTTTGCTAGTTCGTCTCAAACTCGATGCTTTCTTCGTTAAGTGGGTGAGTTTTTGGTTGTTGAAAACTTGCATGTATAATTGGTGTAGAGAATAGTGGGGTAGGGATGTAAAATAAAATCCCATGCTAAAAAGTTTCTTCCCAGTATAATTTATTGTTGATGGATGGAGTAGGCTTCTAAGTACATGATTGGAAGCCTAATTTTAGCCCACTCACCCATGTTCCAACAAACACCCTGATGTGCCTCAGACTGCATAGTCTACCATCAAAATACTATGGTTTGGGCATTCTTACAAAGGTTGGCAATTTGCTTGGATCCTTCATCAAGATAGATGATAGCATAATTAATGATCATGATATGGGGACATATGCTAGAATCCATGTCACCATTAATTTGGAGAGCACCCCTTTGATGATAGAAATATTTTCAAAGGTTGGAACTTGGTTTCAACAAATTAAAGTGTAAAGAGTGTCAATCAAATGCAAAAAAATCATGTTTTTGGACATGAAATGGTAAGATGCAACAAGGATATGAGATCTAAAAGAGAAATAATAAAACCATTGGAGATTATGGAAAATCCCAACATTTCGGATGAGAAGGAACCCCAAACCAAGGGTCTAGAAAGCTCATCAACACATAAGGAAAACAATAATTCCCTTGTTGGGCACCCCATCCCAACAACCAATTTTTTTTTTTGGATAATCCATAGATGGAGGCCCTTGGACTTGTAAAAGAAAAGTCCACTTTTAGGTTGGCAATGGAGCTCTTTAGGTTGCTTTAAGGAAAATGGAAATATCCCTTAACTGAAGAATGGAACACTCCAATCGAAAAGGAATGTCCCTAAATTAGGATATAATTGAAAGGATGACTTTAGTGGGGAATTCACAAGGGATGAATTGGATATATTGGAAGAGAGGCTTGTGAGCTAGATCAAATCTCAAATAAAAAATACTTGGTGTGGAGAAAAGAAGCAAAGGGGGAGGAGGACCGATAAATAGAAAATTGTGATTATTGGAATGATTGATGGACCAATGACGTAAAGATCTAAGAAGGGAACAACCTTTCTTAGTAAGTCATGAGGACCCTACATGAAATGTTGGGGGATTAATTCCCCTAACAAGAGACACTTGTTCAAGTGTCATATAGGATATGGTAAATCAAACATATTCCTATTTAAAGAAACAAAATGGGCAACATGGAATCAATATCCTAATGCAAAAATGGAAATAATGGAAGGGGAATTTTGTGGAAGTGAATAGAGCATTAAGTGGCCTATGAACACTATTGAAACCTGATTCGATGGAGGTGGAATGCATTCAAGCAAGCTAGTTTTGGTAGATAAGCAAAGCCAAATATTATATATTTTATATGAGTTCTTTCTCGACAAATATTTATGATCCTATCAAGTATATACAAGAAAAGGGACCATGAGACCAAATAGCCGCCTTTCTAGAAGAATGGATAAGGAAATTGTTAGATCAAGAGGAGATTTCAATGCAATCTTGGATTCCTTCAAAACCATGGGTCTTAACAATGTCACTCAAACAAAAATAGCCTTTCAAAATTTTGTCAAAAGTTACCACATCCTAGATATTGTTCTAAAAAATGGTTGCTTTACTTGGACGAATAAAATTCACACATAGAAGAAATACTATGTTGCTTGGTTTCTGGGGATTGATCCAAAATCCAATTGCTCCATGATTGTTTTGTCCTCTCAATTTTGAGCTTAGAACACTTCACTCTCTAGTTGATGTTCACTCTATTGGAATTTTGAGGAAGTTTGTCATTGATGATGTTGTTTGGCAACATAAGCATGGAAAGCACATACTGATGTGTTGTATTGTTTTCATTGATGTCAACATTGTTGTGGGTCATTTGGATAAGTTCTAGCAGGTTTTTGTAGTGTTAAGGAAGACATTTTTGCTAGTTGATTTGGTTCGAAAATATCAGCTGTGTGGAAATTTGACTAAGTGTCAAATCTACTAGTTTAGTGTAACAGTGAATTGGTTTTTGGGTCCGCACCACTCCACAAATGAAGATATCACTCTACACTTCTAAAATTATTTTGGTGGATGTTAGATGTATCTAGTTCCAATATTTCATCATGTTTGAATGAGTGGATTGAGAGTTATGAGTAACAGTGTTCACCCTAACAAGTTATAGTGATATTCTATATAGTGCAGTTGTGTGGGAGATTTCGCACGTCTTCGTGGATGAGTTTTTTGCTTTGTTCTTTTGAGGATAAGTTTCCATATGGTAGTAGAGCATTGATTCCAATTGACATCAAATTTTGAGGTCCATTTGTTGAGATATGGATACATAGTTGAAGGTTTTTGCTATTAGGTCTTATGTGGCGCTGACCTAATATGTTTGAAGGTATGCAAAGGATGAATAAGTTTTGTTGTATTATGTGGGATCTATTATAGGTTCATGCCGACCTATTTTAAGGTATTTTGAGTTTTGAATTGTGGCGTGTTGTTTGGATGAAATTTTTTGAAGCTGACAAGGTATATTTTGATTGTTACATCTAATTAGGTTGACCTAATTGATGTTATGTTTGATGTGGATATATAAGTTGGATTATTTTTGGTGTTTTGATGTAAGATGTGTGATATGTGATGATAAGATACAAATTTTCTTAGAGCAGTACAAAGTTAAGTTACTAATGTTAAGTTGAATATTAGAATTGTGTGAATTAAGAGTGAGGTAGAGTGTTGAATCATAATAAAATAAAATTTATTTATTGTGCTTCAATGGAACTATAATTCGTGCACATGTTAGATGCAATTGCAATAGTTCAAAATAGGTTATGAGCCACCATCTCTCTTCTATATTTTTCTCTATGGATAGTGAGTCCACTTGCAATGAGTGCTTCTATAAATATACTATAACCAGTTATAATATATTGTGAGCTTAACCTCACTGTGGTTTTTCCCATTTTAGGTTTTCCATGTAAAAATCTCGGTGTTCATGTGTTATGTGATGTTGTGAATGTTTCATGCTTTCTTTTCTAATTACAGCTGAATATTCTTTGGTGATTAGATGTTTAATGTTTTAATGGTTTTAGAGAATATGATTCACCCCCTCTCAGTATTCTAGGTGTTCAACAATTGGTATTAGAGCTTGGTTCCTTGCAAGGATCTTAACCAATTTGGGAAGGTCTTGGAGGTTAAACACATAGCTGATAGGAAATTTCCTATTCCTCCAAAGGAGATTCCAACAGTTAGATTTATAGAAGAGGATTGCATGCTTGAGAAAGGTGGAGAACACAAAGTTGCCCTTGAAGATCTTGAAAATACTGAATATGAAAACAAAGATACGAAAGAAAACATCAAAGAAGCGAATGAATGCACCAAAAAATTGAGAGAGAAAATCAAGAAGTTTAGAGAAAGGCATAAGGAAGTTAGTGAGTAATTAAAGCAAACAAATGAATCCATCACTAGTTTGAAAGTACAAGTTGAAGAAAAGAAAAGAATTGAGGAATGTTGGAATGCAATGGTGAAAAAATTAGAGGAATGTACAAGGCTTGAACAAAAAGTGGTAAATCTGAGATCAAATTTGGAAAAAGCAAGAAGTCATGAAGAAAAATTCAAGATGAGTGTTACAAATCTTGATAAAATGATTACAAATCAGAAAGCATCCAAAAACAAGGTGGATTAGGATTTGTAGAAGGTGAAAGCTCAAAAGTAGATTAGACACCTAATGCAAAAGAGAAGACTGAAGACAAGAAGAACAATGGTAAGATTCGAAATCAAAGGAATGAAGCTAGAAGACCACTGGTCAGACAACCAAATGCACAAAGGTACCCATCTTTCAATGGTTTTTTCTATTCTTGAAATAAATTTGGACATGAAGCAATGAAATGTAGAAGCATAATGAATCAGAATGTTCCATCATTTTCTAGTCAATGTTTACATGCAAAAGATTTGGTCATAGAGCAAGTGAATGCAAAAGTCAAATGATGAATTCATATAACAACGGTAGAATGATTCAATCTTTCAATGGCTATTGTTATACATGCTATGGATTAGGACACAAAGCTAATCAATGTAGATCCAAAGTAAATGGGAGGAATATTGTTCAAAAGAATGTTGTATGCTACAATTGTATTAGACCTAGAAACATTTCCAAGTTTTTTAGAAGCATAAATACAAGGATAATCTGGAAAAAAGGAATGAACGGGTCAAAAAGGTTGATCTAGTTGAAGTAAAGAAGGAAATTGAAAATATTTGGAGAAAGAAGGAAGATATAGAAGACAATGAAGAATTTTTACCATCCTCCGGTGCAGATGTTTCCTCTGGAAACTAAGCTAAGAGCTTTGGCTTAGGGGGAGCTTTAATGGATATCTTTTGTCCCCTACCAATGAAGAAGTGATGAGGACTAAGCACAAATATATGTGATCTAGATCAACATGCTTGATCTATTGGTGAAGATTACGAAATAAAATATGATGATGCAAAAGTTTGTGGAGCTTCAGAAGTCTGTATATACAGATAAAGTGTTGCCAACTTTATGGATTGAAGCATTCAATGCAGAATTAGGTCAAGTCTATTGATTATAAGTGAATTCACTAAGGAAAATTCATTTTACAAAAGCATTTGAGAAGGAGCAGAGCAATGAAGATAGAATTCAAAGTGTTCAAGGCGATTTGTGTTTCATTGCATCAAAATAGTAGTTCGACAAGCAAAGAAAAAGGTATTTACAAATTTATTTACCCTATTTTTTGAAGAAATTTGCTTAGAAATAGTTTGAATCTATTTTGTAATGGCTACACCGAAGGTTATAGAAAAAGTGCAACCAAAATTCAAAAGATGTGTGAGGGGGAGAACATTAGACCGGAATAGGGATCACACAGGCTAATATAAGAATCTAAACTAAGACTAAACATATTAATCTAAGATCTAAACCTACACATACGAAATGAAACTAAGCTATTTTAACATGCATTAAAGAATCTATGATTACAATATTGAATGTACAAGAATAACATAGTCTTACCATACCGTAGTGGAGTGTATTCGCCTGATGTTGGGTTGTTCTTATCACCAGGAAGCCTCCAAAGTTTGTGTGCAAAAGCTTGATGAGTGACTGTTTTGGTTGTTTGATCAAAGAAATGGTGAAACTCTATCAGTGGTGTTCTTGATAGCACTTCATTGCACAATGTATGTTGATTCTTCTCTCCTTATTTGTGAGGAAGGGGGTTTGGTATATAGAAAATGAGATTTGTAATGGACGATCAAGATCGTGTTGAAGAATATTCAGATCAACGCTCAAAGTGCATTGAGAGGATTTAGACATGAGAAGATTGTGCAAAGTTGATTGCACAATTTGGGTGATTGAGAAATAGATTGTCCAGTCAAGGATTTAGATTGATCGCTCATGATTTAGATTGATCAGTCAGGATTTTGATGGATTAGTTAGGAATTTGATGGCTCGGTTAGGAATGTGATTGATCACTTAACAAATTAGATTTCCCAATTAGCAATTTAGATCAATTAGTTAACAAATTAGATTTCTTAGTCAACAATCATAATTTACTCAATTAGAAAGTGGGCGATTAATTAATTAAATTAATTAATTCCTTTTTGGAGTTGAACGTGCAAATCAAGTTTGACTTTTGCAAACAAAGTTGCATTAGTTTGATTTGATTTTTGAAAAATTGATTTGAATAGTTTGATTTAATTATTCAAAATTTATAGGGAAATTGTCGTAATTAAATTATTATGATTTAATAAAATAATCAACTTAGGGGAATAAGGTGTTTTAGTGATGTAATTAAATAATTGGCATTATTTAATCAATCAGGACAAAATAAAGTGAGATTAGGACTTTATTAAATAAATGTGATTTATTTAATTGGTCAAAATGATGAAATGTGAATTAATCAAATAATGTTGTTTTATTTAATCAATAACAAAATTAGGGTTTTTAGGATTTTATTAAATAAATGAAATTGATTTAATTTGTCCAAAATGATGAAAAAGTGAGTTAATTAAATAATGTTATTTTATTTAATCAATAGAGGAATTAGGGTTTTTGATGTCATTTTAATGTGGTGTGATGTGGGGCATTGCAAGATGATTCTGAGATAATCCAAGACATTACGGGATGATTTTGAGCTGTTTTAGGATGGTTCCGAGGTGTTTTGAGATTTTACAGGATGATTCTGAGATATTCTGGGGTGATTCGAGATGGTACAGGATGAATCTGAGATGTTTCAAGATATTTCAGGATGGTTTCAAGATGTTATGAGATGTTTCAAGATGATTGTAAGTCATTCTGAGATGTTACAAGACAATTCTGAGTCATTCCAAGATGTTATGGGATGTTCTTAGATAATTCTGAGTCATTTTGAGATGTTACAGGATGTTTTGGGATAATTTTGAGTCATTCCGAGATGTTACGAGATAATTATGAGTCATTCTGAGATGTTACGTGACAATTCTGAGTCATTATGAGATTTTACGAGACAATTTTGAGTCATTCTGAGTTAATATGGGACAATTTCGAGTCATTTTGAGATGTTATGGGATAATTCTGAGTCATTCCGAGATGTTACAGGATGTTTCAGGATGATGTTTAATATTTTTTGATGCTGTTCGAGGCTGTTCGATGTTGTTTGATGTTGTTTGATGTTGTTCAATGCTATTTGATGATGTTCGATGTTGTTCGAGGTGTGTGATAGGTGTTAAGTCAATTTTACATGTCTACATTTTGCCCCTCTTTGATACAAAGTATTGGTTGCTTTGTTCAAAGATTCTATTTTTAAGATCAAGTTTTTGAAAAATGTGTATGCCCTACTATGCTCTGGTGTTCAGTGGAATGAAGGTAGAACTTTGTGTTTCCCCCTCGAGAGGTTGACCAAAAATTTCAAGCTTTGAGGTTAGGCTCTTGACACTATTGCATTTCAGTTCCGATGTTTTCAAATGAAATATTATATCAATAGGTGCTTCGTTTCTCATTTCGATGCTTTCCAAAGCTTCTAATTTGAAAGTAGGAAGATTCCCTAAGTGAAATTAGGGTTTTCTAAATGAAATTAGGGTTTTCTTGAGGTGTTATATAGGCAATTTGTCTTCAAATTGGCTCATTTGTGCTTTGATCCTCTTGCTAATTCTTGTCTCTGGATTTCACATTCTATCAGTTGTTGAGGAACAATGTTGAGATTTGAGGTTGCCCCACATTGTTCTGAGCTTGTTTAGGAGTTTGTATGACCTTCAGGCATCGATGGCCTGATATATACCTTCTTGCTTTTCACTTTCATCATGTTTTGTTCTCGTTATGCATGTAAAAAGTTCTTACAATCAATAGCACAATTTTTGAGATTCTTGTGCAGTTGCATCATTTTTCATGCCTTTGCCTTGTCAAAATTGCACACTTGTCTTAAAACTATGTAGTTGCCTAAAATTTGCACTTCTATTTTATGCTTTTGACTGAAAACTAAGTAGTCTAAAAACTATGCTCTTGACCTAGAACTGCGTAGTTGACCTAAAACTACGCCCGTATTTCTGTGCCCTTGACCTAAAACTGTGCAGTTGCCTAAAAATAGTGCCCCTATTTTATGCACTTGACCTAAACCTACACACTTTCTTGAAAAAAATGCCCTTGTTTGGTATTTTCTAAGCATTTGCTCAAGAACCTAGCAATTGATTTCTCCTTCTGATGTTTTCTTTTAGCATGTGTCTGTTTGTCATCCTAAATGTCATTTTTCATCATTCTCATGTTGTTTTGTGTTGTTTTACATGTTTTAGAGTGAAATCCTAACATCCTGGTTTAGAACAATTGTAGGTGAGTCCCAGAGCACTTATGATGAGAGATAGACGTCCTCACCAATTGTTTGATTCGATTGCTTGTTTTGGTGCGTTGGAGCAAGACTTCCTTGATGTCGTGGGATTATATTATATTTGTTACATGCATTTGATTAGGACTCATACGATGATGATGACTACTCTTATGGAGAGGTGGCACTTTGAGATGTACTCCTTTCATTTGCTGATAGGGGAGGCTACTACTACTCTTGAGGATGTTTGGAGGATACTTCATCTTCTTATTCATGGCGAGCTCGTTACGTATCGTGTTCAATGAGGTGCTCACACTATGCAGCATTTATCAGGTGTTGCACACTTGGATGTACAGGATTCAAAGATTGATCTATCTGGGCTTTCTGATAGTGCAGATCCTATTGTAGTTGTCCTCTATGGTCTAGTATCAATATTAGTTGTTCCCAATACGTGAGGTTGACAGTTTGCTTTGGGTTGGGGTACATGTATCAAGAGTATGAAAGAACATGGGATGAGATATACATAGGGTGCTTGTTTGCTTTCTCATCTTTATCGAGATATACACGAGGTGGTGTATCAGGGCAAGAAGTCTATGTTTGCAGGTGTTTCACTTTTGCACATTTGGGTGTGGGAGCATATTGTAGTGACTTATCTGGATGGGATACAAGATCGTTCTATGAACGATCCATACTCTTATTGTTATGGGGACTTTATGCATTACACCTTTCCTGAGGACATTCCTTATTGGTACCATGTGTTTGATGAGATGCCTGGTTTCATGTGGAGATCTTATATGAGTTGCGAGGTTTGGCCAGAGGATGCTGATCAACTTGTTTACTACCGATAGACCCGTTGGTTGATTGGCCATTTGCCTTTTGTGATAGAGTGTTATCTACCAGACCGAGTCTGTCACCAGTTCGAAGAGAGACAAGGGTAGGTTCCTGATGTGTATGAGGCTCAGTCTGGTCAAACTACTCAGGAGGTCCATGTATGGGGTCTCCAGGCTGATATAGATAATGTGGTCATTGAGTTCAAAGAACTTGGCCCAATTGGTTGGGGTTGGCCGGTTGGTGTGGCAGATCTAGGTACTACTCATGATTATGACGAGTGGTGGGAATGACACAAGACTTTGAGGTTTACTGATCTTGGGGGTGATCCCATTGTGGGAAAAGCAAGTATTACAGGTCATCATGGGGAGCGACAACACATTGAGGTTCTCACAGAGCAGTTGGATCGAGCTCGACGTGATGAGGCACAAGGTATTGAGGATGAGCGGGTGCCTCTTGCATAGGGTCAGGGACAGGTTCTGGGTCCTCCTCCACCAACTAGGATGTTGATATATTTCTAGCTCAGATGACTTCTACCAAAGACGCAGATATTGTGCGGCAATAGGCTATGAAGGATTTGGTAGACACTTTGAGGGCTGAGTGAGAGAGCAAGATTGATCGACGACATGTTGTAGAGGCTCAAGTATTGATACTGATAGAAGAGAGAGATACTCTCCAGGTAGAGCGTGATAGTATGCAAGCTGAGCGAGATCGGTATCTACAGATGTCCACCTATTATCAGATCTTATATGATATTGTTCCTAGGGCCTCTAGACATCCATGGTTTGGGGAGCCGAATGCTACAAGCGATGGCGGTGGTTGTGCAGGTGCAGATGTAGGTGATTGGTCTGTGAGACAACTAGATCTTTTTTGTGGTCAGCAATATTTTGTCCTTATCGGGGTCTTACTTTTTTGGTACTTGATCTTCATGCTATTTCATGGTGTAGAGGAATTTTATAGACATGTGTTATATATATTCATTGGTCTAGTCGAGACCTTATTTATGTGTTATGATTTTGTATTATTCTATCACACTTGTGTCACTATGGATGATGTACTTATGATATATTCCATTTTTGATGATGATATATATGAGATATACCTTCTTCGATTTAGCCTCATTTTATGCTTATGTGATGACGATATATGATGATGTATGTTTATATGTGTTTTTGTGCTTTTTTGATGTATGGATTTGATATGGATGGATGAATGTTACTTTGTCTCGTTTACGATTTGGTTTATGTTGATATGAATGCCCCATTCATGATACATGATGTTTTTATTGGATTATTATCATCATTATATGTATTGATAACATTTGTGGATGTAGTATGGATATGATACTAATGATGCTTTATGCAGGATGAATATTAATCAAAAGAAATATTGATGATAGATAGAGATATGATGTTAATTAGAAGAAATATGATGTTTGGTAGTTAGAATAAATATGATGATGGATAGAAATTTGATGTTAATTAGAAGAACTATTGATGATGGATAGTGATTGATGAGTTTATTTTTCTCCGCTTTAGAGACTTCACGGTTTGAAAAACCTTGTTTGATGTAGCAAACAAATACGATGCACCAAGGTATGAATTACCAAGGTGAATTTGTATCCATTACGTGGACTTTGACTCTACAAATAAAGAGTATATTGTTCATACCAGACATACAAAAACTTTGTTTAAAGTATTGGGGGGGTTGCGTGAAAAAAATTTCAGACCATTCATATAGAGAGGTATAGAACTCCTAACATGCCATTGCTTCATGAACTATTTTAATACAACTTCCATACCCAATAAAGTAATTATTCTCCATGGTAGTATTACAAAATATCTTACAAACAAAAAATTGAAATGACGCTCAATTTCCCCCATTCCTTCTTCTCTAAATCCTTATGGACATCCTCAAGAGATCCTAGGAATGAGTCAATAAAATAAATCTCAAAAAAAGATAAGACCACAAAAAGATAAAAAACAAAGTTGTAGTATCACTTGCCATATCTGTTTAGGGTGGGGCTATTATCCATTGTTGATCATGTCTATTGTAGGAACGAATCCGTTAAGGCATATCTTAGGATGTTGTTGGGACTTGTAAAAAATATAGGTAGTTGATACTTGGCATTGTTTCATTTGTTTATAGTCAAAGCTTATGCAATTGTTTGCTTGAAAGTTCTAGCTTTTGATGTTTCTTTTCTTTGTTTGTTTGTTTGTTTTGTCAAAGAATGATTGTGACGATTCATTTATCATAGATGAAATGTATTTTGCGGATTTTTGATGACGGGATGTGTCTTTTTGATTTTTTAAGTTTTATGATATTTTTGTTTGTTTTCAGGGGACTAACCTAGGGCCTCGGGGGCTCATCAAAGATAAGCCTTGCCTACGTTGTACACACAGAGGTTCGTAGTTCGCTTGGTTTGACCTTTTTTGTTTTGTGAATGTTTTTGGATTTTGTATATTGTATATGTTTTTGGGATTTTTTGTATTTTTTGACTAAGTTGAAATAAAGCATGTTGAAAACCTAAGGGGACTAACCTAGGGTCTTGGGGGATAAAGATCCTTTCCTACATTGTACATGTATAGATCACATAGTTCGACCGTTTTGAATCAAAGCATGAATTGTTTTTTGGGTGAACAACATCGATAGCTTGGATTGATATCCTGTTTCCATGTCTAGAGGATATGTTGTGGGAAATCTACTTGAACTAGCTATGAATTTCAAGCAAATGTTGATATCTTAGATTGTCTGAGTGGAGGAACAATCCAACGATGTTGTTTTGTTTTTGATGTTTTTCACATGTTTTTGATTTTTTGTTGTTTTCTAATGTTTTTGGAATTTTTGTTGTTTTATAACCATGATTGGATGTTGCAAGATCTAATCCATGACCAGATTCGAGAAGTTGCCCCCAATAAAATGACTTACCTTAGTTAGTGACAAGCCATGGTTAGATACATGATTTATGAAATGGATGGGTGGATGTTGTGAAAAAGTGTTGATAGATAATGATGCATGTTTTATTCACACATAGCACCTGTTTGCTAGGTTTTCACTATGGTACCTATTCTAGGAGTGCCACAAAGTGGTTTTCACTCCAAGAATGTTTTATTTCTCTTTATTATTTTTCTTGCTTTTTGATTTTTTTGTAATTTTTATCTCTTTTTCTATTTTTTTGGATTTTTACCCTTTTGCCTGGGGTGTAAGATGTTGAAAACTTGGATTGATATCCCATTGTGTTTTTCTAGAGAATATGTTGCGTAAAAGCTTACTTGAACTAGCTGTGGGGTTCAAGCAATTGTTGATATCTTAGAATTGTTAAGTGAAGGAATAATCCATGTTGTCGTTATCTTTGAAGGTTACCTTGGTAGTGCATTGGTGGTACACCTTGTTGTTGGGATGAATTGTTTCAAAGGTTACCCTAATAGTGCATTGGCGGGATACCTTATTGATGGGACAAATTATTTCAAAGGTTACCCTAATAGTGCATTGGTGGTATACCTTGTTGTTAGGATAAATTATTTCAAAGGTTACCCTGATAGTGTGTTGGTGGTATACCTTGATGTTTGGATAAATGCCTAGATCACAATGTGAGCTAGAAGACATAGATCAAGATTTATTCTGAAGTAAGATGCAAGCATTTTACCCCAGTGTCTAGCATTGTAGGTGATGGATTATCTTGTGATAGGATAACATATTGGGATAAATTATGTCCTTTGGACAATGCCTCATGACTCAAATAATGATGTATAGGATAGGATCAATGATAATGAACCATGTCAAGATTTTTTCCATAAGAAAGTGTAAAGTGTATACCAAACATTTGTCAAGATCAAGATAAGTTGGATTTAAAAACAATGGATCAAACTCATTATGGATAAGTTGAGATGCTTCCAACTAAAATGGTGCATGTAGATGCTTGATTCTACACATGATGCCTATTTGCCAGGTTTTCACCATGGTACTTTTCCAAAGCACCACCATAGTGGTTTTCTTTGGAGGATTATTTTTTTCTTGATTTTCTTGATTTTTGATGTCATACAAGATGCTTGTTTACCAGGTTTTCATCACAGTGACAATGTTTTTTGTTCATGCTAAACCACCTGGTGGTGCTGATGTAGACATTGTTAGTGCTGATATGGTCATTGTTGTTGTCATGACATGCCAACAATATCTTGATTGGAGGAGTTGTTTTGCTACGATACGAGTGCTTGAAAGTAACCCTTGGTAATTCTTATCTTCCTTGTCAATACCAGAGTTAACCTTACCTTGATGCGCACATCATGATAGAGTGCCCTTAGAGTCCTTATGATAAAGAGTTGCTACCAACACATGGTCAATGTGAGATTTGGATATCATGGATGACAAAATGCATTGAAGGATATGATATTTAGATGGATTGGTCGACAGTTTGGAACCTTTGACTCTCCAAACTTGGGATGATGAGCAATGATGGATGGATATGGAGATTAGATTGGGACCAACATCTTGATATACTTTGTAAGTCGCTCTTAAATCTTTCTTTTGCATTGTTGAACATCTTTGATGGATGAACTTCCCTTTTTGATTTTTCCCCATAGTTTCTTTGACTAGTGGAGTTTGATAGGGATGATTTTCTTTCTTTTTATTTTGTATCCATTTAAAATTTTCTTGTCCATTTTGTCTTGCTAATTCTTTTGCTTCAAGGACTTGTTTCGTTATTTGATATAGATTTTTCTTTTTTTGTTGGTCCCAATTAGAGGGTGAAAATATGTGTGGATGACGATTAATGACATGGCTAGTTGTAGTGTTGGTAGAAATTTTATCATAAGAACCCTTCGTGCTCCCCATGTTGGTGTTTACATTAGATAAAGTTGTCCCCAATATTATGGAGGTATCCTTGATATGTTTAGATTCCTTTGAATAACCAAGACCTTGATGCTTAGGATTTCCAATAATCTGCACTAGTTTTAGGATACCTTGTTCATGTAGGCCTAATCTTGTGTCTTGATAATGAATCTGATGAGAAATTTTATTTGCCATGGGATATGTCTCACCTTGGAAACAAGGTGCCAATCTTTCTTTGCTTTGTTGTGGATATTTTAATGTGGTAGATTTCTCACTGATAGGTTCCTTTAGATGTGGGATGCCTTCCTAATTGATATATTCGGCTTGATCTTGTAAAATATTAGATTTTAATGCTTCTTCAAGAGGTGTTTCTGATTTACTATCCATGCAAAAGTCTTCCTCATGATTCATTTTTGATATGTCTTCATAGGATGTTTTTGAGTCACAAATTATGTATAAGTCCTCTTCCTGATCCCCTTCTGATATGTCTATATAGGATGTTTTTGATTCAAAAATTGTGTATAAGTCCTCTTCCTGATCCCTTTATGATATGTCTCTAGATTCTACTGTGTCTTGACCCTTTGTAGAGATGTTAAGAGTAGGAGACTATCGTTCTTTGGTAATGATATCAAGCGTATGGGATTCTTGTCTTAGATGAAGATCATCTACATGTCCATTAGGAGTAAGCATCTCATGGGTATATGTATGTGTTCTTGGTATATGGATTTGTTCTTCTTTTGGAAAACCTTGGGTTTCTAGGAGGATATCTACCAAGTCATTGTAGTATTTTGATAGTAAGGTTTCTTGATCTTGATTTTCTGTGGTATTATTTTTTATATGCTTTACATCACATTCATGACATGATCAATTTCAAAGAATGGATTGCTTATAAGAGATCCTTGGATTTCCTCAAAATGTGGACATACGGGTAATGACTCTTGGATTAGATCTTCTGCATTAGGTATAAGTGTTGGATCAAGAGTCTCTTGATCATCAATATGTACTACCATGAGGTTGGATGATGTCAATATATCTTGGACTTGTTGGAAACATGTGCCTCAATATTTTGACCTGAACCTCTTGAAAGAGAAAAATCGGTGAGACACCTTGGATGTCTTGTCAACCAATAGTTTATCTCTAAAGGCTCGAAGTGATCAGATTGGTGTGACTAGTGACCGGTCTTGCTGACCAGCTATCGGTGTGACCCAAACTATCGATGTGAGTGTTCTAACTCTCATTGATAATAGAAGTCTAGCCGAAGAGTTCAGATTAGGGAGACTCTTGTCGATGAAAGCTGTCGGTATGACTTGAAATGTCAGAGTGAGTTTATGAACTCAGGATGATGCTGTGGGTCTAGCTGAAAAGTTACGTTGGGGAGAATCTTGGTGATCTTAGAAGTGTCGGGGTGACATTGGTCTTCAGTTAGACCTAAGAATGTTGGATCGACTTGATCTTGCAGATGGCTATTGTCGCTGTGACTCTTGCCAATGAGTTGGCACATAATGCAGTTGGCCTTGAGGTCAGTAGGATGATGTGGGACTTCGATGAGACATTTCAGACTATCTCCAATGCTTGTTGTCTTGCCGATAAGGGTGTTCATTCGACATTGGGCAGACTCTTGGTGATGCGTGTGGTCTTGATGTTCTTTTGGGACATCGGGGTGACATGTGATATCATTGTGAAATTCTAGTTGGTTGCCGATAGTATTTCTCATGCCGATGGACTTGAAGGTGGACCGTGGTTGGATGAACGCTGATGTATTGACTTGCTAAGTTGTACGATGGACATTGGAGGACTGTGCTGAGTTGGTGGTGACTGTTCACTGACTGGTAAGATTGACAGATGTTCTATAGAGAAACTGAACCAAACCATTTGAATAGAGATCAAATCGTCCATGGTTGTTGGACATATATTGCAATGTGCTATAATAGTAATGGGTTGGAGAAATTCGATAGTTGATGTTCTTCATTGAATGTTGTATAAGCATTGTAACATTAAGTGATAAGAACTATAATTAGGAGTTGTTATGTACAAGGTTGATCAGAGAAATGTTGCTACTGTGAAATTGACATCTGAAAGTGAAGTTTTAATCTCTGTATGTAATTCATTTACTGTAATACAAAGAAGCTTTACTTGGTGTGGTGGATTTTTCTCCCATTAGGGTTTTACCATGTTAAATACTGGTGTCCAATTTTGTGTATGCTTTAATTATCTATTCTATTTCCAGTAATGTGCAATTTTAATAAATTGTAATTGTTTTTGAACCTGTAGTCTACACTATTCCTCTTAGATTTAGCATTAGGAAGGTGTTTCTGCACCTTTTCTTTCCTTACAAGATTGAATCATTGCTAGACTTGGGTGATTGATTTTGATCATGCTTGAGATTAAATTATTGATGTATGTCCTCTTGCTCACTAGATGATGTAGAAACATTGTCAATATGATTAATGATAGATAGCTCTCGATCATTTCTTTCAACTTTTGAGGTTGAGACATTATTATTGTTGTCATTGGTAGATGGACCTTGAACATAATTTTTGATAGCTATTTCTCCTTGATCAATGAGGTCTTTGATGAGGTTTTTGAGTGTTGTGCATCTGTTTGTTCTGTGACCCTTGATTTTATGAAACTGACATCATTCATATTGCTTATACCAAGGGAGTTTAAAGCTTGGTTCACCATAAGTTGGACTATCATTTCTTTCAATAATTTCTTGTTGTACTAGTTCATGCATGATTACCTCTAAAGTTTCTCCCAAAGGGGTGAATTTCATTCCTGGTTGGTAATCTTTCCTCTGTGGCTTTTCTTGATTGTTTTTCTCTTTATTTTGTAGAATTCCTTGATTATCTGTTTGAGGTATGTTTTGATATTGGACTTGAGGTACATTTTGGTGTTGCAAAACTTCTTAATACTGTGATTGAGGTACATCATGATATTAAATTTGAGGTACACCCTAATATTGCATTTGAGGTACACCTTGATATTGTTGATATTGGGAGTGTTGTTGATGTGGATATTGAGGTGTTTGTGGAATTATGTCCATTTGTTGTGGATATGTAATGTTCTAAATTTGCACATGGCCTCGATGATACATCAGATTTTGATTTCTTTTAAGTTTCTCAAGATATCTCTCAATTTTATTTAGGGAAATTTGATGTTATGGACTTATTCCTTGATGGTGATTTTGAAACCCCTAATGTTGTTTCCCTACTTGATGTTGTGACCCTTGATAAGAGTGATTTGGGTAATAGATTGACATATTTTGGGTATGTTTTGATACTCAATACCCTATTGTAAGGTCACTTGGTTTATATCCTCATGGGCCAATTCTGTCATTCATGGTGTTTGCTGGTGTTGTTCTAAAAAATGAAGGTTCTCAAGCTACTTATAATATTAGTTTTCTCACCTTCAATGCATGCGAGACTAAGTTGAAGGATCAATGCTACAAGGTCCGTTTGCTGAACTGGGGTAGATGGTCGCTAGATGGTCATAAAGTTTGATGGTGTTATGGGATGGTTGTTGTGAAGCTCAAGACCCTAAGGTTTGAGTGCTATTTTGGAATTGTACTACTTGAAAATCAAAATGTTGAAGAACTAGGTTCCATATCCCACTTCTTGGTCCAGTGGATATGTTTCGAGAAAGCTTACTTGTACTATCTGTGAGTCCCAAGTAACTGTTGATATCATAGACTTCTAAGTGGAGGAATGAACCCAATGGTTTGTTGATTTTGAATTCAAATAGGTAGGATGAAAATAATGGATGTGGGACCATCCGACCTTTTGGATTTCCAAATTTTTTGGTTCAAACAATGATCCTATAAAAAAATTTCTCTCAACTTTTTCTTTGTGTTTGAAGTATGACAAGTGATAAAACAAAACTTGGACTAACTCAACAAGCATGGACTTATGTGACCTACATGTCTATAACTTAGGTTGTGAAATCACAACACCCAATCCATAATTCCCAAATGTTTACCTTGATTAATGTAACTTGAAATAAAAGTGAGAATGTTCATAAATCTTTAAGCAAAGATCCATTCAAGGAGTGCGAACATAAGGCTTCTTTCACAAGTATGCACTAAATCAAAGGGTTTATGTTTCAACCATCTTGTTCATTATTTGTTTGAATGTGTTATTTTTCTTTAAATCAATCACAAAATTTGATGTCAAATTGTTTTGAATGTAATGGGCAAGTTTAACATAAACCAACAATTACAACCCTAGGGGATAGAAACCATTCTCTTAGGTAGGCTTTCCTCATGCTTCGAAGAGATGATTTTACATGCAAATTATGGTGCGGGCCTGTAATCAGACATGGAAAGTAACTTCTCAGAAGTAAATTCTGATGCACCACTTTCAAAGAATGTTTTTAGATAATAGGATGGTCTCTAAAACAATTTGGTTCTTAGTCATAACTGTGAACGCGAAAACCTAACACTCACCCATTGGCCACTTAAGGCTCTTTAACCATTCTCGTTCCACTTAAGGCATGGGATTAGGTGCAGTCTATTGTTAGCATGACTTGAAGCTACTTTCTTATGATTTCACAACCTTTAATATAGCCCGCCAGTAAACATGCTTCAAGACCTTGCAATGAGTTCTCCAGTGCAAGATGTATCTCAAGGCAAGTCCTCTCTTTAAGGTAAACTTGAAAATAAAGTGCAATGCTAAAAAATATTCTTTTTCTCACCCAATATTGCCAAAAGGTGAGAGGGGAGAAGATAAAACACTTCAAATTTACCAATCAATGAATGCACAGTGAACAATCCATAGCAAATTGTTTTTTTTAAACATGTCGAGCGGTGTTATCCCCAAAAATATGTGAAGAACATAAAAAATTGTTATTTTTATTTGCACCAATAGGAAGTATTTAGGATATCAGTCAAAAATAGCAATGGTGCAATAAAAAATAATAAGTTGTCAATTTTAAGCTCCAAATTTGAGTGTTTCTAAGAAAACAGTCTTGGTCTTTAATTGATCAACGAATGTAAATCGTGTGTGTGTCAAAAAAATGGAAATTGTTTGCACTCTTTTTAGGAACCAAAATTAAAGTTCCTAATTATGAAAACATGAAATGTGTTCATTTTTAGATCCCTAATTGAAGTGTTTTATGTTCTTTTTAGAGCACCAAAATGAGAGTTCCTAATTTAAGAAAACATGAAATTGGTTCAATTTTAAACACTAAAATCAAATGTGAGTTTGTGTTTGTTCATTTTAGAGCACCAAAATCAGATTCCTAAGTTACGAAAGCATGAATTGGTTCAATTTTAAACACTAAAATCAAATGTGAGTTTGTTTTTGTTCGTTTTAGAGCACCAAAATCAGATTCCTAAGTTAAAAAAATTAATTGTAGATCTAAAAGTCTTGGACCGATCGTCTTCCCTACAACAAACGTGTTATTGTCACTTGAATCCTGCATCAAATCTATTATTACCTGTTTACACATCCAAAAAAAAGAAAACGTTAGTGGAAAATCCCATTACAATAGTGCAAGATCCGTGCACTTGTCTGTCAAAGCAACTGCTCAGAGAAAAAATGCAAAAGATCAGTTCCAAAAGCATATGCTCAAATCTCTGTGCAGATGCTAACACTGTCAAAAGAAAAAGCACAGGTTTTGAAGCAAAATCATAGTTTTTGATGCAAAAGCACAATTCTCATGTCAACTGTGTGGTTCTTGTGTCATCTGCATGATTTTCTTGATAGTCAAGTGCACAAGTTTTCTTGGCAGCATGTGAAAACTCCGTCAAGTGTGTTTTTGGGACTTGCAACTTCAAAAATGGCTTAAAAAAATGTTAGAGGAGGGGACAAGGGTCCCACTGGGTGTTCCAAAATGTGTGAGGGGGAGGATATTAGACCGAAAGAGGGATCAACCATGCTAATCTAAGAATCTAAACTAAAATTAAACATATTAATCTAAGATCTTAACCTACACATACAAAATGAAACTAAGCTATTTTAACATGCATTAAAGAATTTATGCTTATAGTAATGAATGTACAAGAATAACATAGTATTACCATCTTGTAGTGGATTGTATTCACCCGATGTTGGGTTGTTCTTATCACCATGAAGCCTCCAAAGTTTGTGTGCAAAATTTTGATGAGTGACTATTTTGGTTGTTTAATCAAAGAAATGTTGAAGCTATATCAATGGTGTTCTTGACAACACTTCATTGCATAATGTATGTTGATTCTTCGATCCTTATTTGTGAGGAAAGGGGTTTTTTATATAGAAAATGAAATTTTAAATGGACGAGCAAGATCATGTTGAAGAATATCCAGATCAACGGTCAGAGTGTGTTGAGAGGATTTAAACATGAGAATATTGTGCAAAGTTGATTGCACAATTTGGATGATTGAGAAATAGATTGGCTAGTTAGGGATTTAGATTGATCAGTCAGGATTTTGATGGATTAGTTAGGAATTTGATGGCTTAGTTAGGAATGTGATTGATTAGTTAACAAATTAGATTGCTCAGTTAGCAATTTAGATTGATTAGTTAACAAATTAGATTTCTCAGTCAATAATCATAATTTTCTCAATTAGAAAGTGGGTGAGGAATATGAATTAATTGATTTAATTAATTAATTCCTTTTTGGAGTTGAACGTGCAAATCAAGTTTGAGTTTTGCAAATAAAGTTACATTAGTTTGATTTGATTTTTGAAAATTGGTTTGAATAGTTTGATTTAATTATTCAAATTTTGGAGGGAAAGTGTCATAATTAAATTATTATGATTTAATAATTTAATCAACTTAAGGGAATGCAATGTTTTAGTGATGTAATTAAATAATTGGCATTATTTAATCAATCAAGATGGAATAAAGTGAGATTAGGACTTTATTAAATAAATGTGATTTATTTAATTGGCCGAAATGATGAAACATTAATTAATCAAATAATGTTGTTTTATTTAATGAATAACATAATTAGGGTTTTGAGGACTTTATTAAATAAATGATTTTTTTAATTTTTTTTGAAATGATGAAAAAGTGAATTAATTAAATAATGTTGTTTTATTTAATCAATAGAGGAATTAGGGTTTTTGATGTTGTTTTGATGTGGCGTGATGTGGGGCATTGTCAGATGATTTCAAGATGATCCGAGACATTACAAGATGATTTCAAGCTATTTTAGGATGGTTCCGAGATGTTCTGAGATATTACGAGATGATTCTGAGATATTTCAGGGTGATTCAGGATGGTATAGGATGATTTTGAGATGTTCCAAGATATTTCAAGATGGTTTTGAGATGTTATAGGATGTTTCAAGATGATTCTGAGTCATTTTGAGGTGTTACATGATAATTCTGAGTCATTTTGAGATGTTACAGGATGTTTTGAGATGATTCCGAGTCATTCCAAGATGTTATAGGATGTTTTTGAGATAATTCCGAGTCATTCTGAGATGTTGCAAGAAAATTTTGAGTCATTCTGAGATGTTAAGAGACAATTTTGAGTCATTATGAGATGTTATGGGACAATCTTGAGTCATTCTGAGATGTTACGAGATGTTCTAGGATGATATCTAATGTTGTTTGATGCTATTCAAGGTTGTTCGATGTTGTTCAATGTTGTTCGATGCTATTTGATGTTGTTTGATGTTGTTCGATGCTATTCAATGTTGTTCGATGTTGTTCGAGGTGTGTGATAGGTGTTAAGTCAATTTTACATGTCTACAAAATGTATCTTGTGAAAGCCATAAAAGATGACCCGTAAGGGGCATTCTCGCATATTCCATATGGGGTTTTATTGATTGAAGAAATTAGGGCTTAATTCATGGAAAAATGGAAGATAATTCTCCCACTAAGTTAGGAGATATATGGGAAAATGAGTTAACGAGAGACAAATTCACCCTAAATCCAAAATATAAAAACCTAGTTGAGAAGAAGTTTGATGCATGGCAATGGTTCCCTATTTTTTGTTATGATGTCAAGTGGATCAAAATGTATTTGAGTAGAGTACATGATCAATTTTTTTGGAATGATATGCCTTATATGATCACTAAGGAAGTAATAAAACAAGTGCAATATATGACAAGAGAGCCCTTGTAGGAATTCCCATTAGAAATCCAACTATGAGATACACAACTATGATGATCGGTAACAAAATTTATTATACAAACAGAGACAACTCGATATCCTCCACCATAATCAATGTGGCATATGAGATGGTAGAAAATGGTGCAGATTATGACCAATGTGAGTTGCTTAGGCAATAATTGATGGAGAATTTGAAGTAGACTAAGGAAAAAAATGTGTATTTAAGTGGCACTTTGATCATGTGCTTACTCTTTTATTTCTTGAAAGAGATTCTCATAATTAGAAGTGTAATTTGGATAAAAGGAAGGCTTGTTGCACTTCAAATTGTAGATCATATAAGGAATCTTGGAGATGTCAAAGCACAAGATGATACCCTTGCTACTTTCTTTGCAGTATTCCAGAAAAGAATGCATGAGAGAGAGAGAGAGAATTCCAAGGATAATTATTTAAAAATATCACATTGATATCATATTTCTTGTACCTATAGACCAATGTATTATGGACGTAGTGGAACCAAGAACTGTTTGGGTCTCTGAACTGGGTAATGAGGTGACATAATCAGATCTTATTGGTTATGCTAATATTTTTCTAGAGCCCCAAAGACACCACAAAACCAAGATATGGTACATATAAAGAAAAGTATATGGAAGTTCACATGGAATAGAGGAAACCACATATCAAGAAAAATGTGGATAAGATGGTAGATATGTATGCTAAGGAAATGGGTATTTCAAAGGAAATAGTATAGTGGGAAAGAGAAAGAGCCAAGGTAGATCTAAGTGTTGTAGAAGCATTCGATAGCTCAAGGAGATCTAGTAGGATTGATACCACTCCTCCTTCTATTCAAAAGTCCTTTGAGAGTTTGCCTTTTATTGGAGAGAAAAGAAAGACTACTGCTATTCTTTCGATAAGGGATAAATCCATTCTAGTTGTTCACATCACTAGGACCGAGAAGAAGAAGACTGCCACTACTTCATCCATTGCTTCCCATGCTAAGAGAAGAGTAAAGTAGAAAGCTATGATAGAAAAGAGCATAGGTATTAATGTTGCTGAAGAAGAGGAAGAATTGGAAGGAGCATGTACTTGAAGATTTTTGGAACATTTTATTAAAGTGAAGAGAAGAAGTTGTAAAAGAGTATGAGAGGCTTAAGGAAGAGGCTTTGGAAAGAGTGAGTGCTTCATTATTTGAGGATGATAGAGCCACATTGGCCACTATATTTAGCAAGAAGCCAAGAACAAATAAAAGGGTGACTACCCTTATGGGAAAGGATTAAGATGATTTGGAAAGAATCAAGAAGGAAAGTAATGAAAAAGCTGTGGAGATAGCTCAAAAATTGGGGATGATACTAGAGGTTAGAGAAGAAGTGAATGTTGAAATCACTGCTCCAAAACCTAATGTTGAAGGAGAAATGCTAAAAAATGATGCTGAACATGAGCATGATACAAATGAGGAACCTACACAGGATAAAAATCCTCTGGAAGTGGAGGACATGAAAAAAGGAAATGATGAGGAGGAAATGATCAAAGAAGACATTGCAAATGAAAACACCATCACTCCTCCTCTGATACAAGAAGAAGCTACTCCTCTGACCAATACAAAAAGATCTGCTAAGGATGATGATACCAACAAAGATAATAATGAAGAAGAAAAGGTTGATGAAGAGAAGGAAGAAGAGCATGAAGAAGGAGATAAAGAGAAAGAAGATGAAGATAAGGATGCATCCAAAGATGCACTAACATCAATGAAAAAACCATCAGAATCTAGTAATGTTGAAGATATGGATGTAAAAGGAAAGGTTTTGGAAATAATTAAGGTTTCTGGTGAATCTTCTAGCTCCTTCGAAGATTTCTTGAAAAATTTACTAAGTATACAACCAAAGTTCCAACTAGTTGTATCTTCACAACTTCTGCACTTTCCAATGCATCAAGGCAATGTTGATTTAGACAAAATCTCTCCCATCCAAAAGCTTCAACTAGGAGACATGTTTCATGCATGTGCAAGAAAATAAATCATTGAAACACATCAAAAGAGTGGTGAATTTATGGAAGTAGAAGTTAAAGCATTATAGGAAACCATACCCGGTGTGAATGTTGACCCCTCACTCTCTAGTATGGATAATTTCAAACTACTGATTAGCTCTTTTAAGATTTAAATGTATCCAATCTAAAGGAAGAAGCAGAGAAAGAAGTTGAGAAAAGAATAAATGATAAGAGGATGATGGAAATGATTGAGAAATATGCCTCTGCACATAAAAAGTTCTCAAAATTATTGAAGGATTCTAAAGGATGTGTTGATGAGGAAAAGGTGCTGTTTCATTATGGCACGAATTGGATTGGAGCCACACAAAGCATAAGAAAGGAGATGGAATTTATTGAGTCTCAAATTTATGCTGCCTCAAGTTCTTATAATCCGGTGGTTGATCTCATCTGAGAAATAAGGAACACAATAAAAGACATGCACAAGAAGTTCTTTCAACTCCAAGTGTAGAAAGAACACATATTCTACAATTTGGAGAGGTAAGGGATCTATTCATTCCTAAATTTATACTTGTTTCAAAAGCCCTTCTAAGTGTGGACAAAGTTAAGAAGATGAATCTATTACCTTAAACTTTGGGAGAAGGAGAATAACTATTATTAGAATTTGAAACACATAATAGACTGATTGCGGAGGCTAAAATAGAATGGGAACATGGTAGGCAAGATTGGGAAGACCATTTGAAGAAGTTTCAGGCATCAACCACCTTCAGTTGACTCATTTCTTATGTTTTTATGCATTTCCAATATTTTTGGTCAAATTATTTGTACATATGTAGACAATATAGAGAAGTTTTCTAGCACCTTTTTGGTTTTTTCTCCAGTAAATGACTTGAGAAGAGTCAATCCATTCTTTTCAATTTGTATATATGCTCATATGACTTAGGGGGAGTTCTAGTGATAGTCAAAACAAGTAGAATAGGCGGCCTTTTCCCTTGATGTCAAAGGGGGAGAATAATTTAGAGATTTTTTGGCATGTTGCCATCAATGACAAAGGGGTAGATTTTTGGAAGTTTGAGGAAGTTTTTCATTGATGATATTGTTTGGAAACATGAGCATGGAAGGCACAAAATGATGTGTTGGAATGTTGTCATTGATGTCAACATTATTGCTAATCATTTCAATCGGTTCTAACAGGTTTTTGTAGTGTTAAGGAAGACATTTTTTCCAGTTGATTTGGTTTGAAAATATTAGTTGTGCGGAAATTTGACTAAGTATCAAATCTACCAGTTTAGTGTAACAGTGCATTGGTTTTTGGGTTTGCACCACTCTACAAATGAAGATATCACTATGCACTTCTAACATTATTTTGGTGGATGTTAGATGTATCTAATTCCAAGAATCCATCATGGTGGACAAGAAGATTGATATTTATGAGTAACACTGTTCAACCTGATAGGTTACAGTGATTTTCTGTATAGTGCAGTTGTGTGGGAGATTTCACACATCTCTGTGGATGAGTTTTTCATTTTACACTTTTAAGGATAAGTTTCCAGATGGAAGTAGAGCATGGATTCCAGTTGGCATTGAATCTTGAGGTTCACATGTTGAGATATAGATACACAGCTGAAGGTTTTTTCTATTAGGTCTTATGCAGTGTCAACCTAATATGTTTGAAGGTATGCGAAGATGAATAAGTGTTTCTGTCTTATGTGGGATCTATTATAGGTCCATGCTGACCTATTTTAAGGTATTTTAAGTTTTGAATTGTGGTGTGTTGTGTGGATGAATTTTTTTGGAGCTAACAAGGTATATTTTTATTGTTACATCTAATTAGGCTGACCTAATTGATGCTATGTTTGATGAGATATATAAGTTGGATTATTTTTGGTGTTTTGATGTAAGATGTGTGATATGTGATGATAAGATGCAAATTTGATTAGAGCAGGATGAAGTTAAGTTACAAATGTTAAGTTGAAGATTAGAATTGTGCGAATGAAGAGCAAGGAAAAGTGTTGAATAAGAATTAGATAAAATTTGTTTATTGTGCTTCAATGGAACTATAATTCATGCATTTATCACATGCAATTGTAAGAGTTCAAAATAGGCTATGATCCACCATCTCTCTTATATATTTTTCTCTATGGACAGTGAGTCCACTTGCAGTGAGTGCTTCTATAAATATACTATAACCGGTTATAATATATTGTGATCCAACCCTCACCTTGGTTTTTCCCATTTTGGGTTTTCCATGAAAAAATCCCAGTGTTCATGTGTTATGTGATGTTGTGAATGTTTCATGATTTCTTTTATAATTACACTTGAATATTCTTTGGTGATTGGATGTTTAATGTTTGAATGGTTTAAGAGAATACCGATTCACCCCCCTCTCATTATTCTGGGTGTTCAACACACTCTTGAATTGATACTCTCTAGAGGACCTTTCAAATTTAAAAACATATGGTTAAGAGATCTATATTTGACTAACAACCCTTAATAATGGTGGACCTCTAACCCAAAGTTGAGAGGCATGAAGCTATTTCAATTCTATTAAGACTTAAATTTGCATTTTCCTTTTGACTTAAGTCATTTCCCGTCTTTATGCCTTAGCCATTATTTTCCAAAGTTTATAATTGAGTTGAGATATTTATAATGGGTTTTTCTGTCATAGTTTCTTGGTACACTTGGGTAGAGTATGAAAAATTGGGCCTAGTTTCCTTTTGACGTTTTGCAAAATTCCTTAAGGATAGAAAGTTATACCTATACGAGTTTTCTCCTTCCATATTCTCGCAAGGTCCTGTTCATATGGTTTCTCGTATAAATGTCCATATTAGTTGGAAATATTCACAAAAAAAGAATAAAAAAATGGCTATGTGTTTGTTATGGGAATTCGATAATCTGAACTTTCCCCTTTGGCTCTCTTCATCCAGTTCAATTAAGTTTTTCCGCATCTTTTAGTTTTGTGGGTTATTGACTTGTTACTATCCACTTGTGGGTATTTGGTTGACTACTAGCCTTGTGAAACTTTGATGTTGAATCAAATATGTTTATTTTCAACTAGTTCCCTTGGTTTTCCCACTTTGTAGGAAAAGAATGACCATCTAGTTTTGTGAGCATTTCCATGTGAACCAAATTACTTCTAGATGCCAATGAATTCTTTGTATTAATCACTTTCTCATGGATTCCCCACATTTTTCACTTGCTCATGGATTCACCACAAGCACAATTATTTTCCAAATTGGCTAAGTAAATTCTTTGAGGGTGGATGGAACTGATCTTCTCACTCCTAGTGATGCCATCCTTAATTTTGTAGACCTTTCCCATCTATATGAACTTCCATTTCCAAAGTTCTTCATCTGCTTTAGATGCCTTTGTCCACAAACCTATTTCATCCCATTCTCTCACATCTATACCTTGATGATGTTATGCTAACATAATCCCACATTTCTCACATCATCATGTTGTCACTTCATTTGAAACTCCCCAATCCATTGGTGACATCATCCTTGTTGGTGTCATTGGAAATTTATTTCATCTGAACTAGATATTCTATGAGTATTGTGAACTTGATGGGTTCACTTGGTTATTTTCACATGGTTCACTTGGTTGGATTTCTTCCACAAAGGTGTATTTGGGTGACAATTTCTCATAGATGTTCCAAATAGACCCCTGAGGTCCACAAAGCTCTACTACGACATGTAGATGGTTTTGATGGTATCTAGGCGGTAGGATTTTCATAATTTTGGCTCCACATGTGTTTTCCACCTACTTTTCCAAGTTAGATACTAATAGGCCAAAATTGGGCTAAATAATAAGAAGGATTTAATATTTAATAATAAGACTCAAGTTGGTCTAAGTGTCAATACAAGGTGTAAACTTGTGAAAGATGTCATGGCTATATGCAACAAGGGCTGAAATTCATGAGGTGAGTGAGGATGAAAATGCATTCCTAAACTACCTAAATTGAAAATCAAATTAACGTTTATGTTTTGCTTATGTGACTATGACAGTACTGTAATATTTCAGCAGTAGAGACTGCAATAGAAATAACAACAATAATGATTCTAGAAATTGAACTCACTGTTGTAATCAATCATTAACATAGATAATCATTAGATCCCATAATTAAATTATAAGAAATAAAAAAAAACATTAAATAGATTCATAAGATAACAAAAATAAACACACTGCTGAAAATAAACTCGTTGCTGAAAATAAACACACTCACTACACAATCTATAAAATTAACAAGCATCCCAAGAAGGGGGTGCCCTTCCTCCTAGTCTGCCTAGTGCTGAATGAAATTCCTTTACGCTGGTTGAGTCACGTGAATATGTTTTTTTATTTATAAAAAATAATACAAAGTCTACATGTATATCTCTTTTCATGTAGCTCATACTTATAAGAAATATGAGTGCAAGTCGTTCCCTATTTTTTTGCCACCTTTCCATTATTTTTTGGCTGATATCTAGTTGTTTGATTTGTTGAAACAACTTGTAATGCCCTGCCACGAAACCCTAGAAGAAGTTGCATCGCAACGCGTAAGCGTACAATTTTTTTTCTTAAAAGTGCATTATTAAAAAGGAAGATGGACATCACTACCGCAACAACCTTTAAGGTACATGACAAATATTACTTCTAATAACCATAACTTACACATTACTCATATAAGGCATCTAATTAAATTTCAAATCATAAATTTTAAATGCACATACATACAAAGCATTAAAGATACCAACACATAGAATATGGTATAACAAGTTCTGGATTACATTAATTTACGAGAAGAATTACAATACTCATTCCAAGAATGAGGACGTTCATACCTAACTATTACATTATTACAATATTCCTCATCGAATACAACTGAGGAGTGAAGTAATTACAAATACCAACCGAAATAAAATACATCAAGATAATGGAATGAAACCACTGGCATCCACGAGCTCTCAAATTGGAAGACCTTGCCGTCACGAATTGAAGATCAAGAGGGACCCAACAATGTAGGGCGCATGTTCCTCCCAACTAAGTGGTACCCGAAGGCCACCCCCATGCTAGGAGACAATAGAAAGGATACATGGTCTTCCTACAACCTCTAGTCGTGCAGGCTGAATCAACACTAAAAAAAACCACCACAAGAACAACACTAACTCAAGGATACAATGCTACCCAAGTTAAATGAATAAATATAATAGTGAACCATATACCACTGACCTAGGAGATGTGCATCCACAAAGGTGCATGAGTTACCCATCAGATCTTCCCAGATCCCGATCCCCATCCAGAACCACACTCTTACTATTAACAAACAAAAAAACCACTCCAAAGTAAGGGGGAACTAAATCACACAATCTACTTCTAATCTAAGGAGGCACATGTGTTAAAACCCTCTCCAACACTGGAGGCACACACATAACTAACCCACTCTATTCAAGGAGGCACAAATCATCCCCGTTCATGAAAACCGAGTAACACACTGAACACGGCAACCACATTGCCAAGGAAATTTACAAAAGAAAACATCATAAAATACAACCCCTAACCATTTACACGCCTATAAATCAAGAATTATAAAACCTCATCTAATACCTCTTTTCAATTTACTCCAAAATGCCACGAAGAGATCTCAAGCACATCATAAAGGCACAATAGTATAATATCCATCGTATTTTAATCCAATACCAATTTGCTTACAGGCAATAAAATAATTAAATACAATTGCACTCCCCAATTATCCCAATCTAACTAAAAAACTATAAGAAACATCATTCTATTTATTATTCTAATTCCCTCAATTTTTAAATAATAAAATATCTATTTCCTCGAACAAATTACATCATTTAAATAAATTATAATTTTCTCTCTTTCAGAAACACATTATTTTAAATTCACCTAATACATGCATTTTACATGCATCTAATCTAATGACCATTTAAACGAAAACAATTTCCTCATTTCAAATAATACTTCATTTTAGAATTAACTCAACTTGTACACGAGCATGCACCTTTTAAACAAAAGAAACTAATCTAATTATCTAATCTTCAATTCCATGATTATATTTATAGCTAATGAAAACTTATTTCCTCTATTTGAATAATTTCGCTTACCATTATTCTAATCATGCATCAAATACATGTATTTAATAATTAAAACCCTAAATATATATATATATATATATATATATATATTTATAATAAATCCTTTACTATAAATTACCTCTTTAAAACCCAAATTATAAACATAATTAATATATATATATATATATATATATATATATAAAATATACAATATATATACATATTACATATTATATATATATACATATTACATATTATATATATATATATATTATATTTTCTAATGTTTAAATAAATCATATTTAAAGAAACATGAATTCCAAAATATTGGTGGACGGTTCCCACACACAAGGTTTGATATTTTTTATAAGGTAAAGCCCATATATTATGGAGAGGGGCGGCTATGTACAACACATCCAAACCTCCCCATAATACTATGGGTGCGGCTGCATATGGAGTGGGGAGGGGCAGCGCTGCTCACACCCAACAAATAAAAAAAAAACTTAAATAAAACCCCCATTTGCACATATGTTCTCTGTACAGACGACACACCATATTTTAATGGTTTCAATTTGGATTAATAATAATAATAATAATAATAATAATAATAATAATAATAATAATAATAATAATAATAATATATATATATATATATATATATATATATATATATTTATAGATTTTAGCATAATAAATTGATTGAGGAAAAAATTATGAAGAAAGCCATCTATAGGTAAATGTTTGGGAAAACAATTTTCTCAGGGAAATTTACACAATATCAACAAACGTTTTCCCAAATCTATTAGAGGGTTTTCATTTCTAAAAGAAAATTTACACAGACTTCATAATTTTTACCAAGAACAAAATTTAACAAAATTCTACAGGAAAAATTATACATATTCCCCGAAAACCCCAAAGATTTCCAAAATCACGTTTCCTCTAAATTTACACAGAGGCTTTTAAAATAAATTTTCTACATAAAAGCTTTCAATAATTTTCTACAGAGAAACTCTCAATAAATTTACTAAATCTTATAATGTTTTCCTCTGGGTTTTTCCATGACAAATCTACAAATACAGAAGCCTTACAATTTTTCGAAAACAATTTAAAGCTTCTACAAAACAAAACACAAAATGTTCTTACATAGGCAATCTTTCAATTTCTTTTTAACCAATTTAAACAAAGCTTCTACAAAATTGAATTTTGTATAGACAATCTTTCTGAAACAACTAAATAAATAAATAAAACTTAAAAGAACCTATTTTCTTGAAGCTTGAAGAAATGAAGGTTGGAGCAGAGCCTCCCCTTCAGAATTCAATTTCCAAAGCCTTTCAAAATCACCACTTCCAGAAAGATGTAAATATACAGAAGCCACCAAAATTCCCGAGAACCTTTTTTTTTTTAAATTTTCAACCAAAGAACCTCTGAAAAATATCCCTCTTTTCATTCCCGTGAAGTAACTTCTTACCTCTCTTAATTATGGCAAATATTCTCTTCGAGAATAATTTCTCAACAAGAGTGATGAATAAATTCTTCTCACACACATGTCTAATTCAAAATATCTTCTCAACAACTCACAAATATTTCCTCCAAATAATTTTTGCATTTTAATAATTTCAAACCACACTTTAGTTTCTAATTAAATTTAAATCAATTAATTCATTTGCTTGATAAATAATTTAATCAATTAATTTATTTACTTAATAAAATAAATTTAATCCCAAGGATTGAATTGATTTACTAAATAAATTATATTTAATTAATTAAATAAAATAAAAGATTCCAACAATATTATTTAAATTTAGTTAAATAAATACTAAAATCATTTAAAGCATTAATTTCCATAAAATAAACCTTGCATAAATAAATAACAATAAACAAGGAAAACGAAGACACAATGAACATGGACTGACGACACACTGTGGCTAGGGTGTAGACCTGACACAGGTAACCTAGCTACTATCTCCCAATCAACATACTTGTTGTGCATATTTTTCACACACGTCCCACCGTTGGCAGGGACCCTCTTTTTTCGCTCCCGGCGGGCTTCTTTGCTCCCATCTCGTTTTGCATGCCCCTCATTTTTCTGTCCTAGTTGGTCAACATGCCTTTGAAAGTATCATTTTTGGTTGACCATATTTTTCCCCTAAAATAAAAAATGGCTAAGTCTTGGGTTTTTCGGGCTTCGCCCCCCCCGCTCGCTCGATTCGCTTTTTCCTTCATTCTTTGACTTTGGGGATAGATTTCCTATGGATTTTGGATGTTTTTGTGGTGCCTAAGTGAATTGACAAGGTTTCATTAAGTTTCAGGAAGTTTTGAAAAATCCAAAACGACTTTCCTGCAACGGCTTCCCTTCAATGGCTTCCCCGCAACGACTTTCCTGCAGCGGCTTCCCTTCAATGGCTTTCCTGTAGCAGCTTCCCTTCAACGGCTTCCCTGTAGTGGCTTCCCCACAATGGATTCCCTACAGTGGCTTCCCTGCAACGACTTCCCCACAACGACTTCCCCGCAGTGGCTTTCTTGTAACAACATTCCTACAACATTCTAGACTCATGTTTTTAGAACGTACTAGCGCACCTCGAAATCAGAAATGGACTTCGACCCAGATGCTAAAATGGGGTCTTATCCTCACTTGGATTTTCAAATTCCAAATTTGCATGCGGGAAGTACCATCCCAAGTTTCGTGCTCTCGTGGCTGTTTCAAAACAACATTCCTACAACGACATTCCGACCTTGTGTTTCCGAAACGTACCAGCACATCTCCAAATAAAAAATGGATTTCGACCCAGATGCTAAAATGGGGTCTTATCCTCACTTGGCTTTTCAAATTCCAAAATTTCATGCGGGAAGTACCATCCAGAGTTCCGTGCTCTCGCGACCTTTTCAAAACAACATTCCTATAGTGGCATTCCGGCCTCATGTTTTCGGAACGCACAAGCGCACCTCCAAATCAGAAACGAACTTCGACCTAGATGCTAAAATAGGGTCTTATCCTCACCTAGCTTTTGAAATTCCAAATTTGCATGCGGGAAATACCATCCAGAGTTCTGTGCTCCATCGGCCATTCCAAAATAGCATTTCCAGAACAACATTTTGGCCTCTCATTTCCGGTTTCAAGAAGCCTACCATGGGTCTGTCGATAGAACCATTTGATGCAATGTAGAATGCTGCAAGTCCACTGGGCAGAAGACAACTTTCAGGTAGTTTCAACTACGGTAAAAGGGAAATTAGCTAGGAGACAAAACTGCTACAGTGACTGACCACTACAGGACAAAATAGGAAAAAGACAAAGATGTATTTTAAATTGTTGAATATTGTGGGGTAGGTGAAGCCCTAATGTAATTGAATCTAAGCCACTCAATGTAAATCAATCCTGGCCATTTATTTGGTCTTTGGTAAACTATAAATAGGGGTCTCCCCCTCATTTGTAGTTGTTGGAGAGCTGTTGTAAAAACATTTTGGAGTAATAGAAATCAACATTGCATAATCTATGGGTGTTATTTTTGAGTTTACTCATTATGTGTGCATGGTTCTACCTTCCAAGTTAGTTTTAGTTGTAGTTTCTTGAATGGAAGTGGTAATGGTGATTGTTGTTACAGTATTTGATGAGCTTTCAGCCCATACTTTTGGAACTTGTTGATGAAAAGCTGCTGTGCAAAGTTAGCCTGGGCTTTTTTTTATTTGATTGCTGCAACTTAGTTCATTTGCATGTTCATGATGTGTGTATGCAAACTGAAAATCTGCAGTCCTTGGAAGATTGCACTGGTTTTGTGTAACTGTAGGATTCTCTTGGCCAAGCAAAACCTAGTTTAGGGAGTTTGTCTACTGTAGCAGCCTCCCTGATCACTGTTCATTCATAGTTTCAGATCCAGGAACCTTTTCTCTTCCCTGCCCTTTTTCCTTTTTTTTAATAAGTAACCTTAGGCAAGGTTCATTACACATTGTAAAGCTAAATCTGATGTTGAAATGGAGTTCCAAACTGCTGTTTGAACTTGTAGCAATCACTCAACAACTTTCCCATCTTAAGAACTCCATTTGTAGATCCAACTTCCCCGCTTTGTAACTCATCCGTAAGTCCACCTTGTGATTCCAACAAATCACATAAATAACTGAAATATTCCAAGCACTGTCAAGACTTGACATCCGAGAGACCTTGGGATAGTGTTCTGCAATTTGATTGTGGAAGATTGTCTTTCAAGAGAGATGCACCTACGCATTACCTGTGTTGAGAAGTGCATGAAAACACCATCAACAATACCATTGGGTCGAAATGTTCAAACCTGTGAAGTCGGGTGGAGTCAATGTCATGTACCCGAAAAATTGTATCCAAGGCATCAATAGCACATGTATATAAAATCATCATAAAACACACCGCAAAGAGGAAATTGTGGAATCACAGGGTGTTCGCAAGCGAGTGATGCAATCCCGTCCCCTTCACCAATACAATATCACCAAACTGACACTTCCATCATTAATAAAACTCATGAGCAATAATCATGTTATAATAAACCAACATTATTCTTAATCAAAGAATTTCATGTATAACATCAAGGAAAGTACATCTCATCACACACATAGTCCATGTCGCTCTATAAGAAATGATAAAATAATAAAGTATCATAATCAAACATAAGAGCCAAATGGAGGGGTGTTACATTCTCCCCCCCTAGGGTCAGGCTTAATCCTGGAAGCCTACAAAAACCCCTAGTACAAAATGCACAACACACACATAATCCATTGTTCCAAAACTAAACCACTACATACACCAACATAAAAACAACATTGAGAGTTATAATCCTCTAAGCACATTGTCAAACTAAACAATCACATAGTTTCAAAATACATATCCTAACGTATCAAGAATCAAAGCATAGGAAACAACACTGATGGCACTTCCTCTGCCTCCTATATCATAGGATTTACATGAGCTCCAGTATCAACTGCTTGTCCACTTCTAGTAATTTCCACATCTGTAACTTGATGCTCTGTCCAATGATAATCAACCACTGCACTCATTCCACAAGTCCTTCCTGCATCATTCACAACTGGCTTTGTAATTTTTGATCTCTGACTGGTTCTAGGTGTGTTCCTTTGAGAACATTATCTCGCTAAGTGGCCTTGGTGGTCATAATTGTAACATCCTGTACCTCTACCCATTGCAGCCTATGCACTTTGTGTTGACCGCTTCAGATGGTAGTGCTTACAATGCCACTAGTTTCAATTCTTTTTAGTTTGAGAACCACTACCACCAGGTTGAGGTTGTGACACCTTATGCTTAGGTTCAAAGTGTTGTTGCTGCATACCACATAGTTGTATTCGAGGAGGAATCTTGTAATAATATAATAGTTAGGTATGAACGTCCTCATTCTTGGAATGAGTATTGTAATTCTTCTTGTAAATTAATGTAATCCAGAAATTGTTATATCATATTCTATGTGTTGGTATCTTTAATGCTTTGTATGTATGTGCATTCAAAATGTATGATTTAAAATTTAATTAGATGCCTTATATGAGTAATGTGTAATTTATGGCTATTAGAAGTAATCTTTGTCACATACCTTAAAGGTTGTTGCGGTAGTGATGTGCATCTTCCTTTTTAATAATGCACTTTTAAGAAAAAAAATTGGATGCTTCTACGTTGTGATGCAACTTCTTCTAGGGTTTCATGGCGGGGCATTACACAACTCACCCTAAATTGTAGGAGCTTATTTAGCTCATGGTTACAATCGTCAAAATAGAATATTATTTTCAACGTGAAGATATTCTCATCAAAACTAAATAGTAATTGGTTATAAATAAATAACCAAAGTATTTTATGAGAAAATAATTATATGGCTGGAACTAATTTGGTAATATGTGTACCCATGGGTGACAGAACTAGAAGACGACATGAACAAGAAGGCGAGAAGAAGTTTGCATTCCTCTCCTTCAATCAACTTGCTACAAAATATATTTTCTTAACATAATAAAAGCAAATACTAGTAAATACAATATAACAATTATTATTCACTTATTTTATCTAAAAAATAAAATAAATATTGCTTATTTATATTTAATCATAAGCATCAAAAGATGGTAAATTGGTATGATAATGTATGTAAATGAAATATGGAAATGGGTTAAATGGTATAGGAAAAAGGATAAAATATGGTATAAAATGGAGCGTAAATGACATTCATCATTCCCCCCAACTTAGCATATTGCATATCCTCGTGCAATCTTTAATTTTAGAGAGGTGTTGATTTGTATTGGTAGCCTTTGGATTTGTTCCTTCACCCTTGACTATTACAACTCATGATTAATCATATTTGATTTCAATTTTTCTATCATACTTCTTCTTAACAAGCTTCATGGATTTTCTAGTTTTCAATTTTTCTTTTCATTGTCTTTGTTTTTTCAATATTTATTCCTCCTCCAAATTTGTATTTTTTTTCATTTCTCATAGCATTATTGGTTTGAAATGCTATATATAGGAGATATCATAAAAAAATATATCTCCATATTCATGAGCTATGTGAAATAGGTGAAATGATAGATAATATGAATGATTATGATGGGATATGCAAAAGGAAATGATGGGTGAAGATATAGGTAATAAGCATGACAAACCTCCCCCCAACTTAAAGGGTTGACTGTCTTCGGGAAACAAGAGGTTTGGTGTGAGTTCTGATTATATGATTAATACAAGAATAAATAATAATCAAGTTAAAAGATAAAATAATGAAAAATAAAATAGATCGCTTTACCAACTTGCATGCCCATGTATGCCAAGGTCTGGTAGCCAAAGGAACTCAACAAATTTGAATCTCCAACAAGTACTGCTGCATAGGAAAGATCAACCTCATAATGAAGTATTATGGATCATACTAATGGTAGTAGTTTGTCTTCATTTCTTCTAACACCTCAATCGAATGTGTAACTCATGATATAGGTGAGCAAAGGTATGTCGACCATGAAAAAGTAGAGCGCATACACACCAATAAGCAATATGAGGTGCTAGAGGCACTAAGAGAGTGAAATAACCATGAAAGCATCTGAGTGTACCTGAAAAGGATTGGCCCATAGAAAGAACACAAATAATTGCTTTTTTCTTCTCATTTTTTCATTTTTTCCCTTTTTTTTTTTTTCTCATTTTTTCCCTTTTTTTTCTTTTTGAATTTTGATAACGACAAGTGATCGATGGCAAGCCAATTTTCTCACTTATCGCTTAGTGGCGCTGTGAAAACAATTTTCACCACTAAGAATTTTATTCAAATACAATCCACCAGAACCTGGTTTTAAAATTGTAGTTGTCTAACAATGCCCGAAGGTTTTCATTGTTATAATTTGTTATTTTAAATTTTTTTTTTTTCTTTTTTCTTTTTTTTTTCTTTTTTATGTTTCAAATAACCTTCATATAATGACCAAAGAGAGGGAAACTCTCATATGGATGATCAAATGTCATCATCAAATCCTAGAGTTCCATCTAGATCCCTTCAATAAAATTCATTGTTGAAACTAGTTGCTTGTAGTACTTGAAATGATGACCAGTAATAAATGGACCACAATATAGATCTCATTCATACCATTGTAACAAAAAGCTTCCTGTAGAGCACTAGAAAACATGCCCAATCACTTGAAATAATCACTTACAACATAAGCAATCTTCCAAAGATAAGGTTGCATAGTGGAAGATCTATGGTAGTCTCCCAGCTTATTCAAAATGTCCATGTAGCATTAGATAGGTGGATGAATCAATCCTTATGACGAATTGCAAGAACGTGACCAAGTTTATCATTCATGTCTCCAAGTTTTCTCTGGATGTGTGGCTTGTAAAGATGCAACCAGGAATTATGGTTCTCATTCACCGATTGGCATGTTGTCCTCTACATGATTTTGCATCAAGAATAGTGTAGAAAATAAGTTCTACCCATGAATGGTGAAAACGTTGTGCAATAATTCCAAGTGACTTTCAAAATAAAAGCATAAAGGAAATTTGTTGTTCACCATACAACTATCAAGGCCAACAAAATGAGTCTTTGGATGTGCGCCACCAACTGGTACTAAGTGCAAAAGTGTTGGGTCACCAAGATAAGAAACCTACAATCATATTCTCATGACCAAGCATATGAAGTATAGCAATGTTAAATTTGTGTAAAATTATCCATTTAATAACTCCACCATGAATAACTAGTTTATGCATTAATTTTTTTTTTTTTTTAAATGGTAAAGTTATAATATGAACAAATACTTGATAAAAAAAATGGATGACTATCATAGGCTATTAAAATGAATGCTTGTGTAGGAACAATATGATTCAATTCTAGAAAACACAAGAATACATACCTTGATTTGGTCCCAATCTTAATCACATGGTTTTTATGAGAAGCATTAAACCAACACTTAATGAAGGTTTTATTAATATTCAACCAAAGATCTCCAAAATTCAAGGGATTTCCCCCCTAACTTAACTTTATACTACAAGATCATGAGATCATTAATAATAATTTGATAATTTAAATACTAACTTGGAGCTTGTTTAATGAATGAACATCTATTTGGAGCATTTTTTTGTGTAATTCATTCTTTATCCCACATAGTTCTTGAATGATTAATGTATAAAGTAGATCACCTCTTAGTGCATAATAAATTTCAACACACATATTTATGATTTCAAATGATAAAACTAAACTCAAATTGGAATATTTTCTTATGTGTGTGATTCATCAATTTGAAGCACATCAATAGAATACAAAGGGGTCCTTGAAATAGCATTATTATATGCAGTTTGAACCACCTTATTATGTAATGTTTTATTAGGCATTGTAGTTTCCCTTGGTGGATATGTTGAAGTGGATGTTAGGCGATATGATCAATGAGATAATGAATATGGTAGAATTTTGTTGTGGATATAGAGTGGGTGGAATTAAGTAGAATGGTAACGAAGATGGTAATGATGGGTATTATGGTTGTTGTGAGCATTCACTTTTTCATTCTTAGTAGTATGGGGATCGTTGCCATTCACCATACATACTAGATTGAGAAGCATTTTATGAAGAAACATGTTGTCACTTTTATCCAACAAAACTATAAGACAAGTTAAAATCATACCTCGATCTTCCAATTTTGATGTATGAAGTTGCCCTTTGTGTTACATAGGAGACTTGTTCAATTTCACCATTTCTCTTGAACAACTTGGAATGTGCACTTAGCTTCTTCCTTGCAACAATCAAAACAACCAATGGTCAAAATTTTCATTTTTAAAGTTCCATTGTCCTAAAAATTCATCAATTATTTGCTCTTGCTCAGTTATAAGAAATGCATGTGGCAATGGTAATGGAAGATAATGATAAGCTAAATTGTATTCTTTAGATAGAGGGGGTATAAAAACACCACTTTATTTCAGCATGATTCTCCCACCAATTTTTTCTTTTGTTTTAAAATTCAAAAGCGGGAGTCTGGGGGCAGCAACCACCAGTGGGGTCAAGGGGCAGCACCCCTTGCGGGGTCCCGAGGAAGTGCCCTAGGCGCGCTCCCTATCGCGATATACGGCAGGGTTAAGGGGTGGAGCCCCCACTGCCAAGCACATTTTCCTTCTTCTGTGGCCTTTAGATTCTTCATCGCTGAAGAAGATTTCTGCAATTTTTCTCACATTCTGCCTGTTCTCAAAATGTTGTTTTTCTCCCTTTTTAAAGCGTTTTCCTCCTATTTTGTTATGTAAAAGAGTAGTTTCTACATGCAAGTTATTATTTTCATTACAACTTAATGCATGTCCTTTAACTCTATAAAAAATGATAATAATAATTATTTTAAGAATATAATAACTTTTTGAAAATAATTCTTTAATGACACACCAAGTTATCTCTTCAAATGAGGCAATTATCATGGATTGTTTATCTCCCCTCATAGCTACACAATTTTCTCCTTCATATGCACCTTTTCCAATTAGATATTCATTTTCAATAGGTAGGAGAATTTGGGAAAGATATATTAATACCCGTCGTTTCTTATCAATGCATTTAATTACAAATTGCTTATTTTTGTCAATATGATTTGTTGCATATTAATCTCCTCCATTCATGGCATGTACCCATTCCTTGTTCTATCCTGGTGCATGTTTGATTGCTACAAATTTTTCTCTTATAATTGTATGGATACAACTCTCTTTAGAAGAAGATGCCTTATTATTACTACAGGTTTATCAATAGATGCATACCTGACCATAGCCTTTTCATCAAAAATAGAAGGTATTATGACAACTTTTTCATATGATGCTGGAAGTTCCTTTTCACCAATATCAACGATTGTAGGTTGATCTCCAAATGCATATGGACATTTTGCATTAATAAATGCATGAGAAATCGCTATAGATCGTTGATCTTCATTGTCAGATACCTCCACATTTTCCTCCATGAATTTTGAAGCAACTATTGTAGGTCTATTTCCATTAATGGCTGCATTGTAATGTTGTTCTTTCTCATCAATAGAGGTAGGAAATACTACTATAGGTGTGTCCCCTTTTAAAAATCTGTATTCCTCTATTGTTGCTGGTAACTTTTCAAATAAATTAGATGCTATAGGTACCATTCTCTTGTTGTGATCAAGTGATGGAACAACGTCTTCATACTAGTCTAGACAAGAGGATGCATACCTTTTAATCTTGTGGAACTGATTTTTACCAACAGAGGCATAAATTCTTGTACTTGGGGTTGCTACAGAATGATTCTTTGTTAAATGTATGAGAGGCAACTACAGATTGATCTGGGTTTTCCTTAATTTTCATGTCACTTACTGCAGACATTTTGATAGAAGACAGTGTTGTCAATGTCCCTTCCTCATACATAGGTCCAAATCTATTTGTAGCAGAAATATGCAATCTTTGATCATCCCCATATTTGGTACGCATTTGTAGATCTTTTATTATTGTTTTAAGAGATACTATCTCTTGTTGTGCAACAATTAACTCTATATTTTCTAGACAACTTGGATAAGGGTTAATTGGTGTTGAATACTTTTGCTATAGGTGTTGAAGATCATGATTCTTTTATATCCATGGTTGATTTCCTACCCATGGGTGTTGAGGTGGGAACCATTAATGATTCATATCATGTGGTTTCCATGGATAGTGTTGAAAGTTTTGAAAATTGGTCTCCCTTCCTTGAGTAGCATGGCATCTACATAATTATTTCTTATTGAAACAAGTTGGGCAACATATAGCTAGAACTTGTTCTTCCTTTTCTTCTTTCCTTCTGTTCAAAGTCCCCTGCATCATGAATCGAGAGTAATTCTTGCACAAAATAAATTTAATCAAATGAAAATTTTGAAATATCTCCAGTACACATGAGATTTAAAGTTTCTAGGCTTTCTTTAGTCATCCCTTTCAAAAAGATCATTTTGATGACACCTTGGTTCAGCCTGTTATATTTAGATTTTTGTAGGCTAAACAAGAAACATTCCATATAGTCTTCTAGTAGCTCATCATTTTCCTATGATATCCAGAAGATGTCATCTTATCTACAATAACTTTGGTTAATATTCGTCATAGGTGCAATACCCATGGGAATGTTAATAGGAAATTCAAAATTAGAATGCTCACCTTGAATTTCTCCCTTCCTATATTCATTCACATAATTATGAATTGAAACTCCCTCAAATTCCTGTAATTCAGCCATTATTTGATCTGCACAAGGTCAGTTCCTTTTTTTTTTCTCTCTTTTGTGGTCTATAATTTTTTTCGTATTTTTGCCCGATTAGTGCTAACCACATAGAGATAAATAAAGGTATGAGCTAATCTTGCAAAAAAATTATATTTTTATGTTGTTTCTTCAAAATTACTTCTTTACTTATCAACTGACTCACAATAAGTGGTGTTGATATAAAAATAATTTTAACCTCTAAGATTTACCTACAAAATTTAATCATGTATCTATATGATTTTAACAACACAAATTAGGAGTAATCACCTAGTCAGGCCAACAGGTGGGTGAGATTTTGTCCTAACGCATTGGTCCTATCTCATCTCACTTAATAGGCCTTTGACACCTTTCTCTGACAATAACACCAAAATGATAGGCCGAAACTAGGGTAAATAATAAGAAGGATTTAATATTTAATAATAAGACTCAACTTGGTCTAAGTGTCAATATAGGGCGTAAAATTGTGAAAGATGTCATGGCTATATGCAACAAGGGCTACAATTCATGAGGTGAGTGGGGATGAAAATTCATTCCTAAACTACCTAAATTGAAAATCAAATTAATGTTTATGTTTTGCTTATGTGACTATGACAATACTGCAATATTTCAGCAATAAAGACTGCAATAAAAATAACAACAATAATGATTCTAGAAATTGAACTCACAGTTGTAATCAATCATTAACATAGATAATCATTAGATCCCATTATTGAATTATAAGAAATAAACAATAAAAATTAAATAGATTCACAAGATAACAAAAATAAACACATTGCTGAAAATAAACACATTGCTGAAAATAAACTCACTACTGAAAATAAACACACTCACTACAAAATCACCAAGCATTCCAAGAAGGGGGTGCCCTTCCTCCTAGTCTGCCTAGTGCTGAATGAAATTCCTTTATGCTGGTTGAGTCAAGTGAATATGTTTTTTTATTTATCAAAAATAATACAAAGTCTACATGTATATCTCTTTTCACGTAGCTCATACTTATAAGAAATATGAGTGCAATTCGTTCCCTATTTTTATGCCACCTTTCCATTATTTTTTGGCTGATATCTAGCTGTTTGATTTGTTGAAACAACTCACCCTAAATTATAGGAGCTTATTTAGCTCATGGTTACAATCATCAAAATAGAATATTATTTTCAACGTGAAGACATTCTCATCAAAACTGAATAGTAATTGGTTATAACTAAATAGCCAAAGTATTTTATGAGAAAATAATTATATGGCTGGAATTCATTTGCTAATACATGTACCCAAGGGTGATAGGAACCAAAATGCGACAAGAACAAGAAGGTGACAGGAATTTTGCATTCCTCTCCTTCAATCAACTTGCTACAAAATATATTTTCTTAACATAATATAAGCAAATACTAGTAAATATAATCTGACAATTATTATTCACTTATTTTATCAAAAAACTAAATTAAATATTGCTTATTTATATTTAACCATAAGTAGAAAAAGGTGATAAAATGGTATGATAATGTATGTAAATGGAATATTGAAATGGGTTAAATGGTATAGGAAAAAGGATAAAATATGGTATAAAATGGAGTGTAAATGACACTCATCAGATACTAATACAATATTTCAATGACGATGGTCTATTTTGTGACCTCGTGAATGAATTTGGGAAATAAGATTTCAATGTGTGAATTTGATTTCGTCTACCAAATTTTATGGCCTTGATTCTTTCAGTTGTCTAGCTCCATCTATGTTTAATCAATTGATGTAGGAAATGCATGCACATACAATTCAACAAACCAACAGATCCCTTGTTAAGAAATTCATTGACCTAGATGTACTAAATTTAATTTATCAACTAGAGAATTGTAATTTCTTGGATGATGTTGGTGTTGTATGTGCAACTAAGAATTGTAAGTTTGTCCTAATCAATTGTGTATAACAGAGTTAACAAAAGAAACTTCATCTAAAAGCAACTTAAAGAAATTTTATCTAGTGAAAACCTAATTAAATAGCAATTTCTATCGGTAAATGCTCCTATAAGGGTAGCATTAACGATTCAACTATACTACAACTATTTAAAATAACTATGATAACAATGAATTACTACTTCAACAATTCAACTCAACTTCAAATTAGGAAATTCAACTCAAATAAGACAAGATTTGAGTAGATTAAACATAGAGCTAACAGACACAATTTATTTCATGCAAATTAGATGAGTGAAAGACACTTAAAACTTATATTAAAAACATAATTGCAAAGTGCCTTGAGAACTTTTTGACACAAATGACTGAACAAGGGTTCTGGGAGAGAGATTAAAAATACCAAATTGACTCATTCATGACATGTAAAAATTTTATTTTGCAGATGAAACATAATACTAACAAAAATAGTTTATTTCATGCAGATCGGATAAAGGGAAAATGTTGTGCACTTGTTACAAAATGATGTTTCTGGAAGTTGTTTGAGGACTCACTCGCCTATTGGCGAATGGGTCTTTGTTGAGCTTTCTAAAATTGGTTTATGGTTCCTCTACTCATGTGTTTGTACTTTTAATATTCTCCAAATTTCACAGTCAGACAGTCGAAAATAAATTTGGGATTCGAGTTTCTGTGAGATGACAAAAAAGGTAACAAAAAATGCAACGTTGCAATTTTGTACTTTGGAGATCTTCAAATTTTCTTCAACCTACAAATTTTCAACACACAAAGAGAGGGGAAAATTTTTATTTTTGGTGAATGGGGTTTTCCTTAAGGTCAAACCTCGTTTTGGTAATTAAAACTTGAAATGAAACAATGAAACATGAAGGAATGAACAAATGCAATGTTTCAACTCACCAAACCCTTAATTAAACCTTTGAAGGACTAAAATTTTGATGTTGATCCTGCATGAAATGGATTCAATGGATGTGGATCTTGATACTTGAATCTTGCTTTGAACCTTTGATTTGAATGCTTGAAACCTATGTACATCAAAATGTTAGCTCCAAAAAAATGCATGATTGCAAAAGACTTTGACATGATGCTTGATATCTTGAAATGCTGGAATAAATCCTTAATAATTCTGCTCTTGAATGTTCTTGACAATAATATTTTCTCTTGTGAAATTTCTCTTCAAAACTTCTAGTTGATTTGATAAAATAACCTTGTATTTATAAACATTTATCCTTAATTTCCCGAAATTAAAACATTACAAGCCGATATTTGAAATTTGAATTTAGGATCATAAAACTACCACCAAAACATGCTTTAAAAATGGGTTCAAGGTCTTAGGGATGACCCACTCGCCCATGGGTGAATGGGTCCCAAGTCCTAATTCTTGGAACACAAATTTCTCAATGTAAATTGTTATGTTTAGGCATTATTAATGTTGGGTTTCCCCTTCAAAAAATGTGATTAAATGGACTTGTAAATGAATTATAGGGCTTATGAAGGCCAAATTAAGCTTAATTAATGAAGGGATCTCTAAATAAGTGTGGAATTTTAAAGGGACATACTTTACAACACTAAATTAAGGCACAATTAAGTCCAATTTAACTAGGAGGGCCCAAACAAGTGAGAAAATGTAAAGGGATACATTTTTATACACTACAATAAATGTAATATATATCATCCTTAATGCTTGAAATACTTAAAATAATTAGGAAAGTATAGGTAATGTCTTTGAAACCATCAAAAATATCATGAAAAGTATGAAACTTAAATAAGGAAAAGTGGACAATTCGAAGACTCTTTATCCTCCCAATTTATCTTTTTGCTTGTCCACAAAAAATTTAGGGCCTCTGGTTATACTATAATGTAGTGTCTTTGTAGTCCATAGTGTTAGTGAATCCTCTCTACTTTAGGTAGAATCACTCCTATGCAAATATTCTCTCCCATCTAACTTTCTTTTTTGTCCTTTATTTTCCCTTCCTTCTCATCCAATGAAAAATTGGGTAAAGGAGAAGGGGAGGATGCAACATCAGAGGAAACCAAGTAATATGGTGATGAAGGTAATCCTTAATGTATATATGTTCCCTTATGATTGATGCTAAGTAGTTAAAAATAAAATAGGGCTCTTTCATTTTCAATTCCTTAGTTAGTTCATTCCATCTATCTTGGGAGAATTTGAGTACCTCTTTTCCTATTCTAGATGCCAATTATTTAAATCCTTAATAGTCTTTTTCCCTACATTCCAATATTTTCTTTTCCACCCAAAGTCTATCCACTAGTTCAATCCATTCCTCAACTACTTTGTTGGGGTCCTTTTCTTCTGCTCTAATCTTAAGGGGAAGTGACTTCTCCCTTTCATGATAATGTTGTCACAATAGGCCTCTTTTATGCTCATTTCAAATAGAGAAGGCTAGTGCCTTTATCTAAACATCTCCTTCAAAAATTAGTGGGTTCTAGGCAATATCATATGGAATGACCAAATTATGAAAATAAAATTCACATAGTTGATCTTGCATGTTTTGGGTGGCTTACTGATAAGCTTTTAAAAGTAATTTTGATGATGATATTAAAATAAGAAGATCACTCATTAAATAACTAAATTGAAAACTTAGAAAGTTCTCCAGTAGGAATAGAGAATTGACCCTAGCAGGTGGTCTGCATCTCATGAGCTGAACATTCATGTCATCCATTTCCTCAAATTTTTACCATTAACCTCTTAATTTCTGATTTTTTCTTCTCAATTTCTCTATCATGCTTCACTATAATTTATGTTCTTTCTTTATTCTATTCTTGTTGTAATTGAGAAATTTCTTCCATTTTATTTCCATAATTTTATCCCCTGGGTAACTAGACTCAAGGTTTTTGGTGTTGTTGTAGAATCATTTTTTCATTAGGTTTTGAGATTTTCTTATTTATTTCGACGATGGGTGATTGGGATAATTTATCCAAACCTATTGTTGCTGATAAGCATGCAACTAATTTTAAAACTCTCTAACCTTGTTGTCCAACCCTATTTTTTTGTTAGTACCCTTTTAGTCGTTCTTCTAGTTTCTTGATTTTTAGAAGAGCTACTTGCAAATCACTAACTTCCTCTTTAACTTTTAAAATTAATTCCTCTTCATCCTCCAAAAATAGGTCTCCATCAGACTCAATTAGGGAAAAAAGTTCCTCTTGGTTTGGTGGACTGCTAGGAGGTTTGGGCTTCTTCCTCACTATGAATAAATCCTCTTTAGATTCATAATTTGAACTTGTGTTAAGGCACATAAATTGTAGGCACCTTGATTATTCTTTACCAATAGATAAATTCTCCTTTTCTGAGTCTATTTTTGACTCTATCATAACAACCTTTTCATGTTGAGAATGGGCCTTTCCTCATGCAATGCCCTTTTATTTTAGGTGGTGTGATCACCTCTTAGTCTACATATGCCCTTTCTGCTTCTTTTTGAATATAGGGGAAGAAGGTGTACATTTGTTTTTGTGTTTTAGGCATGAAAGGGTTTTATGTAGAAACAAGGGTTTCAAATTTTGGAGGTGCTATAGGCTGTGCCTCAGATACTTAAAGTTGGGTTTCCTACATCTCTGACTTTGGTTGTGTATCATTGTTGCATGTAGGTGAGGCAACTTGTGGGGAAGACGTTACATGTTTCTTTTCCCCTTCTACTGATGGTTCATTCACCTCTTAAGCCATATTTTCTTCAGATAGCCTAGACCTCAAAGGTCTGCCATTTATGTTATTTCATGCTATAAAATCTTCCCAATAAATGTCTATGAACTGGGCTATAAGGATTCTCTTTATCAATAGAGTGACTAAACAATGATGAGACAAAACAAACTAGTTTTTTTTTTTTTAATACTCAATCAATATTCATTTTAGCAAATTATACAAGAAATTTGGAACATTCACAAGTGTTTGATGGCAAAGGTGGCTTAATAACTTAAAATATAATGAATACAAAAGGGATTGTCTACCATCATAGGTTAAGTATTGATCATGTACACAAATAGACACCCATAACCAAGGTAAGGAAAGTCATTTAGTTCCTTGATAAGAGGAATCCAATTACACTCTTGAATGCATGAATTCATTATGAGTTGTAATGACATATGCTCACACTGGAAAATCCTCCTCAATTATGGGCAATGCATATAATTCTTCAACTTTTACTTCTAAGGCATCCAATTTCAAACCTCTTGTTGTAGCTTCATTATTCTATAATGTCCTAGAAAATTGTTGAGTCATCGCCTCATTGAATTTTGTAAGATGAAGAAAGTAATCCAACCATTTGACTCATTGAATAATAGACAAGCATACTTGGTCTTCTAATAGTGCATTATGAATTCTTGGTTCCCTTCTGATAATGCCTCCCCCATTCTATAATTTTTCAATCTTCTTCAAACAAATTCTTCTTCAACCTGCTTGTTTCTATGCCTTATTTCTTGTGTCTCTAAATGACTACGATATTTATGTTTGTGATTTTGTATATTTTTTGCTGATGGCACTTTTACTAGAGACTGCTCATGTTGGTATGTGCATATGTAACTTACAACTCAATTAGTTGATTGATAGCTTATGAAGGTACACGTCTCTTATCAAGGTACACAACTTAGTATGACATCCCAAATATTTTCTACATTAGTAATTAATGTGAAATCCTCCCCTCAACTTAAAGTGTTAATTTATCCTCAAATGGCATGGTATGTAGAAAGTACATAGGGAATTATGTTTAAAGCATTGTAGATATATATATATATATATATATTATAAAATAAATGTTGAATGAATGTGAATCATAGATAAAATAAATAAAATTAATGCTAATTATAGTTGATAATGTGAAAAATACTTGTAATGGATACGATGATGGGAAAGGTGGCACATGTGATTTGATTTGAACGACCACTGAGAAGCAACTAGGTGAGAAAAATATGATGATGGAAGTAAATATATGTGAATGAATGTAGTTCATTGTATGGAGCAACCAAGTGAATGAATGACACATGTCCTTGAAAATATATATGGAAGAAAGGCTATGACATGCATGAAAGTTATTGTGAGTGAAATGATATACTATATGTAATTGGTGACAAACTTAGAATGGCTACATGTAATTGGAAAGAGTGATATCATCAAAAAGTGATAGTTGCTACATGTTGAGTGGAAGTGAGATTGAGGAAGTTATTGTGTGTTGTAGTAGAATAGGTCCCTTATGAAAATGCTTCAGGGTTGTTGCTATAGGTCCCATGAGAAGAACTATTGTTGCATGTAGGTGGAACATATTTTGTTGGTTGTATGATGGATTGGAGATGTAGTGTGTGTATATTTTTAAATTATTTTTATTTTTTTGATTGAAAATCATACCTATGAAATATCAAAAGGTGAGCTGGTTGGCTCATCTACAGATATACCAATGGATGATTTGGTGGTTTCTTCATGATTGATATTCAATCATGAATCTGGAAATCATGTAGATGGTGCAAAGTATTGCTACAAGTGCTATAAAAGCTATGCTTTATATAATAGATTTTATAGAGCTTAAGATGATGTCTATTTAGCATCAAAGAGAATCTGATTGGATCAATTAAGCTTAATTATACTGCTCCATTTTGAAAGACTTATTTTATTTCATAAGGAACTAACCACCATGTTTGTAGTTTACCTTTGTGGTTCCTATATCTTGAATCATGGAGCAATTCCTAGTCTTCTTCATGAAATTCTTTAGTCTTGATGAATTGGTCATGCCATTTTGATTCTCTATTTTTGCATAATTTTTTTATGATGGAATGAATCCATCCTTAACTCATCTAGAGCATTGAGATGGTGCATTCTATACTTCTAAGCTTCAAAGAGATCCATTCCAAGTTGCACCATTATTCTAAGTGTTTTATATTCAAATTTAATAGGAAGAATGATCTTTTTCCCATATACCAATTCATATGGTGTGAATTATTGGGATATGGTGTTGTACACCATTGCATAAAATGATTTATTATAATATTGTAATTAAATAATTATTTATTTGTGATGCACTTTGATGGTGTGGTTAATCACACTAGTAACTATTTGGGGGATCATTTATGTTCTATTGTAACATTGTATTATTATTTAATGTGTGGGAGACATGTGATAATAATGTAATATTGGAGAAATATTAAATAAAGTGATGTCTTAGAACCCAATATTAAATAAGGGGTTAGTGGTTTTGTATTCACATGGTTTTGTGGTATATGGTTTCACCTTACCACTAGTTGTATTTTGTGTGAGCTTGTGTCTATAAAATCAAACACATGTGTAGTGGTTTAGGTTGGCTGAGTGGGTTGGATGCCATTATTGAGTCTTTTTGAGGACTGAATTTGTGAAGCATGATATGGGATGTGTGGATTCATTCTTGGACACATGAGAATGCATTGGAGGGCTTGATGCTTCATAAATATTCATTTTAACTCTTGTATTGATTTATAGCTAAATAATATGATGGAGTATGGATGCTTTTGGAGGCTAGGTTTTTCTCTCTTGAGGGTTTTTCTAGGGCATATCTTGTGTCATACTTGATGGGTATGTTGTCTATTCTCTTGCATATGGATTATGAGCACTTATTTTCATTGTTATCTCTTTTAGATTATGTGGAAAATGTCATTAGATGGCTGCAAGTTTCCTAACAAGTAGTATAAGAGCTTTCATGGTTGAAGGTTTTTTTATTATAACCCTAGGTTAAAAAAATATTGCTTAAAGTTTGAATCTATGCAATGCATGAGAGAATGAAATGCATGACAAGATAGGAGGGTTTTGGGTTTTATGTTATAATAGGTTGTTTGTAAATTTTGGGTGTGAAATTTTTTGGCTAAAAAGGGTTTCTTGATTGTGCATTCAAATGAGGGTTTTGTGGGGGGAATTTTACCAATGACCTCTTGGGACAAAACATACCTCATGGTTGGATTCAGGTTGGTTGAGAGACGAATTTTGATATATAGCTCGACCTATTTTACAGAAGTTGAAAAAAATGCAATTTTTTCTTACCTGATCCCCTTTTGAAAAAATGTAATTTTTTTTAGCTCGATCTCCTATTGCAGGCCGTACGAACATCATTATTGTGCTTAGAAAATTAAAAAATATTAAAAAACTGTCTTCATCGGTTAAAAAAATATTTCCCTGCAAAATAAAAACAAATAAAATAAAAACATAAAAAAATTCTTTGGGGGGGTCCGTAGACCACCCCCCTGTACCAGATGATGACAAGTGTACTATGCACAATTTATTGGCGTACTAGGAATGTTTTTATCTTCAAATGTGAAGCTTATGATGAAATTCGTATCCAATATGAGAGCAACTTAAAGTTGGATAATCTAAATGAGCTTTTTAAAGAGGCAAGGCTCCTCAAGATGACCAACTTCCTGATCAAGATTCATAATAGGAGAGTAGACATTGAAAGGAACCAAAAAATGGTTAAAGATCAAACTCTGGGTCCCATAAGATGATGGTCTTGTGAACGTTAGTAAAATCATTCATTCATTCATTTGTACCCACCCATGTGAAATGAAATCTGCTGGTGAACATTAAAATGCAATATGAAAAAGGTTCCTAAGTTTTAAATCCTCTAATATAAAAACATTTCATTAAATCTAAATCACCCTCTCTTAAAGTTTTGAGATTAAAAATTAAGTCACATAACCACCCCCCTCCCCTTTTAAATTTTGAAATATTAAATGAAAAAAATTCGCCACTTTTAAAAGATTTAATATTTGAGTTTTATTGTTTTGGAGTGGGATCCACCTGAATTTGCCTATATAACTTAATTGGAGTAGTTTTATTCTAGGAGGCATAACTTTCACCCACGATGTCCATTTTTAAACTTCTTGTAGTTTTTGGAAAGCTGGTTCCAAGTTCTTCACAGTGGTATAGGTTTGGTCTTCTAATTTTTCTGTTTTGATATGTTTTGGAGGCCTAGAAGTCAGACGTTCCTGGTTGCATGATTTTGGTCATAACTTCTACATATAGAGTTGGATTTTTAATTTCGAAGAGGCATTGGAGAGAATTTGCACCATACTACATAGTGGTTTAGATTGTTTATCAGTTTGAGGAGTAGGATGAGGGTGGTACTTTTTTGATCGCTTGTAGGAGTCTAAGATTTAGGGTGTGATTGTGAGAGCATCCATACGAGTCAAGAGGCAAAAACTTGAGAGAGTACATGTTTTTATATGGTGTTTATGATGCTAAAATTGATAATCATATTGGTAATTCCTAGTATAGAATCACAGGTGTTTTTCAAAGTTGAGACTTTGATGGTGATAGGTACACAAACTATCTTCAATTTTGAGGACATGGTTGGACATGGTTTGAGACATGGAGTCTTGTATGGGTGATAGTTGAGTGTAGGTACACCGTTGGCTATGATTATGGTGTTATGGGTATGCATGCACATTTGATGCATTAGAATTACATGATCATCTATGTGGTTGTTTGGTGTTAGGAGATTTTTCTTATCTTCTTGATGCTTATTTGGTTCTTTGACTATGATTACTCATTTGTGGGCATGGTTGGAAAATCAGATTTGTGGTGGATTTGGTGTTTGAGTCTTGATGTCTACAGGATTATCTTCTTTGATATCTCAGTTTACAAGTTACTAATGTGATAATGAGTTTGTATGTTTCAATGGTTGGATCTATCAGTTATGTGGTTGGTAGGTATGCACAACCTATTGATTACAATTGGATGACTTAGATGTGGATTGTCTATATCCACTAGGTTTGATTCATTGTTGTTGAAAATTTCATTAGTTGGCCTTGTATGCGGTCATTTGTGCATTGGTATGTTGTTTCAAGATTGAGAGGATGGATGGTTAGAGTACTTGATTAGGGGTGATGTGACTTGTAGCATGTGGTTTGATCACAATGTCATGATATCTTGTTACATTCATTAGTTATAAAATTTCTATGGGAGATTTTGATAGTGATGACTTGGTGGTGATTAGATTGGTTTGTGATGTTTTGTTGGCACTTGTATGTACCTTCTTGGCTTGAAGATCTTGGTTTAATTGTATGTTACTGACATTTCAATTGAGTGTGTGTAGACCTGGATGATCTTCATGGAGGAGATGGTTGTCATGATTCCATGTGTAGCTCGTACCACGGTTCAGTGAGAGTCATTGGGAGTGACGTGGATGCATCATTGGGTATGATTATCATGTGATTGGAGATATATTTTCTTGGTTTAGAGTATGTTTGATATTATTTCATGGCTTACTCTTGCTGATAGCTTAGAGTTTTGGTATGATATGGGCTCTCTTGAGGCTAGGATGTATATTTTGGTGTATGTGATCTCCTAGGAGGAGATAGTTAGATCATGTTGTCATGATAGGTTCCTGATTATGCGGTTGGAGATTTGATGTTGATCGTGGTAGTTCTATTTGTATTGAGTACATTGATCATTTTCTTGATTAATTCATGATGGTGCTATGCTGCATTTGGAGTTTGGAATGGATTGATTGGTTACAAGTGCTCATGGATACTTAGAGATGTAGGTGATGGTTGGATTTCTTTTGTGATTAGAGACATTTTCTTGAGACGGTTACTCTTTGGAGGTTTCAACAGGAATACTGCGGAGCTTTCACCTGGGTATGGATGTGAGTTCATGATGGGCCGATAAAGGAGATTGTTCTTGGAGTGAGTCATGATGACTTGGTTATCTTGGAGGAGAATTCTCATTCCCCACTCTTGGTCTACTCATCAGCTTAATATTTGAGAGGTATTTTCCCATTATATCTTTCAGATGTGTTATGTTTCATGCTTTTATTCTCACGAGATTGAGTTGTTTCATAGTGGTTGATTTTGGATACTCATTTGAGGATGGTTTAGCATGACTTTATATGCTTTATATTTCATAGATATGGATCTTGAGCTATGGATAGTTAGTTTTGGAGGATTAATTTAGAGGGATGTTATGACATGGTTATCTCCTTATGCATTTGAGTTTATGGTATCATTATTTGATGAGGATTTTTTAGGAGATGGTTTATGGGTTTATTTATAGTTATGAGAATGGTTATCTTTGAGTTTGATCTTCTTGATTAGAGAGGATTACATCCATGTTGTACTTGATCTATGCGATTGAGTGTTATGGATGTTGTTGAGGCTTCTCATTTGGAGTTGTTAGGAGATCATACTTGGCACAAAAACACACTTTTGAGGTGTTGGTAGGAAATTATGGTTTACAGGTTTCTCTCTTCATGGTTCCTTCCTGGATGTTCATGGTTTGGGGAGGATGGTGGCAACACGTTGTGAGAGATTATGCAACTCTTTGGGTTGTATGTGTGGATCATTGTTATTGTTCTTGGTACTTCATGTTTTGATTTAATTATCACACCTTGATATAGTGTTGATTGGTAGACTTGATATGCTTTGACATTACCTATGTAGTGGGAGTTCCTGGATATGTATGCTCTTCATTGAAAAGTTTGATATAGGAAGCTTGTGATTGTGGTTTATGGGTTGCATATGTTCTTGGAACGAGTTTACTAATGTATTGATACCTTGGAGTTATGGATTATTGGATACATTAGCATGTGTTGTGGATGCTATTTCCAATCATGTGGGTTTTTCAGTTGACAATAGTTTGGTTAGAGATTTTTTTATCACTTGGATTTGATGCTTGTGCTCATGGTTTGGTGCATCTTCACCTTGACATGTTTCTTTTCTTCCATAGATGGAACATTGGAGGATGAGAGCAGTTATTTCTTGAGATAGTGGCCACTTTTTTCTTACTCTAGGTATCTTGATGGAGCACAAGAGCATGTTATAGATTCGTGTGGTTTTATGATGTATTTCATGTATCGATCCCTTATTCAATGTATACAAGTGGGAGAATGTTGGGATATGGTGTTGTACACCATTGGATAAAATGATTTATATTAATATTGTAATTAAATAATTATTGAGTTGTGATGCACCTTGGTGGTGTGGTTAATCACACTAGGTAATTATTTGGGGGACCACTTATGTTGTATTTTAACATTATATTATTATTTAATTTGTGAGAGACATGTGATAATAATTTAATATTGGGGAAATATTAAATAAAGTGATATCTTAGTACCCAATATCAAATAAAGGGTTAGTAGTTTTGTATTCACATGGTTTTGTGGTACATGGTTTCACCTTACCATTAAATGTATTTTGTGTGAGCTCGTGTCTATAAAAGAAAACACATGTGTAGTTGTTTAGGTTGATTGAGTGGGTTGGTTATCATTATCGAGTCTTTTTGAGGAGTGTATTTGTGGAAAATGGCATGGGATGTGTGGATTCATGCTTGGAGACATGGGAATGCATTGGAGGGCTTGATGCTTCTAAGGTATTCATTGTAACTCTTGTATTGGTTTATTCTTGAATAATATGATGGAGTATGGATGATTTTGGAGGCTTGGTTTTTCCCTCTTGAGGGTTTTCCTAAGGTATATCTTGTGTCATCTTTGATGGTTATGTTGTCTATTCTCTTGAATATGGATTTTGAGAACTTATTTGCATCTCTTTTGGGTTATGTGGAATTTTTACTAGATGGCTGCAAGTTTTCTAACATGAATCATGTGATAAATTTTGGTGTGTGGATTTGATTTCATCTACCAAATTTTATAGCCTCATTTATTTCAGCTATCTAGCTCCATCTATGTTTAATAAATTGATGTAGGAAAAGCATGCATACAACTCAATAGACCAATGGGTCCCTTATTAAGAAATTCCTAACCTAGATGTACTACATTTAATTTATCAACTAGAGAATTTTAACTTTTTGGATGATGTTGGTGTAGATGCATAAAAATGTCCTCATAATCATTTTTATCCATCATCTCCATATCTATAAAACTATTCAAATATTATAAGCATTTATAGGCATTTAATCATAACCATTTATCATTTAGGCATTAATCACTAAAATATCATTTGCATTCACATTAATCATCATCTATTTATATAGTTGATAAAATCATTTAAACATTTATCCATTTCATATTTCACTAATCCTTATCATTTCATTAATCATCTATCACTTAATTCGTTGCATAATCATATCTCCATAAATTCATTTAAATATTGCATATTTCATTTAAATATATTTGCATTTATCATTAAAATCCATTCACATATTTTATTAAATAATTTAAAATTAATAAATCATTTCCATGAATTTAGCTAAAAAATGCACTTTAAACTCATAAATAATTTCCATGAAATTAGCTCAAAATTGTACATTTTGAGCTTCCAAACAAGAATCATTCATGAATCACTCCACTCATTTCTTATTTCTCATTTTTTCACATATATAAACCCCCTCTTCTCACCAATCATTCGAATCCATTCATCATAGCCTCTTGTAGCATTTGTCCTTGTGCAAAATCTAAGAGCATCAAAATGCTTGAAAACAAGATCTTGATGATAGGATGACAATGGAGTTTGATTTATTTTGAATGCTCATGTTTTAGTTTGCATAGTTAGTTACATTTTACATGTTTTTTCATTTAGAGATGCTTCATTGATGTTATGTTGAGAGGTTGATTTGGATTCATAATTCAAATTATTCAGCTTTCAATTTTTCAGCATAAACAAAATGGTGAACCTGACGTGAAGGGCCCAATGGTTTTTTAATTGTAATGTGTTGCAGATTTAAATAATCCATTGGCTCTTAATTTAAAATTGGATTTGATTCAGCAGTCACTTTCTCCTCATCTTTGATTGTGTGAGAACTATGGAAGATATTTGTTATCATCTCATATGAAATACTTTCACAAATTTTTATTTTGGTGCACAAGAAAACGTTTGATAATTAATCTCAAATATAATTTGCTATAATGAATAATTTTTTGTAATAAATGAAGAATAATGCTGAACGTTTTTAAATTTTGAGGAAAATACTTGCTGCATTATTCACTTTTGCCATTATACATGAAGAGGCAGCTGCAAAATCTGTTTTCATGGCATGATTTGAAGTCACAAATAGTTGGGATGAATCTAACAGAGGTTTTGATGGTCTTTTTGTACTCATAAAATCAGCTTCTTCTTTTTTCTCTTTGATTGTGAACTTTATGTGATACAAAGGCAGCAAAGTCACTTTCAGCAAAGGAGTTTTAAGTCTTTAGCAAAGGAGTTTGATGTCTTCAGCATTTACCATCTCAACAAATGTGTTTGATGTCTTCAGCTTATGTCAGTTTTGATTGAATTAGTTTTTAATTTAATTTTAATTTAGTTTAGTTTTGCCGAGAGGTGAATTACAGTGGCATCAAAATCATAGTAAACTTTTTAATTTTTTTGAAAAAAATGACTGGCAGCTGCCAGTATTCGAACAAAAGAGACACATGTTCAAATATTATTGACGTGGATTTAATTTTAATATGGCAAGGTGGATGGTTCATTGCAGAACCATTACCATGCATTCTTGCCAGCAAAAATCAAAAGACGTGAGTACATTCTGTAAAAATCTGTTACAAACTCTCTATCCACGTTGCCTTCCATCCGCAATAGTGGGCAGCTACTGACATGCATACAGTCGTAACTGATGGAAGTGGAAGGGTCTGCCGATGGGAGTGGAAAAGATACGATGGTCACTCTTAGTCTATTATTTATGCTTGGCCTTTGATGCTCGGCTTGTATGTTTGCATGAAATCAAAGGAGAGATAGGCACCGTGCACAAAATTCTTTACAGTCTTATTATTTATGCTTGGCCTTTGATGCTCGAGCTTGGCAACGAGACAACAATCTTCTCTGGCATGATGGTATGTGCGATAGCTGAGTATAAGGTGTTGTTGTAAGGTATGTGCATTGCCTCTTGGATGCTTGTAATTCAAACATGGCCTTTTCATTTTATTGACTGTGGTTTTCATGCATGGAGATCGATACTTTTTTCTATAGTTTCATGTCAAGGTCCTTTAATTCTATATGCATCCTTTCTCTACACCATGCTCATACCTCCCATGCTCATCGGTTCCTTTCTTTGCACCATCCTCATATCTCCCATGCTCATCGGTTGCTTTTCGTAGGCTACACTCTGCGTAATGAGACCCGGTGAAATTCGTGTTTCCAAGAGAGGATGTTTCAATTTTTATTGTTTTTGGATTAATTAGAAGAAAGCTGCCAGAACCATTGTCATCATCGAAGGTTTTTGAATTGCATTGTCGTTTTAGCATCTGCAGTTGCAGTGCATTGTGTTATGTAATTCCTCCATTTCCTTTCTGTTTTGAGGTGGGCTGCTCTGGTGGAACAATATAACTCTGACAAGAAAAAGATGAGAAAATGTCTGCATATCTACAAAGGTTAATATTAATTTTCTTGCTGCAGAGGATTTCTTTTAAAGATTTAAGGTTTACACAGTCTTTAGATATTGAGGAAACTATTTGTAGAAAAAACTAATTGGATCTTTAGTTTCTCCATAGTAGTTGTTGAGTTTGTAGAGGCTCGTAAATGTCATTGACATTCGCATTTAAATCTCATTTGATATTTATAATTATTTGGTATTTGAGAGAATTTTGATGGTTTATTAGAAATTAATGATTAAAAGTATTTAAAAAAAAAAAAGGAGTTGCATGTGTAATCTATTTTATTTGTAGGAGTGAAGTTGAGTCTTTGGAATGGTACCTTTGATCAGTTTTGTATTGGATTTTATCCTATGAATATAATCCTAATTTGCTAGATGATCTTTAATGTTCAATAAGATGGTCCGATTGAATCTTAAAATCTAAAGCCCAATTATTTTGTCCAAGAACGAAAGGCGAAAGGGAAGGCAAAAGGCTGGAAAAGAGATACCGTCGTTTCCATTCAAGTTTTCCTCACTTGGCAAATTTCAATCGGTTTGAGTGAAAAAGTAGAGATATGCTCTATAAGATTCTAATATGTATAGAAGTTTACTATGAATTATTATTATTTTTGGTTGGCTACTGTTTTTTTATTTGTATTGAATTATGCAATTTTTAACTGTATAGTTTTGAAATTATTTTTATTTTCAAATAAAATTAGAAATAGTATTATAAAAATTGACTCCTATCAAATAGTTAAGTATTTAGATTATTTATAAGCTTTACCTTTCAAAAAAGCCAGTAGTATTCAAAAAGAAATTTACTTTTCAAAAAAGCTAGTAGTATTAAAAAAAAAATTGAAGCCTTTATGAAGTTTACCTTTCAAAAACAATTACTAAAAATAATAATTAAAAATATAGTTAGTATAATTTAAGTAATTACTTTACACCTACTCTAGAAAAATTAAAAAAAATATATTGTTTTTATATTTAGATTAAATTTTAAAATTATAGAAATTAGAACTTAATTAATAATTAGATAATCTAATATAGTACTTTAGAAAATCCAACTCTCTTTAAAAATTATTTTAAACTTTTCAAATTATTATTATTTTTTCCTTTGCAAACTAATAGTATTTGAGATATTTTTAGCCCTTAATAATTTTTTAAAAATTCATAGCAATTTATGATCATTAACAAAATAATTAGATTCATTTTAAAGCCTTACGATTAGATAGTCTCCTATCAAACATTTAATTATTTAGAATCTTTTTGAGTTTTACAAGTAATTTGTTTCCTTCAAGATTTATTACTATATACTTTAATTTATTGTTAAATTTATTTTAATTTTAAAACATCAAACAAACATATTTAGTTGATTATTATTATTAAAAAGATATTAAAAATCTTAAATTAATTATTAAAATAAGATAATAAATGTTTTAGAAAAGTAATAATATTAGATAATTTAATATAAAAAATAAAAGAAATAATAATAGAAATACTACTTTAATAATTAAAAATATAGTTGTATAATTTAAGTAATTATTAGAAACTACTCTAAAAAATTATAAAATTATATTGTTTTTTATATTTTAATTTTTTTAAAATAATTATTTAATTATTTTAAGATAAATATTTTATTTTTATTTTATGAATTATAGAAATTACAAATTAGTTCAATTATAGAAAATTTAAGTATAGTAAATTTATGAAACTTAATAATAGAAAGGTTGCTTTAATATTTAAAAGTATAAATATTTAATTTATTTAATTCATTTTTATTATAATTATAATTAAATTAATTATTTAATATTTAGATAATAATTTTGTAAAAAAATAAATTATATTACAAATAATATATAATTAACATTATTATATTCCTAAAATCTATCTCTTAAGTAATTGGTCTTTTTTAAGCTTAGTCAAACCTAGCTAATCTTTATAAGATTTTAAATTAGTTCTACTTATTCCAAGTTCTTTTTGATACATTTAGTTGATTTCATTCAAAGTGTTCATTTATTGTCAAATGACTATTATATTTTCCTTTCGAAACTTATAGTACTTTAGAAATTTTTAGCAATTAAGACTTTTTTACAGACTTACAACAATTTATGATTATTAAGAAATTTTTAAAAACCTATAGCACAATGAGAAAATAAAATTCATCCATTTTTTTACAAAATGGATTTTGGTAGGATGATTAAGAGTTTCGATACAAACGAAGGGCATATTCATGAGGATTCACAATCTTTAGCAATAGAAAGAATTAAAGAGTTTCCAGATGAATTGCAAAGAAAGATTTTGGAAGATTTTTTCTTTCATAATCTTGTTCATGTATTTCGATATGTTGGATGGGGAAATATTCAGCCAATTCCACAGAGAAAAGAAATTCATATTCTATCTCCATTGGTGACAAGAGGGGAACTGATTGTTCTAAAACATCTTGTAAGGGAATACAAAGAAGCTCACATCATTTTCCCTTGCCAATCCATTATTGCATTTTCCCCTTTGGAGATCATAGTATGGAAGAACTCATTAGTGTATTCAGTCCACCATGCAAAGATTTTTTATGCCATCTAACACCTTTCCAAGCTTCTACTGATGAGCATACTCTCATGTTCATGTTGAATCTTGTGGTCCATTTTCCACATCTCTCACTCAAATGGATTATAAGACATGATAGAACAAAAATTCTTGGAGAATGGCATGATAATGATACTGGAATGCCCACATCTAAAATGATAGAACATCATTATTCATACTGGTACCTACTCAGCTTTGAAAATACCTATAGACAACCTGGAATCCATCTTTTACCTAATATTGGTAGATGGCGGATTCTTTATGGAGATAATGTTTAGAAGAATATCATGACTTCATAAATCATTAGTTTCTATATAATTAGGTTTGTGTGTAATAAAGCATGGATTGACACTATCCACCAATTTGGTGTGATATTCCTCCATGCAATATTTTAAATTAAATGTAATGTTTTAAGTCTTCAATGCCATAAGATTTAGGCTACAAATATAATACTATTATTATTTTCTTATATAGAAGGTATTGCCACCAAATGGATGTAAAATGTAAAGTTTTAAATATTAAGGGAACCAACTTTTTCTTGTATTTTTCTTTGCAATTTCTTGAATTGTTGGTTAAAATTATATTTATCTAATTTGAAAGGAAATGATGCTAGATTCTTTTAATCAAAATTGTGTATGAACTCTCATCTTTCCCTTAGAAGGATTAGATCCAATATGACTATTGTCATTTTAATCTACTTATGTAAAAACACACATTCTTGATGGCTTCCTTTTTTAATTTGTATAACTTATTGAGATTAATTTTCAAAACAAAATAAATGCTTATATACAAATAATTCAAAAATTGCAGTTATGGATCAATCAAGATTGGATTTTCAATTAGAAGAGGAGAGGAGGCAATATCAAAGAGCACATCAAAGAGAATATCAAAGAGAATATCAAAGACGTCGATGAGAAAATTTGACAGATGATCAAAGGGAAGATGAAAGAAGAAGTAACAATGAAGCTCATAGACAAAGACATGCTAGACACAGGGCATAAATAATAGTGCATGAATTAGGTATTCAAAATAGAGAGGAAGCTAATATGATAACAAATAGTCATCAAAGAACATCTGAACAAGTCTCTCATTTTGAAAGAGAAGAAAGACAACAGGTTGATCCCCATTCAAGTGGGATACACAATCAAGCATCTATTCAAAATATTGAGATGAATCTTGAAGATGAAATTTCAAGGTCAATAGAATGAGTAGCTGAGACACCTCAACATAGAAATCAGATTGAGATAAACTTGGATATAGAAGGTGATGCACACAATAGGCCAAATGCAAATGGAATCAATCAAGTTGATTTTAAAAGACTTCAAATACAATTTCGACTTCAGTTAGATAGCTTTAGAATAGCAAACATGTGTTATATCTATCAAGAAAGTTATTTAGGAATTAAAGTATGTCATAGTTCAAAAGGTCCTATATGTACTAGATGTAGGCAAGAGAGCGGAAATAATAGATTTTCAGCTTCAAATAATATGGATCCAGGGCCACAACCAGAGGAGCTTACAAAATTGACTCAAGTAGAGGAAATGTTGATTGCATGTGTCAATCCAATACTACAAGTTACACATGCAATAGGTGGTCAATACAAATATAAAGGACACACAATAAGTTTTCCACAAAATGTAGAACATGTTTCAAAAAATTTTCCACATACAATAGATCATTTGCCAATCATTATTGTTCGAAGAAGGGATCAATGTGGCACAAATTACAACTTTACAGTGAATAGGGATCGTGTGTACAAAGCACTTAAATACAAAGTTGAGCATGACAAATTTTACTCTGATGTCAGAATTGATGAAAATGCTCTCAATGATTTGCCAAGAAATTTAGATGAAAATATTTTCAACAGATTAAAGACTGTGCATATGGAATTTGATTCTGATACAAATGAAATCATATTTGTGGGTCCACTCATGGAGACAGATGAAGGTAACATAATTGATCACACAACATCAATGGCCTCCAAACCACCTAATGCATAGAGAGAAATGGAATTAATCCATGCCTGGGTTAATAACCCTCACACAAATCCAACAACATTGATGGAATGGCCAGGAATTGGTTCATCTCCTATCAATGAATATGTCACATTAGGATTACTTGATATGGCATTTCCAACATTGTTCCCTGATGGTAGATGTGATTGGTTAGAACCACGAATGAGGCGAGTGCATTTGCATGAATTTTTGAAACATCTTTTGCGGTATAGAGATCATCATTTTGGTCAACATCCCAGATTCAGATATTTTATGATGAACATGATAATGAGGCACCGTGCGCAAAATTCATCTGCAGTCTTTGCAAAATGAAGATTTCAAGACATGCCGATCACCATCAATGAGCTACTTCAACATATGGAAAACATGCCACAATTGCATTTGGCTGACAGGTTAATGCGGTTTGGAACAACATTGAGGGGTACAAAGTCATATTGGGCTAAATATTGTGCATAATTGACAGACATGCTTTATCAAATAGGCTCTCCCACAATATTCTTCACATTAAGTGTAGCAGATATGTATTGGCCTAATTTGCGTGCACTAATGCCAGGAATAGCACCAACTACTCCACGAGAAGCTCAAAATTGGTGAAAACAAAATGTTATCAACTATCCTCATATAGTCGCACATTACATGCACCTTAGACATTCAATATTCAGAAAAGAAATTCTAGAAAAAGGAATGAATGTTAAAGATTTTTGGTCAAGATATGAGTGGCAACATAGGGGTTCACCACATGTTCATGGATTCATATGGATTAATGGAGCACCCAATATGGACAACATTGATTGGTCAAATGAGGAGCAACGAAAAAGTGCTGAAAGATATTTTCATTCCATTGTTCATGCATGGAATCCTAGACAAGATCCACACCAACGAAATATACAGGCATGTTTATAAACATTTTGACATATATCTAATATTATATGATATAAACTATTTTATAGCTTATGATGTAGTTCTAATACATTCATTTGTATTTTCACGTGTAGGCATTCCAAAATTTTCCTCAACATCCATGTCTAAAAAACACAAGACAACTTGCAGAGATGGATATTTCCCATGACTATGAAGAGATCCCCAACTGTGTAGAATGACATACAATTTGTAGGGAAGGTGCATGCCTACGAAAAAAAAGAGGAAGGATGGTTTGCAGGTAATTATTTTGTGAAAGAATTTTTTTATATCAACATTAAATATTATGTATAAAAAAATGTAACAAACATGCAAATTGTTGATATTAATTTTAGGTATAATGCTCCTTGGCCTTTGAATCTGGGGGGATCCAAATTATATGAAGACATTGAAACAAGAGAAAATTTTTTTGAACCAGCAAGAAATGATGATAGAGTCAATTCACATAATTGCCTCATATTGCAATTATGGAGTGCAAATATAGATTGGCAACCCGTTCTTTCCAAGCATGCAATCATAAAGTACATTGCAAAGTATGCAGCAAAAGCAAAGAAAAGCTTAGAAACGTATCACCAGATGTTGTTTCGCCTTTCAAACATGGAAAACCCTGATGATTTAGCTGCACAAGCATATAGAAGGCTTTTGACCGAGACAGTTATAGAAAGGGACATTGGAGCTCAAGAAACATGTCACATGTTGTTAGAACTTCCACTGGTGGAGACCAGTAGAAGATTTGTTAATCTAAATGTCTCACATGAGGTGTTCAAACCTATAACTTTACATGATGAAGACAACAATGAAGACCAAACAAAATGTTTCATTGATGGATAGAAAACAAGGCCTTCTTGTATGGAAGGTGTCGCATTAATTGATGCAGCTAGATCATGGATATATAATCCTAGAAGAAGAAGAGACAACAAATGGGAGCCAAGGGAAAGAGCCGCAATTGTCAAAGTTTTTCCTAGGTTTCCATCTCTTCCTCCATGTGAGTCAGATAAATGGATTGAATTTTGTTTATCAGAGTTATTACTCTACAAACCATTCCGTGACATAGAAAGGGATATTGGTCATGATGATGAATCCATAATAACTAAGTGGGAGTCATTTCATTATAATCCTTGGCATGTCGAGAGAACAACAACTACAGAAAATGTTGAGGCCACTAGTGATTCAGAAATTGAAGAGAATGAAACTATTCAAGGAAATACCACTGAGCATGAATGGGAAATTATATCTAGGTTGCATCATGGTCAAAATATGCAATTTATAGAAATAGATATGTTGGGGAGAAGAGACATTGATAGACATACAAATTGGTCTGTTGATTATCAAGGTGAAGAGTACACAGCTACAACAATCAACTTCATAAATAACATGAAAAAGCATGGATGTCTTATATATGATGATATACCCCAATATCTCAACTACACATCCCTCAGTCATAAACAAAAAATGGCAGTTGACATAATTGTGACACACTACCAGAGGAATCAAAATGGGGTGCCATTGTTCATGATAATTCAAGGAACAACAGGAATAGGAAAGTCATATCTAATTGGTGCCATTAGTCAAGCTCTTGAAAATGCCACAATGCCATCTCGTTCTCCCCTTCTATTACTTGCACCAACGGGAGTTGCAACATTTAATATAGGAGCCTCTACAGTTCATTCAAAATTGAGAATCCTAATACGAGATTTTACTCAGCTAGAAGGAACAAGACTTACCAATTTTCAAGAAGAAATGGCACATATCAAGTACATTTTGATTGATGAAATGAGCTTCATTGGTCAGTTAATGTTGGAAAACATAGATTCTAGACTCCGACAGACATTCCCACAAAGTGCACACATAAGCTTTGCAGGTATACAATTCAATTTTGACTAATGAAGTCAACTATTTTATATTCTACTAATACATGTTTATCTACTAAATTTTAATAAAAAAATAATTTATTTTTTTGAAAATAAATATTGTCATTTATCTTTCAGGTATATCTATGATTTTGGTAGGAGATTTGGCCCAGTTGCCTCCAGTCAATGATAGACCAACATATGACAATAATAGACGAGCAAAGTTACTATGGGAGGAATTTAAAACTATAGTTACCTTAGATAAAATATTTAGACAAGATGGAGAAAACAACCAGCAACAAAGATTTCGTCAACTTTTGACAAATCTAAGAGATGCAAACCCACAGATTGATGACTGGAAGTTGCTAATGATGAGAACCCCTACTAATATAGATGTTGCGAGAAATTCTGAATTTGAAAATAGTGTCCATTTGTTCTCCACGAATGACAATGTTCATAGTCATAATAAAAGTATGTTATATTCATTGAAGAATCTGGTTGCACGTAGTGTTGCAACAAAAGCAGGAAGTGCTATTACAGCAGAAGATTGTTCAAGTGATGAACTCGATCTAGAGCTATTGATTAGTAATAATTCAAGGGTCATGTTGACTTCAAATCTTTGGATACAAGCAGGTCTTGTAAATGGAGCTCTGGGATATATTCAAAATATTTTCTACAAACCAGGAAGTGCTCCACATGAACCACCAACATATGTCATGGTTGAGTTTGATAATTATTCAGGAATACCATTTCAAGATCACCACCCAAATATAGTTCCAATAACAACAATACAAAAGGGAAGAACACTTCAATTATCATTGAGATTAGCATGGGCATTAACTATACATAAATCTTAGGGATTGACTCTTTCAAAGGCGACTATTGATATAGGACCAAGAGAAAGAATAGGATTGACATTTGTAGCAGTATCTCATGTAAAATCTCTAGAGGGTCTAAGGATAATGCCACCATTCACATATGACCATTATGAGAAAATGAAAAAGGGTAGACAACTTGCCAAGCGCAAAGCTGAAGAAGATAGGCTCAAATTTTTAGAAGATAATTGATGTAATATACTTTTTGTGGAAATTTTCTTCAATGGATTTCATACATGTGTTTCATTTTTTCCACCATAGTAATTGCTAATATTATATATACTATTATACATGCAAAACAATGTCTATTCAAAAAATGAAACACGTATCTATTCAATAAACATAATAAACATTTATTATGTTTAGTGAATTCAATTTCCAATATAACTTACATTTGAAATGTTTTTAAATGTCTTTTCAACATGCATGTTTGCTAAATAAAGATCGTGTAACTTTGCATGATTTTATATGGTTAATGCAAAATAAATTCCTAGATATGTGTTCTAATGGTCATTTTTGTGTTTCATATTATACTTTAATATTTATTTCCAAAAAGTTTCTAATAATTTACTTAATATGCTAACCTTCAAAAAATTGTGTCTATATATATCAATTCCATTAAATCTAAAGTGTGTTACTTTGATAGCATGCATTTTCTTTATGTTTACTATCCTTTATGCATTTTTCAAATTAGTTTAGAAATTATATTTATTTTCCAATTTAATATTAATGTAAGAGCTAATAATAATTTTCCATGCACAACATCAAAATGTTAGATCAAATCCGTGCAGCATGGGCATACAATTGGTTGTCAAAGTATCACCCATATCTTCCACCCAATGTCCTCCTTCATATAGAGGAACTGAGTGTTCGATATTGGGTGAGAGATAGGATGTTGAAGAGAATAAATAACAATGGACCATGGACATCTCAAATAAAATTTTCCAATTATGCTGTATACTTTAACTCCCTATATGAATCAAAGATCAAAATGAGCTCAGATGTAAAATTTCATCATCTACAAATTGAGATTATAGATTTTTGTGATTGGTCAGTTGCTCTTTACCATGATATTCGAGATCTTTACCTCGCTGGATGCATATGGAAGATCACAATTAGACCAACTATAAATATCAATAGACACACTCTATCTGATGAGCTAAGTATGAAGTTCATGAGATTTCTTAAGGGATGATCCAAAATTAGTAATCACATGGGCCCACTTGAGGAATGGATTCTTGCAACTCTTAAGTTTAGGTACTCCATTAGATTCATGGTGCATTAGGTAATGCCATCATTTAGGTTGTTACATGAAAACTATGGTATACCTACCTTGTCTATTGTGAAGTCCAACTTGACAATTAAAGTTTGGACTAATCTTGATGATATTGAAGACGAAGAATCATTACCAGTGCATCCATGGTTAATTAGATGAAATGATTGTACAAAAATTATGTGACAAATGTTCCCAAACTATATAAGCAATTATCTATGAGTATATTCAATTTTAATAATATTTTAAAAAAAAGTGTGTTAGATTTATTACTCATCCATAAATGTTTAGTTAAGTGGACATATTTTTAAATCTTTATTCGAGAAATGTTTGCAAAATCAATCTTTAAACATGGTATTTACGTTTCAATTCAATCAAATATAAAGTTTAATTTTCTCTTATCAAATTATATTTTTTGGTGGTATCTCAAATGATTTTGGTGACATCCCAACATCTCAACTACATTTAATATGTTATTCAAATGGTTAACTTTTATATTCTAAAATCTATTTAAATGAAGGTCAAATAATCAACCAATTGTATGAAATCTTGTAAAAGTTTAGATTAAGTTATTTATCAACTTATACAAATTGAGATGAAATTAATATACTAAATAATGCATAAAAACAATCTAAATAACCCATAACAAACATCTGATCAAAGCAAATCTAAAATATAAAAGAAAAACATATTTTAAGCACAATGTGTATTACTAAAATTATTAGTTTTGAATTTTATTTTATAAAATTCTATGGATACTTTTGTTTGTAACATCCCTATATGCTAACCTTAATTTTATTGTTTTTATTTTCAGCGAATAATCTACTTTAAAATGGGAGATTCACAGATTGAATCAGAAATCATAGTTGAAAGCCCAACTGCCTCTGTAAGGTCAAATGATTTTGTTGAAACCCCCGTTGACAAATGTGCAAGAACAATTTTAGAGTATTGCAATAAGATCATCAAAGAAATTGAAAATACAAGCTTAATGATTGATGATGTCGAAGAACCAGAAATAATGACAATGGAAGATGTAGCAAAAAAAATGCACGAGGCATATAGTATAGTAGCTGCATTTCCAAATATGCTCAAAGAAGTATATCGTGATCACTATGAAAATAAAGGTCGTAATACCATTCTCATTGCTGAAGAATTTGTGATGTATTTACACGATTACAATGAGATGTTATTAGTATAATCACTTCTTATTTGACCTTCAAAACTTCTTATATTTACAAACTTTGTACACATTGCAGGAAAGGTTTATTAACTTTGTTTTAAAGAGGATGTGTGGCAACATATACGTCTTCCATTTCTAATATTTTTTCTTTTGACAACATATTTTGTGCTACTCATTATTTGTAATGTACATGGTTTTTTATATGTGTGGTATTAAATATATTTTTAAGTGGAGTGCCAAATCTATATGAAATATTAAATGTGCCTTGAATATAAGTTAAATATTTTTAAGCAAATGTTTAATCTTTTTTACACATTTATATATTTTAAAAAAAATGTTGTTGTATAAATGATAATATCATTAAATAAATATATGAAATTTGATTTTGCTCTATATAATAGGTCCTATTATGAAATTTGATTTTGCTCTATATAATAGGTCCTATTATGAAATTTGATTTTGCTCTATATAATAGGTCCTATTATGAAATTTTATTTTGAATAATATTTACTTATATTATTAACTATATTATGAATATTATGAAGATTTACTTAAATCAAAATTTTAATAAATATATGAAATTTGATTTTGCTCTATATAATAGGTCCTATTATGAAATTTTATTTTGAATAATATTTACTTATATTATTAACTATATTATGAACATTATGAATATTTACTTAAATCAAAATTTTAATTATATAGTCACCTCTGTTTTAAGTTTTATATAAATTAAATCAAATAATTATATAGCGGCTATATAAATTAAATTTTAAATATAAATCTTATTTAATTATTAATCTTTATATAAATCTTATTTTATATATATTTACTTATATTCTTAAAATATAAGTAAATCTTATTTAAAATCTTGAGATATAGATCAATCTTAATAATATTAATTTAAGATTTATAACATTATAAATCTTTATAAAATTATTTAATAAATGTTTGCAAATCAATCTTAGCCTATCCCTAATTGTAACTATATCTCTTTACCCTAACCCTAACTATATCTCTTAATCTTAACCCTAACCCTATTCCTAAGTCATTGTCTAACCCTAACCCTAATTTTCATGTGAACCTTGACCCTAATTTTGATGCGAACCCTGACCCTCATTTTAATGTGAACCCTTACCCTCATCATAATGTTAATCATATTTCGAACCCTAACTCTAACCCTAACTATATCTCTAGCCCTAATCCTAACTTGAACTGTAAGCCTAACTATGTCTCTTAACCCCAACTCTAACCATAATCCTACCCGTAATCCTAAGCTAATCTTGATGATAACCCTAACCCTAACCCTAATCCTAATCCTATCATATCATTGTATAACCCTAACCCTAATCCTAAGCTAATCATATCCTTAACCCCAACCCTAATCCTAACTAAATATTTTTTATTGATGATATAATATTTTTTTATTATAATATTATAAATATACTTAAAATTTTAACTTAACATTTAAATATAAAATTATATATATATTTTTTTAAAATAATATATATAATATTATACTATCATATTGTAATATATTAATTATTATAATACTTTAATATAAAATATATAAATATATAATAATAATAATAAAAATTTAAGATATTATGTTGCGTCGTGACTGCTACTAGCATATATATATTTAATAATATATATAAAATACACCAAGAGATATCTTTCTCGAGGTGCCTATTCAATTCTTATGTGAAAATTCGATTAAAAAATAGTTGCCTTGAGAAAGATATCTCTCGACGTATTTTATATATATTATTAAATATATATATATATGCTAGTTTTAATTTGGCTTTAGTTTAGTTTTAGATTTAATGTAATTTAAACTAATTTTAGATTTAATTTAGTTTGCATTTAATTTTAATTTTTAATTTAGACTTAATTTAATTTTAATCTAGATTTATCTTTTAATTTGGATCTAACGGTTAGTTTAGATTTAGATTTAAATTTTGATTTTAATTTAGTTTTTTTTAGCTTTTACTTTTAATTTAGCTTTTAGTTTTTAATTTAGATCTAATTTCTAATTTAGATTTAACTTTTTTATTTAAATTTGATTTTTAATTTAGGCTAAATTTAGAATGTAGATTTAATTTAATTTAAGATTAATATAGTTTAGAATAATTCTAATTTAGATTAACTTTTAATTTAGATTAGCTTTAAATTTAGATTAGTTTTATTTATTTAAATTAGTTTTTAATTAATTTCTAATTTTAGATTTTAAAATAAATAAATAAATTTAAATTAACTTAATTTTAGAGTAGTTTTTAATTTTAGATTAATTTTTAATCTAGATTAGTTTCTAATTTTAGCTTAGTTTTTAATGTAGATTAACTTTTAATTTAGATTATTTTTTATTTTTTATTTTTTAAATTTAGATTAATGTCTTTTGTTTCATAATTTAATTGTCAATTTGTGGGCTAATTTTGGGCTTTTCTTGCAGGTTCATTTGACAAAGATTTGAAATCAAAACATAAGTTTGTTGAAGAAAGGAGGCTTGAAACTACTAATGAAATTTTGATGTAGGACATTCGTTGAAGACATGAGTTTGAAACCAATTGTCTTTTAGATTAGAAAACTTTTCAAATTGGTGCTTTGAAATGAACAATTGTCTTCTCTCACATAGGCTTAATTAGGGGTTCAATGAACAATGTTTGTTGTGCTTGAAGGTGGTAGGTGATTATGCTCTCACCTTGTGCAAACTAGGTGATCAAAACACCAGACCCATCTATTTTATGTGTCACCTCGATTCAATAATCGAAGTATCCTCTCCCCTTGCACACGTGTGCGATCTTGGGTGCAAGAGAAACAATTATTGACTCTAGAACTTGGGCTTGCCTTGGTGGGAAAAAGTACTCACCCCAAGGTGACTCAGACTAGAAACGGAGCTTTTTGGCCAAGCTACCCACGATCGGTATATAAATGTGAATCCTAAGGGAAAGCCTAGGATTATGAGTGAGGATGTGTCATATGGACCAAGTAGTACTCCCCAAAACCTTGTTGAGTGTAACCTCTTCAGGCTGGAGTGCCTCCTAAATGGAGCTTAATCTTGTGCCCCATGTATGGCCACTCGAACGAGGGTCCCGAACTAAAAACCTTTCTATAGTTGCCAAAATCCCATCTATTTTCTAGCGTAGCAACGGTCATTGTGAAGGCATCCACATTCTTGTAGTTCTTAGTAGAGGTGATCAACCCGCCATAAGAGATTTATGGGGGTTGGAAGCTTGGTTGGCCTGAGAAGTGAGTGCAATCTAAGGGGGATCCCGTGCATCCAAGCTTTTGGATTCATCTGCTAAGAATAAGTGCGGTTGGGGAAACCCACATGGAATCTAGCAAATATAGTCCTTTCCAACCTTAGGATTTGTGCTTGTATTGTTAAAATCAAACACTTTATCTTCTATGTCTTGTGTGTGTGTTCACAAATAGACCTCAAACAAACATCACACCTAGTAATTCAAAATACCTCAAAAATTTCCCAAAAACCATCAACCAAACATTTCTCATTGCTATCCTCTATATTCATCACCGAGCTATGAATGAAACCAAAGGATTGAATACCTTGACTATTGTTTGAAAGAGCTTGAAAAACACCTAGAATCCCAACATTTGAATGAAGTGATGAAATCATCTCATAAGCCTTCATCCTCACCCAAAACTACATCATCCAAGTTTAATGTCCATGACTTTCTGCAAAGGTTAAATGAGAATCCCAAACCTAAGTCCTCAAACACAAATAATATTGAGAAATCCTACCATGTCATGCATCTATCTTCATCCCCCATAATTCAAAATAAACCTCATGAGTCTTTCACCCAAGTTAATGATTCCATCCAACCATCCTCTATTATCATACCATATACATCCAATGATTCATGTCAATCTCTTAGTCCAAAGCATGCTAGCATATAGACTCCCCTACACATAGAGATCAACGTATTCTTTCCACTCCATCTAATGATACCAAAATACCACAAGCCCTTCCAATCTTTGACCAAGATCCCATCTCTCAAGAACCTCGTGATGATCCCCTTATCTCCTTTTATTTAATCCAAGATGATCCTCTTCCATCTCAAGGGAAAAGTATCCTTCCAAGTCCTACTTCCACCTCATCTAATGAATCCATACCCTCTCATGATTCCATCATATCCAATGATGTCCTACCATCATATGATCAAGATATTATTTTCATAAAATCTCAAGATTTCCTTCCTCATCAAGATCAAGATATACCCCCATTCAAGGATACCATTTCATTCCATGATGATGTTCATCATTCTCATGATCAAGATATGCCTTTCATACCACTTACTAATAAAGAGCAAGATATTTTATCTCCTACACCTAATGATTCTTTTCCAAGTCAAGATCAAAGTACCCCATCATCCCCATGTCAAGATCCTATCACCCATCCTAATTCCCCTCATGATAACAATCCTCCACAAGAGTCTATCACCCCTATTCAATCTATCCATGAGCCCCTTACTTATCAAATGGGTTCCCTCACTTTTATCCAAGGTGGTTTACTCCAAGATCTTGTTATTCCTTCCATATCACATCCACCTCACAATGGACTCGCATCTTGTTTCATTAATAATACATATCCCATTGGAAAATGAATGTGTCAAAGTATGAACTACAAAGGCAAAGGGTTAGGCCTTCATGAACAAGGTATCCTAAAACCCCTTTATATCCAATAAAATCCATATTATCATGGCCTTGGCTATACACCTCACACTCAAGACATTGGTACCCATCGTAAGTCCAAATTACATCAAAATAAACCCAAGTATCCTAGTCCATCAAACCTTCCATCTATCCTAGGTCCTTATCCTAGTCCATCGAACCTTTCATCTATCCTTGGTCCTTATCATCCAAATCCTAGTTCATCAACCCTTCCATCCATATTAGGGCCCTACAACCCTCCATCTCTTATTCATCAAGAACAACAAAGGCACACATCCTTGATGCCCTCTCAAAATTCTACCTACATTAACCCATCAGTAATACCTCCATATAATTCATCTCCATCCACCTATCCCATTGCTCTTGGAAGCAATTTTGGTGCCAAATGTCAAAATCTTCCATATAAAAATCCACATATATCAAAGGATCAACATGTCTCCTTGAAGAGACATGTACAAATAAAAGAAAATCTGATCCACAGTCAAAAGAAAAATCTAAAAGGCCACAAAGGCCCATCAAGTCAAAAGAAAAATCCAAAAGGCCACAAAGCCCCATCAAAGCAAAAAGAAAAATTTCAAATGCCACAAAGGCCCATCAAATCAAAAGAAAAATATCAAAGGCCACAAAGGGCCACAAAGCAAAAATCAAAGTCAAAATCTATGTGGATTCCTAAAAGTCTCATAGAAGCAATAAAATCTAAATTGGCATCCAAATTTGCTAATCCAAAAGCTTCCTCCAATCTTTCATCTAAAAACCTATCACCTCCCAAATCCATTTTTCCTCCATCACTCCACCACCCTTCAAGGTGTGTGCCAATGCTAATCTTTCCATCCTTTCCATCTATCCATCAACAAGCCTTCCAACCTCCTATACATTATCCAACATTCATCCTCCATTATCCTCCTTTAATCTAAACCTTTGCATAAGTCCTTAGCTTCTTCCATCATGCCACTATTTTACCAACTTTATGAGTCTAATCCTCATTTCCATGGTTTATTAGAACACATATTCGAGGGATATTAGTCATGGAAATTGATGCTTGAGTCCTCCCTCCATCTTCCTATCATGCATATACTATCTTCCATTTTCATTTATCCCTATCCATATCATATCTTCCATATTCCTCTTGCACTTTACACTTGGGGGAAATTTCTCTCCATCCTATCATTCATATCCATTATCCTTTTTATGTTCATCCTTTATCTTTCCACCTTTGATCTTGAAAAGGTTAAGGATCTTCTTGAACATCATACATCTTATCCTATACACTTTACCCATATCTTCCATACCATATCCTTCACCTCATCCATATTCCAACATCCTATCTAAATGCATCATTTCTTCCCTTCCTTGGTCTTGATGAGGAATAGGGAAAAAATACTTAGGCATTGTGTCCATAGCTTATCTAGTTTATCTTGATCATCTTATTCATTATCCTTATCCTTGCATTCTTCCATTCCATATCTTCTAGCTTATCAAAATCCATGTCACATTTCCTTCCTTTGTTCTTGATGAGATTAGGGGAAAAATTACAAATGCATGCTTTGAATTTCCTTTCATAGCCTTATGCATTACCACTCTATCATAGTTCACATCCTTATAATTTATCCATGATTAAATTACCTCCAACACTAGGCATCATGTCCCTTTGCAACCTTGAATCTTATCATGTAAATCATATTTGAGCCTAGTTGTAAAACATTATCCAATCCTCATATCTTTTGTCAATCAATCATCAACAATCATCGACAATCATCAACCATATCATACTTAGAGGAATCAATGATCCTAAGTACTTATCATCATCATGTCTTATGGAATCAATCATTCCTAGCATCTTAATCAATCAACCATTACCATCTTTCGACAAGAGATATGTTGCTTGTGTGACATGTTTTGCAATGAATATTTCATTTTGATATATCATTTATCCATGGTTGCATTACGTCTACTGTAGAAGATCATATTCCTTCAAACAATCATATCATCTCATTCCATCTTAAATGTCTTGAAAAAATCCAAAAAAAAAATCATAAATTGTCTTGAAAAAATCCATAAAAATTCATAAAATGTCTTGAAAAAATCCATAAAAATCATAAAATGTCCTAAAAATATCCAAAAAAAAAATCATAAATTGTCTTGAAAAAATCCATAAAAATTTTAAAATGTCTTGAAAAAATCCAAAAAATCATAAAATGTCAAAAATCCATAAAAAATCATAAACGTCTTGAAAAAATCTTGAAAAATCCTAAAATGTCCTAAAAAAATCCTAAAAAATCCTAAAATGTGTTGTAAAAAAATCCAAAAAAATTTAAATATTCCAAAAATCCAAAAAAATTAAATAACTTCAAAAATCCCTCAACAATGACACTTTCAGATCACCACAGAGCTTTGAACTTCAAACTGCTTCACGATTAACAATCAAACAAATATTGCAACATACCTACCAATCCATCTTTCAAATTCAACCCAAACGCATAAACTATGACTATAATCAATTTCATTGAGGCATGATGCATGTTTGTTTGTTGATCTTTTCTTATTTTATGATTTTTATCTTTGGTGGCATGTCTTTTAGCTTCTTCAGGATGTCTGGGACTAGAGAGGCAATGATGGGACATGTTCACTTGTTTGTTATTTGTGGATCGTTTCTTATTCACAAGATGACTTGTCTTAGGACATGGTAATCTAAAACCATCAAGGACCTATGAGTCTAGTGTGGATGAGAGCATTCCTTGTCTAATAGTGTCTTCCATGCAATAAGTATTCAGGTCATCTAGGGTCCTTATACCTAGATGCTTATACTTCATTACTAAATAAAAACACAAACAATATTCAGGTCATCTAGATGTTCATGTTATCTAGACGCTTATACTAATTTGTGACATAATAAGCTCGATGATGATAAAAGCACTTAAAAGGCACAAGAGGCTTCATCACCTTCATTTTCTCCCATCTTGCATCTTCCATTTATTGCATTTCATTTTCTTCATCTTTCTTGTCGCAGAGAAATCAATCAACTTGCATCTCAAAATCTCATGTCCCCTTAATCAATCCATCAATCATTGTATCAACTTGTCTTGCGCAAGCACCAATCTCAATTAGCTTAATCAGCCCATCAACCTAGCTATACTAATCATTTCCATCAATTGTTCAGTTCTGCCTATCAATTGTGCATTTACATCAAATGTACATTACCGCTTTATCACTTGCACAATATCAAGTATCTAATAATTTTTTTTCTTGAAATCTATCGAGAGATTAATCTTCTTACACCCTATTCGATCAATCTCTCGAGGGGGCATATCATTCTTATCATAATCCTTACTAGGATATCTTTGGGGCATGTATCAGTTGATCAATATTTTTCTTTGAAACAATGCGACAAGCTACATTGTATCAAAGAGGGGAAAAATGTAGACACATAAAAATGTCCTCATAATCATTTTTATCCATCATCTCCATATTTATAAAAAATATTCAAATATTATAAGCATTTATAGGCATTTAATCATAATCATTTATCATTTAGGCATTAATCACTAAAATATCATTTGCATTCACATTAATCATCATCTATTTATATCGTTCATCAAATCATTTAAACATTTATCCATTTCATATTTCACTAATCCTTATCATTTCATTAATCATCTATCACTTAAATTCGTTGCATAATCATATTTCCATAAATTCATTTAAATATTGCATATTTCATTTAAATATATTTGCATTAATCACTAAAATCCATTCACATATTTCATTAAATAATTTAAAATTAATAAATCATTTCCATGAAATTAGCTCAAAAATGCACTTTAAACTCATAAATAATTTCCATGAAATTAGCTCAAAATTGCACATTTTGAGCTTCCAAACAAGAATCATGGCATGAATCACTCCACTCATTTCTCATTTTTCATTTTTTCACATTTTTCATTCATCTATATAAACCCCCTCTTCTCACCAAAAAAGGGACTTTTCTCAATCATTTGAATCCATTCATCATAGCCTCTTGTAGCATTTGTCCTTGTGCAAAATATGAGAGCATCAAAATGCTTGAAAACAAGATCTTGATGATAGGATGACAATGGAGTTTGATTTCTTTTGAATGCTCATGTTTTAGTTTGCATAGTTAGTTACATTTTACATGTGTTTTCATTTAGAGATGCTTCATTGATGTTATGTTGAGAGGTTGATTTGGATTCATAATCCAAATTATTCAGCTTTCAATTTTTTAGCATAAACAGTTGGCACTGTATATGCAACTAAGAATTCTAAGTTTGTCCCAATCAATTGTGCATAGTAGAGTTAACAAAAGAAACTTCATCTAAAAGCAACTTAAGTGAAAACAAATTTATTTAGAGAAAAACTAATTAAATAATAATTTCTACAGGTAAATACTCCTATGAGGGTAGTGATTAATGATTCAACTACTCAAAAAAATTATGATAAAAATGAATTACTACTTCAACAATTGAACTCAACTTTAAATTAAGCAATTAAACTTCACAATTTATTCTATCATTATTAATAACCTAAACTACAAGGAGAATTTCAATTACCTCAAGTGGCCCTTGCTTGAGTCGCTGTAACCCCACACTATCCCTCTTAAATATTAACTCAAAATTTTATAGAAAATAATTGAACAAATAAACTAAGAAAAAAATATCAATTTGATAGGAAGAGTACTTATATCGAAATCTACTAATACTAGAATAATAGATCCTTGAACTCTCACAAGATCTAACATATATTCAATATCTTGAGAGTCTGATTATTCTTGGACTCAAAACAACTTGTAAACAATTGCAAACTCTCCTAAAAATATAGGAAGATAACTCAGTATTATTCTAAATAGTAATGGAAAACTAAGCATGTGGATGTGAGTGTCATAATCACATCAAGACTTTGCATCATAAATAATATAGTTATAATTGAAAACATGGTCAATAAGGCATAACTTATTTGTGAGCTAAGACCATTGTTATTAAAAATATCTTCTTTCTTCCATGACTATCTCTATCTGGTGAAAACATAAATAAAAATAGAATGATCTATAAATAAATCATTTCCATAATCTTTGACCATTGCCTCTATCAACTACAAAAGACTACATGTGTTGTAGGTGATCATCGCCTTAGCTATAGGTTGAAAATCATCCTTTGTTATAGATTGACAAATCCTTTGCTATGGGTTGAAATATCCTTTGTTGTGGGTTGATAGATCCTTTACTACATGGGTTAGTTTATTTCAAAGGAATATATTCATCATTAATAACCATAGTCAACATAAAATTCTATTGAAATTTCATAGACATTCACAGATTCACTTAATCATTTAGAAATATAATATATATCATCTTGTATGACCTCAAAGTATGATTGTAAAATTGAAGGATAAAAGCAATAATCAACAAGCATTCACAATCAAAAGATAATACTTAATAAATAAAATAAAACAAACCAAATCAAATGAAATGAAAACCTTGCACACACTGAAACACACAATTTTCCCTAGCATAGCTCCATTGTTCTCCTCTATTTCACCTTAAAGAATAGTGTAAGTCCTTTGCTCTTAGATTTGTGATAAGAACAATAGCATAAAAGTTCTTGCAAAATATGAGTATAGTTTCTCTGCACGATCTAAGATGAAGAATGAATGATATGATGGTTCAATTTATAGATATTTGGTGACACCTATAGATGATCAAGATCACATGAGAGACTGAAAATGATCAAGGGTGGAGGATTGATATGAGGAATTGATTGATTGTTAATTGATTGCACGATTTCAAATAAGTGATTACATGATTTAGTTAAGAGGATTGATTGGAGTTTAACTGAGACTGATGGTTAGTGGACTGAATTGATCACTCAGTGGACTCAAAGTGAGTGGGAGTAAAAGTGGATCTGATTGATGAGTGGATTGAGAGTAAGTCTCAGTCAAAAAGGGAGGTGGAATTCGTATGAGTATTTATTTAATTATTTAATTATTATTTGCATGTGTAAGGTTGAATTTAATAAATAAAATAAATGATTTTATTTATTTTAAAAGAAGATAGTGTTTGAGAAATAAATTAAATAATTAGGACAATTATTTAATTTAGGAAGTGAATTTATTTTACAAGGGTAAACACTATTGACCTAGAGCTATAAATAGGCGAGATCACAAATATGGGACCTCATCCCCAATATAAATTCTCAATAATTACACCCCAATGGGGTTTGAACCTTGATGGAAAGAATAAAAACACATCTTAACTATCTCACCATGCCACTATTGGCTTAGGAAGTGGGAATTAATTAAATAATAAATTATTTAATTTAGGAGAAGAAATAGATAATTAATTAAATAATAATAAATTATTTAATTAAACTTTAGAATAGATGAATAATTAGTAGATTAATTAAATAAAATTAATTATTTAATCAATATATAGATGAATAGTGGTGAAATAGATAATTTAATTAAATATGAAACATGGATTGATGTACCTAATGATGGAAGATGATGATGTTTTGGTAAGAATATGCTATTCAAATCTAGGTGTATACATTTTCCCCTCTTTGAGACAATGCATTTTTATAGCGTTGTTTCAAAGAAAGTATGAAATAATTGTTATGATATGCCTCAATTAAATGAATAAATAAAGAGATAAAGGTAGGATGCCCCCTCGAGAGGTTGATAGAAGAATGAAATTTTTAGGTCAAACTCTCGAAAAGGGTTGGAGAGATGTGATAGGGATGAAGAAAAATGGAAAGAGTAGGACACGAAAGATCTGGATGATGAAGGTGGGGTGAGAGAGGCAAGAGATTGCAACAAGATGGTTATTGTTGATCGATATCACTTAAGTGGATAGATAATGAATGATATGAAATGGAGATAATTCAAGTGGATGAAATGAAAAATTTGCAGAGGAATTTGGGAAAGGAGATAGGTTAGTATGGTGGAAGAAAATGTAAGATGAGCATGAGGAAGTAGGGTGCAAATGACAAGGGAATGGGTGCAAATGGAGAAGTAAATGGCACATTTGAAGGTAGGTGGGTGCAATTGTCTGATAGATGGGTGCAGTTGATTGATAGATGGGCGTAATTGATTGATATATGGGAGCAATTGTGCCTTAGATGGGTGCAATTACATGATAGATGGGTGCGGTTGTATGATAGATGGGTGCAATCGCTTGATAGATGGGAGAAATTATGCCTTAGGTGGACACATTTACTTGATAGATGAGAGAAATTGTGCCTTGGATGGGCATAATTGCATGATAGATGAGGAAATGGTTATTCATTGATTAATACCAAAAGATTGGAATCTATGAGAAATATAATGATATAGATGGATATGAGAAATGATGGAGAACATGATTTCTATTTTGTGCTATTTTTTATCATCATAGAGCTTATTGTGGAAAGTGAATATATGTACACCAAGTTGAGACGAACCCTGGTGACTATGGTATCCTTTGGATAGACAGTGACACTACAAACAAGAAGGATTCTCCTCATTCGTCCTAGACATAATAGAACCTTTTCAGAATATGCAAGGGAATTGATCTCAAAGCATGAAATACCTAGTGGAAAAGGTATCAATTGATATACAAATTAAGTTTGTCAATTTTGAAAGCCATTTCAACACACACAAGGAATGTACATGCCCCTATAACACATAAGAACATTCCACAAACACCACATGCGAAAGCAACAAATTTGCCCCATTTTTTCTCCTCTAATCACTTTGAGATATCCTCAAGGAACATTGGTATAGGACAATAAGATAAATCAAGCAATAAAAATACTTAAAGACCAAACATATCAACAAATATCAAATTATCTTTCTAGAAGATATTTTCTCAAAGTGGATAATACCTATTGTAGGAAGGATGCATCCATTAAGGCATGAATTTTTGGGTAAGATGTATAAAGCTGATTTGGCAATAGAATAATATGTTGTAGATAGTTTATCAGGAGGCTTTAATAGTGATTCTTTCGTGAACACTTGATGTCTTCAGGTATTGCATAGTTTGTTCTTGATTGAATGTCTTGTCTAGGAAATGGAAAGTTATTATGGATGTGGTAGATGATGTTGTGATTTGAATTTTCGGAAATTTTCAAATTTTTTAGTTTTTTTTGGAATATTTGATGTTTTTGTATTTTTTGGAAATTTTAATGTTTTATTTTTATAGAAATTTTAATGCTTTTTAGATTTTTTGATGGTGATTATAATGGTGATGAATGATGATGAGAAAATATGAATGTGTAGGGATATCAAAGACCTCTTGATATCTTGTTTCTAGCCAAGCTAAAGTTGATTGATTTGATTGATTGATTGATGATAGTGATAACATTGTTGAGATAGGAACAATGCAAAGATAATGTTGTTAAGATAGGAACAACACGATTATAGGGAAGGATACATCCCGATGATGATTGATTGGATAAGATAGATCAAGATTTGTAGCCAAGATAGGATTGAAATTTGTTAGATAGTTTGATATCATGATGGAGTGTAAGTAAGTTATGATTGATGGGATTGTTTGGATTGATATTGATGGTGGAAAGTTTGATGGAGAAATTGTATTCATGGAATGGTGGAAAATTCTTGAAAGTGTTTTTGTTTATTTTTTAAAGGTATTTAATTTTTTTTGGATTTTTCGAAAGTGTCCAGATCACAAAGTGAGATAGAAGACATTTATCACATATATCAAGATTTATTTCAAAGCAAGATGCAATCACCTGCCTCTCATGTCTAGCAACATATGGGATGCTATGAGTGGATGAATTGAACTAGTGTGATGGAAATGGATATGTGAAGGATAGGGAGGATAAGAATTATGGAAACCGATCTAGATAAGGGATTTTACTTCCAAGGACTATCTTGTAATAGAATAACATGTTTGACCCAAGTTAAATGTTTGGGTAGTTCTATGTAGGTGATAATATGACATGGGATAGTATATGATCAACAAAAAATGACCATATCAAGATTTAACCAAAAAAATATTTGAAATTATATGTCCCTATTCTTTATCAAGATCAAGATGGATAAAAGTGGAATGGATTGGATGGATATTGGTGTTAGGATAAAATGACATGATGTATGAGATAAGATGCTCCAAACTAGAATGGTACACATAGATAATCGATTGTTACATATGATGCTTGTTTACCAGGTTTTCATCATGGTACTTGCCCAAAGTGCCATAAGAATGGTTTTCACTATTGGATGAATTATTTTTCTTTACTTTTTTCTTTGATTTTTTTGTTTTATTTTGTTTTATCTATAAATGATCAATTATGTGGGACCACCTAGTGGCATTTATGGAGATGTTGTTTTCATCATGTTCCAATAATGTCCTTCCTTGAGGAGTTGCTTTGCCAAGATAAATAAACTTGTATATAGGTCATGGATGTTATTGTGATCCTTGTTGATACTAAAGTTGAATTTATCTAAATGCACACATTGTGATAGAATTCCATTAGAGTCCTTATGATAAAGTGTTGGTGTCAAGCCACAATGAATGTGGGATTTTGGATTTTTGGATTTTAGGTGAGATATTGGATTTTGGTGGGGGATATGAGATGTGGATGAATAACTTGGTAGTTTAGATGTAGGATTTTTTATTTTCCAAACTTTAGATGGTGGATGATGGAGTGTGGATGTGAGATTTTGAGTATTTTTGGGATCAAAAATTTCATACACTTTGTGTGTTGGTACTGAAGTCCACTTTGAAGTAGGTGGACACTTTTGATAGATGGAAGGCCTTTTTTGAGATGGACCCATAATTTTATTGAAATCTGGATTTGGACTTGGATTTTATTCTTTGCATAATCCAATTTTTCTTGGGATCCATTCAAACTATATGTGTCCACTTTGATTTTTGGATTTATTAGCTTCAATAGCTTGAATTTGATCTTTTTCTCTGTAATGATTTGTAGTCTATTAGTCCCCTTTAGTGGATGGAAGGATTTGGGAATGATGGTCTATGATGTGGATGGTTGGAATGTTGGCAACAACATTATTGTAAGGACTATTTGTTGGTATGTGGTGATTGATCATGCTATACTATACACTCTTCATGTATCCTCGCCAGGGTTTAGGGCTGGGGTGGGCCTCGAGTAGGGGTTCGGGGACGGAAGCCCCTGAGAAATTTTTTTATCCTACTTTTTTTGCTTCCTCACTGAAAAAGGAAAAAACCGACTTTGTAGAACCCCATTTCTAGAATTTTCTAAAAGCTTGTAATAAGCGGTTGGGATGTGAGTTGTAGTAAGGTGATTATTCACGAGATAGTAATATGTTTTACACTGGATAATAAAATCATTGGATGGTTGTGGTTTTGTGGATGTACCCAGATTGGGTGAACCATGTTAAATTATCTATGTTTTCTTGTTTCTACTATAATTTTTCTGTGTGTTTATTTCTTTGTTTTATTGATCAAATATGCATTTAACTATTAGATATCTACCTTCTAACCCTAACACTATTCATGATCCCTATTTTGATATTTACACTAGATGAAGTTGACCCTAGTATCATGGAGGTACCACTAACATCCTTATATTTCTTGATGATGAATAAACAAGGACCTGATATTTAGGATTCTGAAAAAACTATATTGGTTCTAGAATACCATGTTCATGTACGCGTAACTTTATACTACATTCTTTGACAGATCTTGTTTGTAATAGGATATGTGTTGTTCTGATAAAAATATGCTAACTCTGTTGCAAGAATGAAGGTGTTGTCATTGATGTCAACTGGTTAATTAGTTATCAACTAGTTGCTATTGTCGTTGATGTCATGGATGCAGGTTATTAGCTGTACATGTCGAGGATATTGAGAAAATTGTAGTGAAGAAAGGTTGTAGGTGTTTAGTGGTTGCTCCAAGATTTACTCCTATTTTTGTGTGGTTTAGATATGTTGATCATGGTTGTTGGAAGCTACTATATCCATATTCCTGGCTTTTGATTCATTATTTAGTGTGATTTATGTTCACCAATTGTGAACTATGGTTTTCTATGTATTTAGTTGAGGTCCAAGAGAAATGTTGTTGGTCTAGATTTATTTTTGGATAAGTCTTATGACTTGTGGTTCAAGAGTTAAATTTTTATGATCACGTTGAAGATAATTTTGGTGTCTGAAAGGATTTGATTGTGCTAAGAGTTGTGTGTGCTTAATTGTTCTATGTGTTTTACACTGGTTTGGCTGACCTCATGTTGAACACTACTTTCGAAGTTGATGAAGTTTGTTGGGACCTATTTCGGTCCTCATAAAGTGTGTGTTTGGGTCACCCTCATTCTAATTCCACCCTAGGATGTTTTGGCACTGACCTAATTCAAATTTAATGATCGATGGCTGACTTTAGATATGTTTCAAAATTGAAGATGGTATAAATACATGATGAGTTAGTGGCGAAGAAGGAAAAGAGATAAGTGCAAATAAATAGACAAGATAGATACAAAATAGATGCGAATCAATGGGTGTGTGTGATGCAAATGTGAAAAATTTATGTGAAGTCTAAATGTTGAGTTTCTAGATGCAGTAAACTGAAGGTGTGCTCTATCATTCATGCATGTTTGCAAGTGGTTGAGAAAATTGTGGTGGAAATATCTATTGCACCGAGATTGTATTCTCTCTATAACATATCTTTCTATATTCTTTGTATCTTTGTGGAAGTGAGCCCTTCGAGTAGTTAACCTTGTTAGATAGTGAGTCCATATCTAGATAGCGAGTCCTTGTTTTGGTAGTGAGCCTTTTTCTCAAGCAGTGAGCCTTTGTAATTGAATTTATTATTCTCTATAGTGTGAGTTAATCTCCACCATGGTTTTTCCCTCATCATGTTTTACATGTAAATATGGTGTTTCTATGTTTGTGTGATTGTTTTCAATTTCTACACTGGCACTTAATGTTTAATCATTTTAGCAGTGTTAAGGATTTGTGATTGATCTAAGTTCTGGTGAATGATTTAAAATTTAAAATTTGTTACAATTGATTCACCTCTCTCTTAGTTGTCTTGTTCAACAAAATCTTCTTTGTGCTATTGGGAATAATCAATAGTCATTGTCTTCTCTTTAGTAAGAAAGCTTGCTTTGACAAATGTGAGTGGTATGAGTTGATAAGATAATGGTGCTTTCTCCATCTTTATGCTTGTTTCTCTGACATTCTGTGAGATACCTTTATGTAGTCCTATAAATTTAGCTATAACTTGATTCTTTTCAAATATATCTAGAGATAAATACTCTTGCTATGGATGAACAATGGAGAGATCATCTATGTATCCAATGGAAACAAATGTTTCATATGTGAAAGTGGAGGTTATTGGCATATGAATGGGATCAATGTTAATTTTGGAATCATGGATTGCATGGAAAGGGATAATAGGATGAGATTTTTGGATTTGTATGACTTAATCTTGATTTATTTCATGGCTTTCTTCTTGATGCTTTGGATTATGTTCTTGACATAGATCATGTTTTGATATTGCGGCAATAATAAAGGACTCTTGGGTAGTCTTAGTATGGTGGCATGGTGATAAGTGATTTTGAATATGAACCACTAGAGTGAGAATGATGGGTGATGGGGTGTATGATGGTGTTTGGTCCAAAAATTCTCGATTATAGATTATATTTACATCAAATAATGGCTTATCTATTATGGATAGCCCTTGGGGAAAATATTAAAAGGTGTTATTATTGGATGAGTCAATATATGGGGATAATATGGATCAGTGTTGTAAATATTCCAGGGATGAAGGAATGGGAGGAGAGATGGAGGCTTCTTGTGAGCACGTTTCTTCAAAATGATATATTATGTAGTCAAATGAAGTGGATATGTTATGGCCATTGTTAGACATAGGTGAATGGTTTTGATCCTGCTAGAGAAAATTATCTCGATACATGTCTAAATTATCATCATATGAGCTACATATATTGTCGATGTGATTATTGTGGGATGGATTTTCGAGATGATACTCAACAGTGATGTTATCTTGGTTTATAAAATCCTGAATGATATTTTTTAGTTTTATATAGTCAGGGATCTTATGTCCTTTTACCCTATGATATTCACAAAAATATGTGTCTTTCCATCATTTGGGTTTGACTTGAGGTTCGTATTGGTTGATTTTTGATAGTGTTGTAAAGTTGGATTGGACTATTTTTTGAAGGGCTCTCCCAAAGGAGTGTAATTTCATGGTGGGATGTTATTTTTTATAGGAGGCCCTCTTTGTGAGTTATATTGAATAGTCATTGTTGTTTGAACGTTGGGTGGAATTTATAATCTTAATGTGACTTGATCATGTTGAGCATGAAGAGAAGGTGGCATGGGTATTGATCTCATTTGAATACTTGAGATTTGTTGTTGTAGATGATTGATCTATTGACATAAGTCATTTAATTATGTGGGAGTGGATGTGTTTATTGGGTTGTACATGGAGATATGATATGCAAATGATTGACCTTAGAGGAATTTTGGTGATGGGTTGTTTGGGCGAATGCATGAATAGTTTGATGGAATGTAGGTATGAGTGGATATGTTGGAGTGAGTCTATGGGTTAGATGTGGTGAATTGTTGGTGGGGGTTTATGATGGAATATGATATGGGAATGGTTTGATTGGATTGACTCATGTTGTGGTTATGATAGATGTAGTGTTGTGAAGTCATGATGTTTTGATGAATGTTTTGGTTAGGTGGCTTTGGAGTAATGATATGAGGGTTAGGAGTGGTAGATGTAAGTGGTTGAAAAATGTTGTTGAAGCTTATTTCCCTTAAGTTTTGTGACATTTCTATATAGAAATCAAGTATCAAAATATTTATGAATGATGTGTGGGATCAATAATGGTTGATATAAATGATCAATTATAGGGGTTTGACTCTATAATAAACTAGTGTTTATTAGTTTTAGTTTGATTAAGGTCTATGTATATAAGACAATAAGGTCTAATGATAGCAAGTGGTCTATTTGATAGAGAAATTGCTTACAAATATAGAGCAATTATTCCGCACAAAAAAATATTTGCAACAACCTTAGTTTCTAATGCAGGATGGTAAGCAATAATAGATGAAAATTTAGTTTTTGTAACAAACTTGGCTTTCTGATAGTCAGAAGCTATTACACCCAGATAAGAAGCAACTGTGCTCAAATAAGAAGCAATTGCACACAAACATAACATATAGAAATTGCACACAAATAAACAACAATTACTCCTAGATAAGTAAAAAATGCACATAGTTAGGCAATAATTGTGCACAAATAAGAAACAAATTATGCACCCAGGTTAACAACAATTGCACCTAGGTTAACAATAATTACACCCAGTTAAGCAAAAATTATGCACAAACATAAAAATCATGATATTCTGACCTAAATGCACACATCATGATAGAGTTCCATTAAAGTCCCTATAATAAAGTGTTGCTGCTAAGAAATAGTGAATGTGGGGTTTAGGATTTTAGTATTTTAGGTGAGATATAGGGTTTTGGCAGGGGATGTGACGTGTGGATGAATTACTTGGTAGTTTGGATGTAGGAATTTTTTTATTTTCCAAACTTGGGATATTGGACAATGGAGTGTGGATGTGATATTTTGAGTGTGTTTAGGACCGAAAATTTTAAACACCTTTTGTGGTGGCATCAAAGACTATTTTGAATGATGTGGACACATTTGATTGATGGAAGGACTTTTTGAGATGAATCCATAGTTTCATTGACTATTGAAATTCAATTTGGATTGGATTCTTTACATTATCCAATTTTCTTTGGGATCCATTTTGAATTTATATGTCCACTTTGATTTTTGGATTTATTAGCTTCAGTAACTTGACTTTGATATTTTTATTTGTAAAGTTTTTTCTTTTGTTGATCCCAATTAGTGGATTGAAATATTTGGGAATGATGGTCTATGATATGAATGGGAGGAGTTTTGGCAACAACCTTATTGTAAGGATGATTCTTGAATCCTATTTTTATGTTTGCATTAGATGAAGTTTCCCCTGGTATCATGGAGGTACCACTAACATCCTTATATTTCTTGATTAATGAATAACCAAGTCCGTGATATTTAGGATTGTCAAATAAATGTATTAGATCTAGAATAACTTGTTCATGTAGGCCTAATAATTTTTCTTGATACTCCATTCATTAAAAAATTATATTTACAATGATATGTGTTGTTCTAGTAACAAGATGCTAACTTCTCTTTGTCCTATTGAGAATCATTGAAATGGTGGTTATCTTCTCACTAGTAAGAAATCTTGCATTGACAAAAGTGAGTGATACAAGCTAAAACGATATTGGTTTTTACTCCATATTTATGCTTATTTATTCATCAATCTATGAGATATCCTCATGGAGCCATGTGAACTAAGCTATAAATTCATCATTTTCAAATATGTATAGATAGAAAGACTCTTGTTCTAGATGGATAAGGGGGAGATCATCTATGTGTCAAGGGGAAGAAAGTTTCTAATTTGTATAAGTGGAAGTTATTGGAATATGGACAAGGTCAACTTTAGTTTTGGGATCATGGATGGAATGGAGATAGATGATGTGATCATCATAAAAGTTGAGAGGAATGTGATCTCAGTCAATGATAGGATGAGGTTGGATGATTTTAGTAACTTGATCTTGATTCATTTTATAGCTTACTTCTTTATGCTTTGGATTATGTTCTTGACATATATCTAATTCAAAAAATGGGGTATGAATAAGGGTCTCTTAGATGGTTTCAATATGATGGCATTGTGGTAATGGATTTTGAATATAACTCTTTGGAGTGGGGATGCATGATTGTGCTTGATTTATGATTTCTTGATCATAGATTGGAATTGTATCAAACAATGGATTATATATCATGGATAACCTTTGGGTAAATTTTTGAAAGGTTTTATCATTGGATGAGTTGTTTGATGGTAATGGTGTGGATTGATTTTTCCAAGGTTCCGGGGATGAAGGAATAAAATGAGAGATGGAGGCTTCTTATGGATACGCTTCTTCAATACGACCTATAATGGAGTCAAATGAGGTGGATATGTTATGGATAGGGATGTTACTAATGTGATTGTTTTGGGAAGAGCCATTGCTAGACATAAATTTATGGTTTTGATCATACTCGAGAAAATTATCTTCATATATGTCTAACTTCTCATTGTCTGAGCTATGTATATTATTGATGTGATTATTTTGAGATGAACTGTCAAGATTATCTTCAACAATGATGTCACCTTGGTCAATAAAATCCTAAATAATATTTTTTCAATTTTATATAATTAGGTATCTTATGTCCTTTGTGATAGACAAAACTAGGGAAATTAATAAGAAAGATTTAATGCTTTATAATGAATTTCAGTTTGGTCTATACATGTCAATTTGGGGGCGTAAACTTGTGAGAGGTGTCGTGGCTATATACCAATCGAAGGGGTGAGATTTGTGAGTTGAGCGGGTATGATGTGCAGCTAGAACACACGAAAATTTCTTAAATGAAAATATGATTTAATTCCTATTCTATCTTCCTATCATAATTGTGCCAGGAACTGTCACTTCCTACAACATGAGCTATGACAACAACAGTTTATTAATAAAAAAGAGAAACAAACCCATAAAAATCAAATCTCAATAATATATTACAAACCAAACTTAAAGCATGATGTCTTTTATCATACCAAACTATAATGCATATGCTGGAATTTAAATCACACAACTATTACAGTTCTAAAGCTGTTAAAAATAAATCGAATGAAAATAAATAACACATCGAATCATTAACAACAAAAAGAAATAAATGTCACCATGCTTCACTGTGGAGTGGGCCCTTTCTCCATGGGTTGTAGGTGAGGATGAAATGAGGATGTCTTTCTACGTGACCAGAAGAAATACTATTCTTTTATTATAAAAAATGATGATACAAAAGTCTGCATAAAATCTACATATATTAATCTCCCCCTTGGGTTGATATTATAAACATATTTATAACTCATGGCTACAACAACTAATACTAAAATAGTGTAAAAAAAAAAACTTATTTTGGCCCGTGGCCAACCAAATAATGGTGTACATGTAATCTTGGTCGCAACAATAAATCAAAAAACATTGCCTTTTAAAAAACCACCTGTATCTTTCTGCTCCTTCTTTTTTTGAGGATTCTATCGTGAGGAAACTTAATTGGGCCCATTCTGGACAAAACCCATTTCTTGAGTTGTTGAGATATGTCCTCATCTGTGTGAAAATTGCAATACAAAACTGACTATTCTGAAGTGGGTGCATATTAAAAATGGTTCAGTTACAACAACAAACATATTATGGTTTCTTCCAAACAGTTGACACATACGTTACAGGTTCTCCTTAATTAGCTGCTGTAACTTCAATCTAACAAGGCAGTAATAATTGATAGAAACATCTACTTGCTGAAATAGCCACTATGAGGTGATGACTTGGTGGAACATAAAAATAACTCAACATGGAGTGGTAGAAACATGGAATGAATCCATGCGGTTGAAGAATGCTGGTGCAGTAAACGTGACAACAAATAGCATGTGTGAGTACATGCATTAAATAAAATGGCCAAAGGAAGGCTGCCATTGGATGAAATAATGCACAGTTAGCACCAAAGAAGTAATTAATACCATCACATAGGTTAATGACAACTATGGATGAGGAAACTGTAGTAGTAAATACAAACTTTCTATGACAGGAGGTTCCTTCATAAAATGTGATAGGAAATCTACTTGTTGCAAACTATATTCTCCAAGGCATAAAATAATAATGCTTAGTAATAAAGACAACCAATGATTATTTTCCATATTTTAATCTTAAAACTATATTAAATATGCCTTATATATTGAATCATATGCAATGTAAAATGGTGAAATGATATGAAAATGGAACGAAAATGGAATGTAGAAATGGTTATGAAGGTATATGAAAGGGTATAAAATATGACATAAAATGGAGCATAATTGGCTCTCATCACTTTGGCCTTATGATATTCATAGAATTCTATGTCTCTACACCATGTGGGTTTGACTTGAGGTTCATACTGTCTGATTTTTGGAAGTGCTACTAAGTTTTATTGGGCTAGTTTTTAGAGTGTTAATTCAATGAGTTCTCCCAAAGGAGCGTATTTTCACTATGGAATGTTATTTTTCCTAGGAGGCCCTCTTTGTAAGTTAACTTGAACATTTACTGAGGTTAGAACATTGAGTTTCACTTATAAAAATAAGGTGGGTTGAGAATGTTGGGCCATCTTGGCATCAACCACACCGTTGTTGACCACATTTTTATTTTTATTCTAGAAATGGGGTTTGTCATTAAAGAGATTGCATAATATTTTTTGTCTTTGAATATCTTCATGAGTCCTTTGGCTATAAGGGATTTCTCAATGGTAAGCCTTTTATCTATGACCTCATTGAAAGAATGGAGCATTGAACATTGAGGTGGAATCCTATCTCCGTATTCATATTTTGGATGAATATTTAGACTACATATTTCTCAAGTATATGGGATAGAAATTTATTGGATAATAGTCTCCATCTTTGTAAGGAGGTGAAACTTTATCCACTATTTTGTTTCATAGTGCATAGATATATCATTAAGACTTCATGTTCTATGATATAGGCATGGATAACTTTAAGAAACCCCCCCCCCCCCTCGGCGCAGGTGTAAAATCATGGCGAATCCTGTATACTTCTTGATGAAAAATATTAATTTTATTGGCGATTTTTTTCGTTTTTCGAGAAAAAAAAAATCCCCATTGGCGAATCTTTTATAATCCTTGGAAGTCTATGGAAAATCGAGGTGAATTGCAATTTTTTAAAATCGAATAAAATATTTTTCGTTGGCGAATAAACCCGTTTTTCAAACCAATTTTTTTTTTCCATTGGCGATTAAAACCTTTTTTCAAAGCAAAAAGTATATTTTCATTGGTGAATTAAAATGAATCTCAAAATAATAAAAAATTCCAGTGGCGAAATAAAAATCATATGGGCCATTCGATGGACGACTATAGTTGCATTCTGGAAGTAAATCTCTAAAGCACTAGACTTGTGATTTGAAACCTCCGGAATATCACTAGAACCATTAGATTTCTAGAAATCAATGGTTGAGATTTTATTACCATACAAATGGTTATAAAGTTCTGTTTCTCAGCGATTGGGTGACCTCGGTGGGATGCACAACTTTTGAAGTGACAACTCATTTAATGAATTGTACGATGCCATTAAGGGATGTCTTCTCAAACACCAACTGGATAGATTTAATGTAATCTTATAAATCCTATGAAAGGATAGATCTTAAATAAGGTATTAAGGAGTTTGGAGAAATGGATTTAGTAGCAGATTGTCACTTCCTATTGGTAAAGTTAAGTGAGCCTGCATACGAGGAAAGGTGGCAACATTTTGAACTCCATACTCAGAGTTTTCTCAAAATGGTACTTCTAGTCGATATTAGGGTATGGGAAGATGAAATTGTGGCCTTCATGCAACCAAATTTGAATTGGCCTGAAGAAGAGCAACTTGACATCATTTCCCAGCTACGTTCAGTGGCGTGGAAAGAGAAACCAGCTATGCCGAGTACAACAGGGTAATTTTTGTTTTAGAAGAAGAAGAAGAACACGTTGAATTTCATAATTTTGTTATGGAAATGTAGTTGGAACTGTACAGAGTCCTGAAACCTCTAGCAGTTTAACAACATACACAAATCCTTTAGTGAATTGTGAATTTGTGACACATAATGATAAGGGGGCGTAGTTTAAGCTTTTGAGCGCTTTTTGAATTTTGATCGTACAGGGTGTGGGGTGATAGGTCTGTGAAACCACATTTTTGGCATTAGAGAGATAAAATAATATATTTCTAAATCTTTGTATTTATCAATGCTTCCTTTTAATTATGAATGAATTGTGTTTCTTCATGATAATTGTTCAATGTTTATCTATTAGTGTTAGGTCAAATTCAGATTTCAGAATGCTTATTTTTTCATCTCTAAGAATTTGTGTTCAGATTAATTCATCGCTCATTCATTCTTTTCAATGCCTCAAATCTCAATGTTGTACATTTCATTTCATTTAAATTCTCAATATTTTTGAAGAAAGTGTGGTTGGCACTTGGCAGTGGTAGTGGCGACAATTAATGCCATATGTGATATGAACATTTGAAGCAATTTCTTGGACAACTCATAGCTTTAATGAAACAAGATTTGTAATGATTTCATATCATTTGAATGAGTGATTTTGATAGCTTGTTAGCTTGAGGTAGAGTTCAAGTTGGCACATAGAAAGACGTCAATCGAATTAGAAATTTTAATTATACAGGCTGGTAGTGGTACTGGTGGCCCATAAATAGGGATAGTGATTCAGTGATTAGTAGATAGTGCCATAAGGGTTTTTATTTTCTAGGGTTAATAAGGATTCATGAAGAAGATGATGCAGTATTGGGGATACTGTAAATTATCCTACCTACAATTATGTAGTTAAAAAGTAATTAGTAAAAGACAAATTTCCTTCAAGTTTAGAATGGGTGAAATTGGAAAGAAGTTGATTTGATTAACCTGAATTTTCAGATGGGTTTTGAACCAGGATGAGGAGCTTTGATGGAGATAAGTGCTATCCGAATGCATAGAGGCTGCAGGTAAAATATGGGACTAGATTTGTTTCTCCTTCTATATTGTGATAGCTCCCATTTCCCCAGCATGGATGGCCAAGCAAGCCCCATGCATTTATTTTCAAAGAGACATTTGTTTTTCATCTTCTGTATGACTCTTGTTCTCAAAGGGGATAAGTATATTTTGTATCTTCACGACTCCCATTTCCCTAGGACTGATTGGAACCCCCTTTGCCCAGCATGGTTGGAAAATCCACCAGTAGAAGCTTGGAATCATGAATTTATTTTTAGAGCCACATTTATTTTTAGAGATAGATGTGTATTAGGTTTTCAGAAACAAAGCTTGGAAATTGGAATCAATTTTTAATCTATTGTAATGAGCAACAACTTGGAATAAATTATTAAATTTTGTCTATGTAAAGTACTAAAGTGACACACTGACATATGTTATTTATACAAAATGGGAGCTACAGTGTTACTCATCTGTAAAAAGATATGTAATAATGTGACATTGAAAATCAGTTGCAATAAAACAAATGGTTGTGTTGTGCTATTCTTGAATCTTCGTTATTCATTTACGTTTAAGAGTAAAGAGTTGTTTTATGAGTTTGGAACTTTAGTGTCACTGTCTATTAATAATTTAATATATTCAAATTAGTTTTTTTTCTTTTGAGTTATTGAGTAATATACTCTATGCAATATGCACTTGAGAATTCATGGTTATATCGGGCCATCGGGGGAATGCAATCATTTGTTCCACTGATGTTTATGTGTTACAACGATGTGCTTACTTTTGTTGATTCTATCGATATATCGGGGACTGGGAGTGCACCTTATGAGTTATGACTATGAGTATTCACCTTCGGGCCATCGGCAGGGTTGTGATGGGGGTTCCATCGATAAAGCATTGTTAGGCCGATGCCTATGGTATTGACTTTAAAACACATGTGTTATGTTAATTTTTTAAAGTTAATATCATAAATTAATAAATTACTCAAGTTTCAAGTTCAACCGTTGGATGAACATTTGATGTATGGTTGTAGTTACATTCTGTAATGAAATGAATAGAGCGATGGGCTTCCCATCTTAAACCTCCAGAATCACCCTATAACCGTTATATTTAGAAAGATCAACGGTTAAGATTAAGAATTTCCAACTTGTAGAGTCTAGACCTAAGACGTGTCATTCACTTTAATGTTCCAATTTCGAGAAACAAAGCATTTAAAGCACTTTGTACTTGCTAAGTGTCAACTGTCGAGTGATTAGTGTTTATTTTTAAACTTAATATCATTAACTACTCTTTCAATGCCGTTGGATGAACATTTGATGTATTTGTAGTCATTCCATAATGACATGCACAGAGCATGGGCTTCCCAACTTAAACCTCCGGAATCACCCTATAACCGTTAGATTTAAAAAGATCAACGGTGAAGGCAACTTCCTAAGACATGTCATTCACTTTAATGTTCCAATTTCGAGAAACAAAGTATTTAAAGCACTTTGTATTGCTAAGTGTCAACTCACTGTCAAGTGATTAATGTTTATTTTAAAAGTTAATATCATTAACTACTCAAGTTTCAACCGTTGGATGAACATTTGATGTATGGTTGTAGTTGCATTCCGTAATGACATACATAGAGTGATGGGCTTCCCAACTTAAACCTCCGAAATCACCCTATAACCGTTAGATTTAAAATGATCAACGGTGAAGAATTTGCAACTTGTAGTCTTGTAGACCTAACTCTTAAGTCCTAAGATGTGCCATTCACTTTTACGTTCCAATTACGAGAAAAAAAACATTTAAAGCACTTTGCACTTTGAAATTGTATAATGATTTTTAAAGTCTTCAATCTTCAGATTGCTCATTGCAGTGCACCACCCTGTTTTGGATTCCACAGTTCCACTTCCAACAATGCCATTCCAGTTTTCAAGCGTCGGGACTCATAATCTGGGTAAGTGAAAGAATTCCTACAACTACATTTCAACTTTCATCGTTTGACATTTCCTAAAATCTTATTTTGTCAAAGTTTGAAGTTTGGTTTTAGACTTTAGAGACTCAAGAATTCATTAAAATTAAGGAGGACTAATAGGTATTACTTATTAGGGATTTCAAATTACACAACTTCACATTTGTACAAGCATGTCTACCACCAGTACCACTACAAAAATGCATTATGCAGAATTGCTTGAAACCCCAGGTTTCACCGATGGGTACCATGATATTTATGATCCTGAAATCTATGGTAGGCATACCTCATAACTTAGATTTTCATCTCAAAATAAGGCTGCAGAGAAAACAGAAGTTGATAGTATCAGTGCACCGTGGGTAACTAGATTAGGGCGCATGATGTTACATGAAGTTTTCCCTTGCCCATAATTTATCATGGTCTATGCCAAAAATTATGATGATAAGAAAAGAGCAATTGTTAATAAAGATAACCAAGAAGAATTGTTATCCATTAATGCAGAAGAACTTGGAAAAGTGTTGGGGTTTACAACCGAAGAATTTGGAAACCACCACATTGACCTAGAAAAGCTTGCTAGTGATTATGAAGCAGTGGAAGAAAAGCTGAAAAATGATTTCTTAAATCAAATAGTTAAGGATAGAAACAAATTGAAAGGTGATCATAAGCCTCCTTATAATTTGGATGTTTTTAAACCATGGGTTCAGGATACTATTTCCATGCTTGCATTTTGCCTCGGTTTGGATAGCAATTTGGAAGTGGGTGCAAGCCTCCTTGAAATGGTATATAATATCCATTATACTAAAGAACATGTCAAATATAATTATACACAACACATTGAAGAATCCATGCATAAACAATTTTTAATGATTAAAGTAGGTTCCATGAAGACATTTAGGTTCACAACCTACTTGTGCTATCTTTTTCTATTCAAATTTAGAGGAATGTTTTAGAACAACAAGCTTCAGATTCAGTCCTACAGTAATGCAGAGGAAAAAAAAATGGCTTTAGTATATGAATGGACCAATGAGATAAGGATGCATGATTCTCAAAGGAACTACAATCATTTTGTAGACTACTTTTTGGCTCCATTGCATCAAGTAATTACAAATAATCCAATGCCTAGATTGCCTATGTCATGTAGAAACTGCATGCAACTAGGAAAAGAAATACAATTGGGTGATTGGTACTTGATGGAAGAATATACTGTGCTAAGATTTTATGGATCGGGAGTACAGCCATACAAACTTCCAATACATGTGACATAAAGGGTTTTTGCATTGGAATATGTAAGGCAGGTGCAGAGTGCTGATGAACTACACTTTCTCAATCAACAAAAGAAGACCTTATTTCCTTCTTTACCTTTTTCATGTGGAGGGTTCACATTCGAGAGAAAAGCATTTAGTGTGGCACATAATCTTTTGATTTTTTTTTACTTTGATCCTATCTGTCACTGGAAGTATGATCCATGTGACATCATTAAATCAATGATTGTGGCAAATAGGAATGCTGCAAATAGAATTCAACATCAAAGTAAACCCTTGCTTGAAAACTTGAGAAACAAGGATTCTTGGGATGAGGTCAAAATAGCAATGGAGAAAAGTGCTATTGAGAATGGTATTTCTTTTGAACAATTGTCAGCAGAAATTATGGCATTGCACCAAAAGACAATCAGGACATACAAAAATTTTTATGTAAAAAGTGATAAACCATCTAGTGGAGTAAAAATTCTAGGTTCTCTAGAGATGAAACTTATAGATAAAAAATGGCCACAATAAAAAATTATTGCCTTTTGGTCTATGAGGAAGAACCTAGGTGATCCAAGAGCTCTTGAAGAGTATGATAATAACGAAGAAGATGAAGAATTTAGCAAATTGTGGAATATAGAGCATGGGAATCCTGATGGAAGTGATGAATCTGATGATGATATTGATATGGAAGAAGAAGAACAAAGCCATGCCAATTACAAACCTGATTTAAGTGAGGCCGCAAAAGCAGAATATGCTTCAACATATACTTTAGGAGCAACCATACTTGAAAAAACTGGTTATGAAGGTGGTCCTTTGGGGTCCAAAGGACAAGGTAGAGGCCCTTGGACAATACAAAGTGTTGAGCATAGAAAAACAGTTGATAAATTCGATCTTGGGATTGGAGGTGAAAAAGTAGACCTAGGGGATACAAGACAAAATCAATTTGTTAGAGCTTCTAGTCCTCATCCTCATGGTCAGATACAATCACAACTAGGACATGCCCTTGGTGGCGATGGTATGTGTAGTAGTATTAGTAGTGGTCAACATGTGCAACAATGAAAAATTACACACAATATTAAGAGGAAAACAAAAAAAGATACCACAGAAACACCAAGTGATCAAGGCAATCAAAAGAGGCAAAGGATTTTGACAGGTCAAAGTCACACTATCGGTGGATCCACCAGTACCACAAAGGAGTTATTTACAGAAACTCCCACAAATCAAGTTAGTGTGGGTGTGACATCATTAGCAACTTCAAGTACTCCTATTCCTTCGCCATTCAAGCATTCCATTGTTCCTGCCTTCCCAGGTTATGATTTCATTGAAGAGTTTAAAAAGAAATCAGACTTGAATAAAAAAGAAAAGAAGCAACTGATGGAGAGTGCGTCTGATGTAACTTCAGAGACTGCAAAAACCATGGCATTACCCACATTTGACACAAATAAAGAAATCATGGAGTACATAATTGTTGTTCCCACAGTTTTAAAAAAAACCAATAAATCGGATGGATCGATCTAAATACCAAGTAACCAATTTTCAATTGGATTTTTCTGGCCTGAAAAATACTGACAAAATTAATGTATCAAAGAAGAACAATGAATTGGTGTACACATCATTGCTAAAGCAAGATAGAGAGAAGAAAAGGTTGCATACCCAAATAGAAAAGTTACGGGAAGACCTAGCAAGTGAGAAAGCAACGAGGAAAGCAACAAATAACAAGAGGAATGAATTAGAAAAAAGAATAATAAAATCTGCCTCTACATCAGCAAGCAATGAGGATAAATCAAATGAGAGAGAAGTGAATGACTTGAAGCGAAGGCTAGATGAGAGCAACACGAAATATGATGAGGAAAAATCCACTTCAGAAAAATTAAGACTAAACATTGCAAATGGAAATGCAGAGTGTGAACAAAAATTGGAGAAATAGAGAAAAACAAATAAAAGATTGGAGATAGAGCTGACGGAAGCAAAAGAAGAAATTAAGTCTTCTCAAAATAAGTTATCTACATTTTGTAGAGATACAGTGAGGCATATGAAACAAAAGATCTGGGATGAAATAATGCAGAGGTTTGATCATTTGTGTGACATGTTTCAATTGATTGATGCTACTAGACAACATTATAAGAAGCTCAACAAATATTTAGTGGACAACAAAAAGGTGTTGGAATTAGAGAAATCTGCAAATGAAGTTCTACAAACAATTTACAAAGCTAGTGACAATGATCTGAAATCAAAAGGGATTACTAATCGGATTGAAACCTTAATGAAGTTTTCATCTATCATTGAAAATTGTTCGAGAATGTCTGGAACAAAGGAATATTTGCATTTGGTTGCAGACAAGATGAAGGTGGTGGATGAAAAGGTAAGGAACTTCACAGAGCTTGGTTTTCAAGAGCCTTTTGACACAAATGAGTGATTCATTGGAAAGGATGCTTTCAAAAAGAAGATGGAAGGTGCAAGGAAGATTGAATTGGACCAGTTTCCTCAGAACCAAGATGTGAAATATTTGGATTCCATTAGAACACTGATAACCTTGAATGCAAAATTGACTGAAGAATTCAAGATAGGTTCCATTTCCAATTACAATCAAGAAATGTTAACAAAAATTCAAGTCAAACAACATCAGTTAGAGCAAATGGCAATTCCACCACCCGAAGAGTGGAAGTTGCTAGAAAAGTTGATACAGTGACTTGATTTATTATTTTCAATCTTTGATAATATGAGTTTCGAAGTTCCAACTCAGCTCTGTGCAGACTTGTCTTTGGGCATTGGAAAGATTTTGCATTGCCAATGCCAATATGTACTCCTTCATGTGAAATTCAATTAAAAAGCTCAAATTCAGACTTTAGTAATGTGATGATGTTCAATTATCTGGATTCTGTATTATTTATTTTATCATTTGAACTAGTGATGAACTGTTATGTTAGCTCATTATATTTACTTCTTGGTAGAGCTAAAGCTTATACGTTATGGATGTTGAATTGTTAGCTTCTGTTATGTTTTGACTAAAAATCTCGATCAGTATCCACCAACTTACACCTCACCCACATCCCACATACTGCAAAAATACACTACATTTGATTTTATGATTAGCACAAATTGCAGGGATTTGTGTGAAAAGATCCATTTTGTGGCCCACATTACTACTTGATCAATGATCATGTCCATAAATAAATCTAAAACTCATGGTCACAACCCCTATTCTTGAAGAATTCAAATTCAATGTACTGACAAATTGAATAACACAAATAATTTGAATAACATAACTAGCCACTTTGGAGACAACCAAATAAGTTAATAACTTATAAGCATATGAATCCACAATAGTTGAACACTTGAAAGAAAATCAGTAAATATGTGTACCCTTCTCCATTGTATTGATCTTCAAAGTTCAAATGATATGCATTATAAAAATAGTTTATGCTATGAGATGGATGGGCGAATTGGTGCAATCTATTATCTATCTTCTTACTATTTTCTACTCTAAAGTCTAATTAAAAATGATGTGATGATCCATTGATCTCCTATTGGGGTCTTGATCTCTCTTATATATGACAAGCAATAAGCTAAAAACCCCTTGCAAAAAGTCATGACGTTTTTACAACTAAACATAACTCAAATTATAAATAAAACAATGCCGCAGGTGAATGCACCGATCCGTTTATCTCCAAGCAGAAGCCAGTGACCACTGACCACCTAAGATCTATTCAAGGCTTCTACTCCATGATAGGGCACTCATCATGCTATCGGTTGGAATTCTTCCTCTGAATCTGATGGTTGTCCCATTGGATTTGATTCTGACAAATCTACAGTTTGGCTAATAAACATATTGACTGTAGAGAGGTGATGGATGTACTCCTGTTCAGCATAGGTGTCCACATTAGAGATCGTCTCTTTCATATCATATTCCAGAGACATTATTTTTTCGAGTTGCTTATGACTATTTTGTAAAATCATAGCCTCTTCATTTATTTCTTGCAACGCAGTATTTAGAAGCCCATCAAGCTCTTCCTTCCAATCATCATATTCTCATGGGTTTCTAATGCCAAAATGAAGTGTCGGGAGTGGGACTAAATCAAAGCAGTCGAAATCTTCCCTAAGCCTGTTATGATATCCTTTATGTGATTTTACCAACTTGTTATATGTCAGCAATATTTGTCCTTTCATGGCATTCTTATCTACGAGCTCATTTTTTTCTCCATCATTCTAGGCTGCAATTGTTCATTCTCCACCAATGCAATAAGTGTCTGATTGAATACTTCCCAATATTCAATAACACATTTCATCATTTTATTGAACCTTTCTTTTATCATTTCAGATATAGTGTTATATTTGATGGTTTTCAATTCTTTCTCCAATTCTTTGCATTTCCCTTGGGATTTCAGATGGCAATTCTTCCAGTAGGCTGCATCAACCAATGCATCAAGCACTCTCTTATCTTTTTCAAGCCATGGGGAGTACAACTCTGATGTGGAGGAGGAAGATGTTTTTTCTCGCTGATTTGCTAGCTCCTTCTTCAGTTTGTCATTTTCCTGAATTAGTTTATCGATCTATGCTTTGGTAAATTTTTCCACATTTATGTTCAATTCTGTTGTCTCCATAGGGTTGGTATCCACTACTCGTTGAACCAAGAGATGACCAAACACTTGGTTTGGATTACTAATTATAGCAGGTCTTTTATCATGGGGATACAGTGACCAAATAAGCAAGGTGGCTTTGTCTGGGGTGTACCCAGATCCTGAATACATTTTGTCACCTGCTTCTTCTGTTAAGTTCATTGTCGTATCCCCTCTTTTTCTGAAGCTATCAAATACAATTGAAGAGCTAATATCCCACCCTGGTAGGAGCAACACTCTATCTTCTTGAAGCAATTCCCTACCTCTTTTAGGAGTGATGGACTCCATTTCCTTTTCTACCTCCCTTTTCAATTCCTCCAAAGCGGTTGCCTCATGTTCAAGATTGATATCCTGTATCTGTTGTCTCATTTTTCTACCTTTATATTCATAAAAAAATGATTTAAATTCAAAAGATTTAACAAAATCATAATCAGAAATAAATTGTTGTCTAGCCATGACCCTCACATCATCAGATAGTTCATTTGATGCCTCAAATCTTACAATATTCTTCTCTTGAGCGGGATCATACTGTGCAATCACATGAACACTGATTTGTTTGACCTGCTCACCCTCTTCATCACTCTGCTCTTCTTCACTTATATCAATATTTATAAAAAAACATACCTCAGGAGTAGGTTGTGAAGGTATGTAATCCAAGGGCTCTATGTCTTCAACTTGTACTACTAAATAGGTTGCATGAGGTGCATCAAAAACAATTGGGGGAACATCATTTACCAGTTCATTGACATGAGCGATGAGTTGCTCAATTCTTGTTAAAGGATCCTGTATCTCACCAAATGCCTTTGAATAAGATGGGACATTTTTCCTCTTCCATTCCTCTGCAAGCATAATCTTGTTATAGGTGGCCATTCTTTCCTTGGTGGAAGCCTCATCATGGTTTCTTATGACATCTTCGATTGAGAACAAATGTTCATAACCTGATAGCCCCTACGATAATCGCGCCTTTTGAATAAAACCTTCTGCATCAAATTGTTTCCTTACATCACCTAGAGGTAGGTTGTATTGTGCTAATTTACCATCAATTTATCCATATCCTTCATTGGCAACCACTATAAAGTCTCCAAAACATAAGGTGTTGGGCATAATTGATTTTTTGCTATGTCCTTTGAGGTTTTTGGAATCAGATTTTGCCAATTGCCTCACAATTTCTAAAAAAGAAATTCGGTCAGGAACTACTCATGGAATCAAGTGTGGAGCCCCTTCAAACCCATAAACCCTTATTACTGTGCAATTAGGGAAAGCATACCAGTCTCCCTAGTTATGATTCACTTTATTTCTCTGGTCATTTTCCTTTGGTCTTAGAAATCTTTGTACTTCTGGGGATAGGTTATAGTTGCACGGATACCCTAGCAAATTCATCAATGGTTTTACAAAAAAATCTTCAAAATAAAGGTAATGAGACCTTCCAAATCGACTATCCCACAATGAAGTCCACATTTGTACAGGTTTAAAATCTCCATTTTCATCTGTATCTTTTATCCTTAATTCTTCACTCCAGACCCCTTTGACTTGTCCCTCGTACAATAGCAAATGCATAAGCAAAGAATAGTGTTCAAAATTAATATTATCACTATTATTTTTAATCTTTTCGAGCCCTTGATGTAGGGCGTTGGCCAAGTAGCTAGCATAATCAAATGGCCTGGCATCCTTGCTCTGTATGTCTGCAGCTAAGACCATTGGGGTAATTGACATGAGAGGTGGAACCTCTACTCCCAAAACTTGACCAGCTGAATAATAGGTGTATCGGAAATACTCTTCGAACAAATCTTCATGGAAAGGAGGGTTTTCACTGCTAGAGAACCTCCTGAGTTGGAATCCATCATCCTTGGGCCTATGCAAAGGTAATATCCATCTCTTATAGCTGGTATCCATGTGGTGATACTCTGTCAAGAGATCTTTGAGTGTGAATGATAAATTCAGTGAACACTCTAACTGAAAGACATTAGAAATGAGATCCCTAGAAATAACAAGCATGTCACCCCTGCCATGTGACTGAATAGTTATTTTCTTGGGGTCATATCTAATAGCAAGAGCTTTAATTAGCTCTACGTTCACAAACACATTGGGCACCACAAGTCTTCCTAGGTTCAACCCCCATGGATTGCAAACTGGTTGGAACCTAAATTTTTTTCTATAATGGTACATGAAGAGGTCGTACCCTCGTTGTGGTGTCCAAATATCCCCTAAGCCCTTATGTTTGTCCCATAATCGATCCATGGAAGGATTCATTTGAGCACTCCTCTTGGGTCTCGGCCCCGACCCAGGACATTGATCTATTAGGTCTTCACTTAGGAGTCTCTTAGGCTTTTCTGTTTTCTATTTTTTAGCTTTAGGTTTGTCTGTACTCTCTTCCATTATTTAAATCTTAAGCTTTTGAGTAAAATAGCTTCTCAGTTGGGTCTGAAAGTGAAGTACTTACATGAGTCTTGCCGAGTCACCTCCATAATCCACCAGTCTTTTCTACGTTAGAACTCCAAGTTTTTGCCTTTCTGCTTCTGCCCTAAGCAAAATCTTCTAGGATTTTGTAACAACTATGCGATCAACTTGTGATATAATTCACTTCAATTCTAGTTCATAAATGGACCACAACACGATGCCACGGGATGTCACATCAGTCTTTCACCGATAGCCACCCTCTCCACTGATGGACACCTATCCTTCATTCTATTGGTGGGATGCTAGATAATGTTTCCCCGATGCACCATAATTCCCTTGATATACTTTATGGATTCGATAATTCATGCCCATGGCCATGGGCCATGGTTATAATTCATGGTTACTTTTGTTGACAACTTGACTCTATCGGTATATCGGGAGAGCACCTTAGGAGTCAGCCCGATAGATTATTGTTACACCGATACTAGGTTGTGAGCTATTTTTATTGGGCCATTGGCGGGATTGTGATGGGGCTCCGCCGATGAAGCATTGTTAGGCCGATGGTATTGAGTTTTTTTAGCAATGGGGGAAGGACTACGTCACTACGAAATTTCAAATTTTGTTTAATTACACTGAAAGTGTTATACAGTGAAAGCAACAAAGGAATATCCGTAAAATTTTTGAATCTTCATTGAAAATGACAGGCAAGTGGAAGTGTGTGCTCCTTAAAAATAACAAGCACATAGAATGTTTTTTTTTTTTCTATTTTTCAAATTTTTGAAAATTAAAATCTTCCCAATAAATAGTTGTTAATTTAAATACTTTTGGATTAAAATTACAAACTAAGATATGTATGCTTAAATAGTTTTTTATATATTATATTAATTAATATATATAAAAATAGTAGAAATAGCTGTTTATATATATTATTAGTTTTTCATATATTTTATTAATTAATATTATAATAAACAATGTTAAGTATTGATAACTTTCAACATTCTTTATATATATTATTAATTAATATATGTATACTAGTATTTATGGATGCAATGTGAATGTAGGCTATAATATGGATCTTGTCACACAAATTTCTACAATTTGCATTGTTCATAAAATCAAAGTGTGGTATATTTTTGTGATTATTGATAAAATAAGATAATTCAAGCCCATGGTCATAAATTATAATTCATGCCCATGGTCATAAATTATAATTCATGGTTACTTTTGTTGACAACTTGACTCTATCGGTATATCAAGAGAGCACCTTAGGAGTCAGCCCGATAGAGTATTGTTACACCAATACTAGGTTGTGAGCTATTTTTATTGAGCCATCGATAGGATTGTGATGGGGGTTCCGCCGATGAAGCATTGTTAGGCCGATGCCCGATGGTATTGAATCTTATATAATTTATAAAATATCATTAACTACGTTACTACAGTTTGAATTTGGCATATGTATTATGATTCATGAAGTGCAATATAATATAAAATATTATGGAGACTTGGACTACAATATAAAATAAAATATTCTGAACTTGAAGTGCAATGATACACAATTTATTTGAATACAATATACAAAATCATCAACTACAATTTGGAATATGATTCAAGCTGACATGCAGTGCTTGAGTGCAATATAAAATAAGATATCATGAACATGAAGTGCAATGATTCGCAATTTCAATGTTCATTGAATACAATATAAAATATCATCAGACATCAACTATAGTTTGGACTTTCGATCAATGGAAACTAATTCTTGAAGTGCAGAAAAAATACCTAAAACCTGCTAATTATCTCCCATTTCCCAAACGAAGTCAGGGTCCTCAAACCGATCCTCATCTTCAAATAAAGTAAAAGAGTCATCTTGATTCTGAGACTGCTCTGCAGTTTCTTCGACTTGTGTCTCAAATTCAACATTCATTGTTTGATTTGTGTCAATTTCAATATCATTGTCATCTCTCCTAGGCCCAGTCCCATTGCCACTACCACTAGTACTGACGGCTGTTGGAATTGGAGAGCCTGTGTTGCACAACTTGGTCCCTCTTCTTTGACATGTGGACCTCCAGATTGCGAGTGTCCTTTCAAAAGGAAATTTTTTGACATTATACGCAGTTCCTTTCATCCTCAAGAAATTTTCCAAATTCTTGTCCAGTTTGTTTCTTAACTTTAATTTCAAAAACCCCAATGTACTGAAAACTCTCTCATCCTCCACCGACCCCAATATCATTGTTTGACATAAATCAACAAGTTTGAAATATTCTGACATCGAACCACGCAATATTTCACTCTAACCTAAGCTTGTCCAAACCTTTTTTATTGATCCCGGTTCAAAGGCCTTCTCCTTGCCCATGGATTTATACTGCTCCCTCATAGCTGTTGCAAAAATCCGAGATTGCTTTCTAATCTTTTATTTATCTAAAATTCCTTCTATTATTTGTTCATTGTATGTTACCTTTTCTGAAAACTGTTCAATCAAGATTTTTACTTGATCATGAAAATATTTTGGACTATCTCGGTGTACCCAAAATTGAGGATACACAATACCCATGGGTTCAAGTATTTCATGTCAAAGGAATCTTTCACAAATCTCTGAGGAAAGAGATTTTGCAATTTCCTTCAAATTATCACTAACAGATTTAACAATGCCATTAAAATCTTCCTCATTAACAGGTACTTCTTTTCTAGAGTGCTTGTCAGTGCCTGTCTTACAATGGTACATTGGTATCTCATGTCCACATACACAAATACATAAGTGCTCGCTTGCATTAAACTATAAATAATTATCAAGATTATTCAAATTAGTAATTTTCTGCCACATCAAATAATTTATGCCTTCTTGTGTTAGATCTAGATATAGATGATCGAGGGCCAAGCATGTAAGTTTACGTAGATTGGCATATTCATAAATATACATAGTTCTGTCTTGGGATTTCTTCAAAAGATTGTTCATCTCATCTAGCATGGGGAGAAGACTAGCTAAAAGTCAAGAGTGTCTCTATATCACTTAAGCTATGTAAGAGGTTAGGAGCTTTGTCTACTGTGCTGCGATGCTCGTACATCACTCCAATCAAGGATTGATATTCTGAAAGAACTCGTTGCACTGGTCCATGCAGGGAGATCCATCTGGTATCGACATCCTTGAGAAGCTTGTTTCTAGGTGTTATTCTCTCAGCAAAATGTTGAAATTAAAGGAGACGTTTGGGACTTCGGAAGAAGTATGCGTAGATATCGCGAACTAGATTTTCAACTTTTGATACTGTAGGAAACTTGCTTACAATTTTGAATGCTACATTCATTTTGTGGGCCATGCAGTGAATGCCAAGCATGTATGGTGCACAAGTAGTTTGTAACTTTATGCAAAGACCGCTCCTTTGACCTTGCATCACTGCAGCTCCATCAACTCCTACACACACCAACTTTTTGGCAATTGTCAACTCATCCATACCTACAATTTCATTCAAAGATTTCTTGACTAGTTCAAATAGATTTTGCGATGTTGAACTGTCCTTTATTTTATGAACACAAAGAAGATGAGCTTGGCGAACATGTTGTTCTATAGTATATGAATGCATACAAACCCAAGAAGTATTGTCTACTACAGTAACTTCATCTAAAGATAATGCAATGAAATTTGACTCTTTTAATTTCTCCTTGAAATCTTGCTTTTCCACTGTAGCAAGATAGTTCGCCCATTCCCATCCAGCGTTTACTGACCAATGTGAGAAGGGAAAGTGGGGAACACTCAAATAAGATAATAAATAAAAATATTCTGGGTAGTCTGTCATAGGATGCCCCATGGACAAAATATGAAAAACAACACTCATTTGAATAGTTTTTGACAGATTTGCTATTGCCATGGCTTTTCCAAAATGACCCTCAAGTGTACCTTCACATTTTTTAATCTTCGACATTCCATGGTTATGCTCTCTATAATCTGTGGCATACTTAACGTGAAGACATTCTTCCTTTGATATCCATTGTACGACTGATTGTTCCTTTCCATCTATGATTTGTTTTTCGTAAACTTTGCCGATATGCTTTTCTATAGTGTCAAGCTTTAGCTGCATTGTCTTGTCTCTTCCACATTTCCAACTAAAAATCTTACATCTGACCTCTGTTGCCCTTTCAATATAATTTTCGTTTGATACCCCCACTGGTTCAAGGAATGGGTACTTCGACAACCAACCAATTTGAAAATTCCTTGTCATTTCCCACTCATGCCCCAATTTTGCTTTTCCTTTTCTTTTCTTGCTACCAACATCATCCTCATCCAAGTTGATTATCTCATTCTGGCTATCTAGGGTATCCCTTGGAACATCTTCTGTGGTATTGCCATCCTCATTTGATACATTTTGATTTAACACAATGACAATCTCACCTTGACCTTCTTATGGCGGAAGAGTTGATGATGCATCTCCATCTTCAATAATATTTGGTGGAAGAGTTGATGGTGTAGCTCCACCTTGATCTGATGGATTAGAATCTTTGCCAATTCCAAAGTAAGACTGTATGGTACCTCCCCGTTTTGGGTGTTTTGATGGCCTCCCAGTCTCTTCATTACTCACCTGCTTAGGAGTCTTACCCTTGCTGCTTGACATATTGATCTCACTTCAAATAAAAGCTGGAAAAAATTGTCTTCTTGTTTAAGAAAGACAAACCGACAGAGAATATAGATCCCATTCCCTACTTAAAATTATGTTTAAGACTGAAGCAAGAATGGAAAATAGATAAAGAAATCTTATTATTATAACTAATAGTCTAATAACTAATAACAATATGAAGAAATGATCACTCACCTTTGAGTCTACATTTTCGGCTTTCGCTGACTTCTGAATTGAGAAGTAGAACCTCAGAACTGAACAAAATGTGTAAAACCAAACAAAATGTGTAAGAACAAATAAAAGTTTCAATTGTATTTATATCAATCCATATTTGGCGAATTCCACGGGATTTTGAATGGTATGTTAAAAATTTGGCGAATCCCGCGTGCTTATACAATGATACCTTGAAATTTTCAAGGTGAAATAGGTCCTCATAAGCAACTATTTATAAATTTAATTGGCGAAATGGGTCTTCACAAGCAACTATTTGTAAATTTTAATTGGCGAAATGGGTCTTCATATAATGTTGTTTTAATAGTATTGGCGAATATGTAGGTGACTTTGACATGCTCCCTGGGATTCCAAGCAAAAATATTGATTGGTGCATTGGAAACGCGTAGTCTGTTATGGCGAATTTATTGCCTAAACATGCCTTGTAAAAAAAACTACTAGCGAATGGACATGCATTGGACCGATAGTCTGTGAATTCTTGGCAATTTGAACACCCTGTAGATACGATAGATTCGCCAAATTTGAATTGCCAGATTCCTAGAATTTGCCAATTGGTGAAGATTCACCACTAAAGTTATCCCTGGATATAGGAGAAATGTGAAATAATTTTTTTAGCTATCTCATTGAATATTTTAATTCAAAATGGGAGTCAAGAAAACCATTCCATGGCCTTCCCTCCTAATATTCTTGGAAAGAGGTGCATAATATATGTATCTATAGACACCTAAAAATGTCTTGATTATATTAAACATCTTGATTTCATCTACTAACATCATTTCCTTCATAATTTATCCAATTCCTCTACTTTATTAAATAATGTTTAATTATTTAGTTAAATTCACTTTATTCCTCTATTAATCGAATAATCAAGGTTATTTGATAAATTCATCATAATTCATCATTTTCTCCCTTTTGATTGAATAATTCCAAATTATTTAATTAAAATACTAATAATCCTTCTTGATTAAGTTATTCACAATTATTTATTTAAATATCTTCATTCTTCCAACTTGCACAATTAAATGATTTTAATAATTGTTTAATTACCTAATTTTCCTCCAATCCTTCAACTTGCACAAAGAATATTCCCTTTTCAAAATTCAAATTCTTCCCTCCAACTCAAAATATCTCCAACATATCTTCATGAATTAAGGGATATTATTATCTCATGGATTATGAACCCTTGATTAATCCTTGATCTACACCTTCATGGAATATGAACCATTGATTTAATCCTTGATCCACACTCACATCCTTAATTTCCTCTCATTCAATGATTATCATTTTTAATCATGAACATTGATTAGAATTGCTAAAATCTATAAATACCAAGCCTTTTCAACATTAATTCATTCAGAATCCTTCTAAGCATCCTTACTCTCTAAAATTATTAACTCATTTCTTGATCATTTTAGATATTATATTGTGAATCAATAATCTTCAATCAAAGCTTTGGAAACATGGATAATGCATAAAAATTGAGCAATCCACATCCACATCACAATTATGCACACTTCAATTTGGGATTAAGAATTTACAACTTACACTTTTGAAATTTGGTGTTTGAAAATTAAACCAAACTTTTGAATCCTTGGTACACTTAAAATGAATTGTTTGGTGTGTTTGGTAGGTTAGTGTGTATATATTCTCTTTCCTTGTGCCATAGTACGATCTTGAAAATTAGAAATACCACCAACTTGCATATTTTTTGTAAACCTTGAGTTCTAGTGTTACGTATGCTCTCCTCATGTGACTCCCAAGAATGAACTTGAGGACCAAAAGAAACACTAGTTACATTTATTTCTAGGAGGAGAATTTATTGGGGGCCTCATCACCCAAAGTTTTGATCTCAAGAACAATTCTTAGCAGGCTATATAAAGGGGCAGAATGAAAGTCGTACCCCAAGGAGTAGCAAGCATCCTTCAAGCCAAGCCCCATGATCCCCAGTCCACCAGGAAAGGGTGGTCATGAGTAGAGAGGAGATCCCTCTCAACTCAAGCATATTTAATGAGCTCTCTATTAATGGTAGACCACTACTAGATGAACTTGTAAAATCTAGAAGCCTATGAGGCATTTGTAAATCGTCGGCTTAAAGTGGTGAAATGTACAAGTATCAATATGTGAAGTTACTTGCTATGTACCAAAATTTGTTGATGTGACAATAATCCCTTGTGATGAGTTTGATTAATAGCTAGTTATCTCTTATTTATTTCATATCTTTCAAAAAATTTAAGATGCTCATTTCATATACATTCCTAAACTTATATACCTTTTATATCTTTTAAGCCATCGAAACCAAACTTTGATGTGGAAATATGATTATGATATGATGATATTTGCATGGATGAATGTGTGAATGTGTATGAAATTTAGTGTGAATCTGTGTTTGAATTATGATTGTTAATGGTATGCATGATCTAGATGAAACCGAATCCTTATAGCTAGAAGAATAACAACCTACAACAACTAGAGAAATCAACCCATAGCCAAAGGATTCCAGGCCGATTATAGGGGAGATTCTAAGGATTTTGGAAATGTGACAATTCCAAAAATGATGGAAGTAAACATTGGAGTGGTCAATTATGAGTCATCAAAGCATTCAATAAGATGATGGAGGAAATAAGGAGTTTGGAGTAATCAAGAAACTAATGTGACTATTTGTACAAAGAACAACTCTGTCATATCATTAAAATAGAGTAACAAACCTATTTTTATTCTTATATCTTTTATAGTTATAGTTTCAATTGCAAAGAATTTGCCTCTCTCTATTTTGGAGGAGAGTGGACATCTTCATTTAATTTCCATTTTCAATCCTTATGCAAATAAACCTCCTCTTGAACCTATATAGTTTGATCGGTGGTTGAGGAGTAGATCCAGTTGGAAGATATGTTTTGATAGTTATAGTTTTGTTTCAAAAATAATATCTTTGTTAGTTTTCTATTATGCATTCATGAATGATAAATCTGTGAAGATTCTTGTCAAATTGTAGAGTTCAGTTATATGCAATAAAGATGTTCTAGTTTACTATTATGGTTAGTTGAATCAAGTACCACATATTTGGTTTTTCTTGTGGGTATAAAAACTTGGGAAAGGGCCACTTAAGGTACTATTCACCCACCTTCATTTTTGTTGTTAATTTAGATGTTTTCATTATTGCATGCATTTCAATGGATTCTTCATTACATGCACATAAATGATATTTAGTCTCATGCTTTAATTTTTGTAATGCATCCTTGATTCATGCTTTGGAGTGAGTCAATTAGTTATAAGTAAGAATCAAAAGTTCTAGTGAAATTGCAGTGTTCAATTTTAGCAGTTCACAGTTACAACCTTAAGTCAAAGGTACCTGCAACATTAGTAACATATTAAGTTATTTCCCTTATTTTATAATTTATGCTTTATTTTCCTTTTCTAGTCTTTAATGTTTTCCTGCACATGTGTAAAGCACCTATACTTGATGCTATAGGCTATGTAGAGTCTGTGAATGCACATACAATTCCAACATCATCAAAATCTTACGAAGCCCTGGTTGATAATTTAATTGAGTCTTTGCAAGGGTTTAGTGGACTATTTAGTTAGGAACCCTTCCTTTGAATTGTGTGTCTAACGCCAAGTTGACTGGACATTAGTAAGGCCTTACATTATTGGTGTCATTTTTGGGGATGGTACTACATTCAAGATTCTCATGTGTTATTTCAAAGCTTTCATAGATAAATTTTATCTTCAACATTAGGGTAATTAGGATTTAGTTATCAATACAAAAAAACTTTACTAAAAATTTTTAGGAGTCGTTGATCCAAAGAGTCAGAACTATTGTATGCAGAGGTGACAAGATTCTCTAGGAATATTTCTCCCCTCAACACATGAATATTTAGAGGATATTGAGGATCATAGTGAATAGAGTGAGGGTATTCTTGAAGAAGAATCATACCTAACACCGATATCCATGCTAGATACATAGGAGACTTCCCATACACATATCATCACCATGAGTGATGATTTAGTGGAAGATCCACTAGAGAATGTAACATTTGAGTTCCCCATTTCCAACCAAGAGAGAGCATTTGCATTATAGAACATACCTCCTTCAACATTACCTATCTTCTATGGGTTGGTCACAAAGGACCCAGATACAATATTTGAGTTTGATGTGCTATGCATAAGTTATGATTATACTACATATGCACATAGGCTCAAATTATTTCTAGTAACCTTGAAGGATGCCACTCTAAGATGGTTTATGAGTTTGGGAAGAGATGTTGTTCCAAATTGGAATACCATGGAGACAAAGTTCCTAGAGAAGGAATAGGACTATTGTAGAGGAATATATAGAAAGAGAGATGACATCTTCAGGATGTCACAAAAGGAGGATGAATCCCTAGAAGACTACTTGGAAAGGTTTTAGTTTTTCCTTAAGAAATCCCACCAAAACAAATTCTCTAATGAGTCTTTATAATTAATATTGTTAAGGGGGATTAATGAGGATTGCATGGATGCACTTAACCTCATTGGGGAAAGATATATCTCTCAAGCACCATTTGAGGATATTTGTAAGGCATGTAGGAACTATTCCAGGTCTTTCATAAACAATGGAAAAATCAAAACATAAATTACTAGTAGCCACAATAGCCCTTGTGGCCACAAAGATAAACCATTATGTCAAACCCAAAAAATCTAGCATCATAACCACTTAGAGCACCTCAACTGCTAGCATAGATTGCACCTAACCCCAATAGCAAGCTTGTTCAAAAATCCTACACTAATGAAGTTGCTGAATACTCTACTTATGGGGTAGAGGTGAGTGATGTCCACCTCAGATCAAGGAAAACTTTGGTTGGACCTTCATCCCTTTAAATCATTGATTTGATTGATGAAGAACCCCAACAGAGACCTTGGACACCCAATATAAGGAGCTCGAGTCAAATCGGGTTAACCAAACGATTCCAAGTCTAGAGCCTCCATTCCTTGAAAGATTAGTAGTTCAAAGACATCAAACAAAAGCTTAAAATAATCTATTGAGACAACTTAAAGATGTTTGTATAAAAATAATCTTTATCTGAGCCATTAAGGAGTTTCTTATCTACACCAAAATAGTGAGATAACCTTTCCTTAAAAATATAGGTAGGAAAAGGAAAGATGCTTAGATAGTACAAGTCCTAGGTCAACTTGCAAGGATTATGTTGGGGAATATAGTTGTTCCCAATAATTTAGACCCTAGGAGTCTTGTGGTGGATGTAAAGATAAATGACACTCTCATTAAGAACACCCTAATTGAATTAGGAGCAACTATCAATGTAATGAATAAAGAGACAATGAAGTTGTCATAGTTGATAGAACTTAGACCTACACCTACTATTCTAAAATTGGTAGATAGGTCCACAGTCAAACTTGAGGGTATAATTGAAGACTTGGTGATAAAATTGGATTCATTGGAGTACCCTACATATTTCATGGTGTTGCAACCAAAGAATAATCTTACAAGTTACCCACTCATTTTAGGAAGACCTTGGATGGTAACAAAAGATTCCTTCATAGGTTGTAGGTCTAGGAATATGATTATCTCTATTGGAAATGTGATTGAGAAATGAGTCCTTTATCCACCAGCCTAACCACATGCAAACCTAGAATAAACCATTTGGCCTTCCCTATATGAGGAGGATTAATAATCCTTGCAAGCCTTGATGAATATTAAACGTAATCCACTGTTAGAACACCAAGATGAAGATGAATTGATAGTAAACATCATGAAAAATGACTATGGTAGGGACCCACAGGATCAAGGTTGCTTGTCATGTTTACAAGATCCTCTAAAAAATGTTATCCCCGATAGTTCATCTTGGTCAATTTTCCAAATATTTCACAATTTATTACCTCACCAATGTATTCCAAACATAGCAAGAATTGACATCTCATTTGTGAAAACAACATCCAAGACTTTAGAGATCATGTTAACAACCAATTAAAAAATATACAAGAAAACTCATTAATGAAAGTGTTGCAAGCACACAGATCCTTTGCATGGGATTATCATGACATGATGGGATAAACCAAGAATTGTGCATACATAGGATTTACATAAATGATGGTTTTAAACCCATAAGACAACCACAAAGGAGAATGAACCCTATAGTCAGGGACATAGTTAAAACATAATTGCAAAAATTACTTGATGCAAACTTTATATATCCTATCCCTGATAGTCAAAGGGTGTCACCTCTAGTAATTGTTCCAAAGAAAGGATGAAAGTGGAGAGTATGTGTAGATTACCGATAATTAAATTTTGAAATTAGGAAGGACCACTTTCCACTCCCCTTCATTGACCAAGTGCTTGATTCATTAGTAGGAAAAAGGTACTCCTTTCGGAATAGATTTAGTGGCTACAAAAAGGTTAAGATTTCCAAAAAGACCAAGACAAGACAACATTTACATGCCCTTGGGGCACATATGCTTACTTTGTCCTATCATTTTGCCTATGTAATGCAACTGCCACGTTCCAAAGGGCAGTATTGAGTATATTCTCAGATTTTTCCGATGATTCCATGGAGGTTTACGTAGATGGTTTCACAACATATGTAAATAGATATGATGAAGCACTTGAAAATTTAGAGAAGGTGCAAAAAAGGTGTCGTGAACACAACTTATCTCTAAGTCATGAAAAATATTTCATGATGATGATAGAAGGGATTGTATTAGGACATTTTATGTGAAATGAAGGAATTCAAGTGGACCCCAACAAAATTGAAGTAATCTCAACACTCCCTATGCCTCAAAGATAAAATAATGTTAGAATTTTCCTAGGAAATGCTTGGTATTACAAGAGATTTATTCAAGGATTTTGTAAACTTACATCTCCATTATTTGTGTTATTTTCCAAAGATGCAGAATTTGAATGGACAACTATTTATCAACACTCTTTTGAAGCACTCAAGGAGGCATTGACTAAGACCCCTATCTTGAGAGGAACAAATTGGGCCTTACCTTTCCATATCGATAAAAATGACAACAAGGAGTATGCAATATATGTTTCAATGGGTTGTGGATTTTATCGTGGTTAGATTAAATAAAACCCAAAGAAGATTATGAAGAACAAAGAAAGCATAAAATAGGAATAGTTATACCAGATATCCGTCGAAGCTTCCATGATTCACCTCCATAACACCTTCTAGCTTGTAGCATATGATTGTTGCCCTCAGATTTGAGTGTGAGAAAATTGACTATGCCATTGTCCTATGCAAGTTTTGAAGGATTTGAATGACAAAAAATTATGACAAAGGATTATGCTAAAATGCAAAGTAAATTCTAAGAAATAAAAATGCTTATATTAAATGAAGTGATCTCTAATAATGAAGTGGTGCCCTAAATTGTGAGCAAAATTACATTTTATAAAGAATGCAATTTTGCACGGATGAACGAGATTGAAAGCTGACAAAGCCTAAAATCAATGGATGAGATTTCATGTGACAATCCCTAATTAGGGTTAGGGCAAGACTGTTAAATGAGTGGTCAAGATGTCATTTGATAAAATCAAATTGGTGGTCGAGAATAAATGTGATAATTAGTAAAAAAGATAAAGATTTTAGAAAATCAAGAAGATAAAGAGTTGAACTGAAAAGAAGATTTGGAAAAATCAAGAATTTTCTCAATTACTTGATTTTTGGAAGAAGATTACCATTTTGAATTAAATTAATTCAAAATAAGGGTTTTATGTGACAAATAAATAATCTTTTTCAGATGATTTACTAAAATGAAGTAAATGAAATCATTTTAAATAATTTCATTTATTTAAAATGAGAGAAATATGAAATTAGGTAATTAAATAATTAAACATAATTATTTAATTTAGAGGATTATGACCGATAATTAAATAAATTAATAAATTCATTTAATTATGAGAATTAGTGACATTAAATAAACAAGTAAAATTAATTTATTTAATAATTAGGAAGAATAAATGAATAAAGATAATTAAATAAATTAATAAATAAATTTAATTGTAAGAAGATAATAGACAATTAAAGACGTATTGAATAAATAAATATAACTTATTTATTTAATAATCATGAAGAATACAATAGACATGAATTAATTAAATAATAATGAATTACTTAATTAATAGTTGAATGTAGACCAAGGACATAATTAAATGTTATAATTATGCTAGGCCAAAAGTGGTAAAATATAGCTTGTGGGCCTAGGTCATTTTTATGTGTCTACATTTGCCCCTCTTTGTCATAATGCAGCCTGTTGCATTGTGGCAAAGAAAATAAGTAAAAAATATGCCCCAGTGCAAAATAAGATGAGGAAGAATGATGAGGAGGGTTGCGGTATGCTCCCTCGAGAGGACATACGAGTTCTAAGAACATGGGCATTCTCTCGAAATGGATGAGAAGACTAGAATATGAAGAGAAAAAGAAATATTAGTGTAAAAGATATGGATGATGATATGGATGTAATGCCTATATGAGATGAGCTAGAGAAGATGACAAGACAAAAGGAGATGCATGTGAGTTACCATACCAAATCCTTCAAAAACCTTACCATAGGACTTTAATATTTATTGCTCTTTAATCATCATTGGGAAGATTATTTTGATAGCCAACAAACACCATGATATGTCATAAAGCAAGGTGTGGAAGGTCATACCATCACCTAAGACAAGTAGTCGTAGACAAAGGATGATCATGACTCATACCAAGAGCGCAATTGCCCCAGTATTTTTGTCATAACCAACCGCAAGCACAAAAAGACAAGAAGGACAAACCATGAAACATCTTTGCTTCTCTAAATCCTATTTCTAGGATATCCTTGAGAAACTAGCAACATGATTGCCAAAAGAACAAAAATAAAACCACCATCATGATACGTCACTATTTTTCTAAATCCCATTGTCGGGATCTTGATGAAAAACTAGTAACATGAGGAAAAAGCCAAAGGATAATAAACATGAAATAAGGACAAGCCATGAAACATCATTGCTTCCCTAAATCGTGTTTCCAAGACATCCTCGAGAAACTAGCAACATGATTGCCAAAAGGACAAAATAAAGCCAAAATCATGATATGTCGCTATTTTTGTAAATCCCGTAGTCAGGAGCTCATTGAAAAAATAGTAACATGACTATCAAAAGACAAGACAAACATCATGAAACGTTGTTGTTTTTCTAAATCATGTTGTCGAGATCTCGCTGAAAAACTAGTAACATGAGTGTCAAAAGACAAGACAAACGTCATGAAACATCATTTTTTTTCTAAATCCTGTTGTTGGGATTTCGCTGAAAAACTAGTAACACGAGTGACAAAAGACAAGACAAACGTCATGAAACGTCGCTGTTTTTCTAAATCCTATTGTTGAGATCTCGTTGAAAAACTAGTAACATGAGTGTCAAAAGACAAGACAATCATCATGAAACCTCGCTGTTTTTCTAAATCCTGCTGTTGGGATCTCAATGAAAAACTAGTAACATGAGTGTCAAAAGACAATACAAGCATCATGAAACGTTGCTGTTTTTATCTAAATCCTGTTGTTGGGATCTCGCTGAAAAACTAGTAACATGAGTGTCAAAAGACAAGACAAACGTCATGAAACGTTGCTATTTTTCTAAATCCTGCTATCGGGATCTCGCTGAAAAACTAGTAACATGATGAAAAAGCCAAAGAAAAGTGCCAAGTGTTTTGTTTGATGATGTTGAGATGTCAAGTGCCAAAGATTGCCAAATTTAGGAAGGACACATCCTGAATAATGTTGATGTCAAGAGGATTGATCCCTAAATGCCAAAAGGAATCCCTTGAAATGCCAGGTGATAGTGACAATGCCTAGGAAGGACACATCCTAAGGCATAAATGATGGAGGCTATGTTTCAAAAGGAAACATTTGAAAGATAACCACAAATTGACAGTTTGATCGGTTGTGACAATTTAAATTGTTTTGACTAAGTTTGACTGAAGTTGATTTGTGGTGACTACATGTCAATGTTGACATGCTAGTGTGATTGTCATGTTGAATGAGTGATTGCTGAAATACGTTTTAGGAGTTTTCCATGTTTGGAAATGACACTTGTAGACTTTTGACGTGTGTGCTAGTGTAGTGCCATGAACCCTAATGGATTGACCTAGTGTGGCCTTGGGGGCTCATCGACAGATGGCCTTGCCTATGTCGTGCACTCAGAGACCTCGTAGTTCGACACGACCAATGAACTTGTCCAAAGGACAAAAGTTTGAATCATGATTTTATTTTGACAAACCTAGAAAGAATGACCTAATGTCTCAGGGATTCAAAGATGAATCTTGCCTACGTAGCAAATGTGTAGATACAATGTAGTTCAGACACAGACAAAAGATATTGATTGACAAGACTGATTGTATTGACTAGATAGACATTGACTTTGACTCTGTTTTGGAGTTTTGACATTGATTTGGATGTTTTTATGTTTTCTCAGGACATTTTCTGATTTTTAGGTCTTTTTTTCAAGACTTTTTCAAATTTTTAGGACTTTTTTCAGGACTTTTTCAAATTTTTAGGACTTTTTTAAGGACTTTTTCAGATTTATAGGACATTTTTTCAAGACTTTTTTAGGACTTTTTATGAATGTAGGATCATGTGTGACACCCATTGCAGTTACATGATAAAGGTCTTGCCCCTAGATAGATCGAGTAATACAGACATAGGAAAACGCAGTACAAAAGGCAAGGATATGCAAGGGGTGACATGACGTATGACGAAGGTCACAAATGTGTCAGGCTATTGTGATCATGGAAAATGGATAAGGGTCGATTAGAGTAACAGTATATGGCAAAGCAACTATTGAATACACATGGCACCTATTTGCCAGGTTTTCACCATGGTACTTATCCAAAGTGCCTGTTTGCCAAGTTTTCACTATTGGACGAATTCATTTCTTTTTACTATTTTTGCCATTTTTTGATTTTTTTGGTGTCACCAAGATGCCTGTTTGCCAGATTTTCATCAAGGGATGATTTTTTCTTTATTTTTCAATTTTTTTTTGTATTTTTATGTTTTTAGCCAAGCTCTCTTATGCTATGCGTAAAAATTTCATAGATGTAGGTTGTTGATGGGTGTTGTCAACTGTTCTCCATCAGGTGTGGCCAACTAATAAGCTTGAGAATCAAATGTTGCAGTAATAATATAAGGACCGAGCCAGTTAACCTCAAAATTTCTAGGTTTTTCACGGTTAGCCTGATTTCTTGGATTTTGCATGAAAACCAAGTCACCAATTTCAAATTTTCTCACCATCACTCTTTTGTTATAGCTCCAATAGAGATGATTTTGATATGCCTGTAAGTGATTCAAGTCATTTTGTCGTCTTTCTTGTAACATTTCTAACTCATGTATGTGAGACTATCTATACTCTTCATCATCGACCATTCCCTTCAAAGAGACTCAGAGAGAAGGAATTTCAACCTTGATGGGCAATATGGCCTTAGATCCATAGACAAGGGAAAATGGAGTGGCTCCAGTGGGTGTATGAATGCTGGTATGGCAGGCCCATAAGACAGGATTGAGTTGTAGATACCAATCTCAACCAGTGTCATTGACGGTCTTCTTAAGAATGTGAAGGATTGTTTTATTTGATGCCTCAGTTTGACCGTTACCTTGTGGATAATATGGGGTGGAGAAGTGATGTTGGATGTGGAATCGCTCACAGAGCTCACGAATGTCCTGATTTTTGAATGGAATCCCATTATCTATGATGATGGACCGCGGAAAACCATACCGATAGATGATGTAATTAAGGATAAACTTTGATATTTTCTTTCCGGTGATGTAAGTGAGGGGGATGGCTTCACTCCACTTAGTAAAGTACTCAGTGGCGGTGATTATGAATTTATGGCCATCAGAGGAGGATGGATGGATCTTTCCCACGAGGTCGAGTCTCCATTGTGTGAAGGGCCATGGAGAAGTGATCGGTCTTAGCTCCTGTGCAGGTGTGTGGATTAGGTCACTATGCATTTGGAATTTTTGACATGTTCTGACAAAGTGAAGAACATCTTTTTCTAGTGTCAGCCAATAGTTTCCAAGTCTGGTGACTTTCCTAGCTAAAGTTGGACCACTTGAATGAGATTCACATATACCCTCATGTACTTCTCATAAAGTTATTTGGGCTTCATCAGTGTCGAGACAATGAAGAAGGGTGTTATCAAAGCCACGACGGTATAGGGTGTCATTGACGATGGTGTGTCAGGTGGCTTTTCGGATAAAGGACTTTCTTTGGTTATTGGAAAGGTTGGGTGGTAGGGTTTGGGACTTAAGATAATCATAGATTTCCTGGTACCAAGGCAAACTAGGACCAATAATCTCACAAACCATTTCTAGCTTTGGGATGTCATATGTAGGCATCAATAGCTGTTCCACTAAGAACTCAAATTCTGACATATTTTTGGGGATTTCTAAGAGAGATCCAATAGTAGCCATTTCATTGACTGCCTTATTTTTTGTCCTTGGGATTTGTTCAAAAGAAATCATTTTGAAATATGTCATGAAGCTATCCACCATTCACTTGTAAGGGAACAAATTTTCATCTTTCATGTCATAATCATCATTCACTTGGTTGATAATTAACTCAAAATCCCTGAATACTAGTAATGTTTGAATTTTCTATTTAATTGCAATTTTGAGTCTTGTGACCAATGCTTCGTATTCTGCAATGTTATTAGTACAAAGGAAGGTGATCCTAAATGCCTTAGGAATGGAATACCCTTGTGGTATGATGAACAAGATGCCAGCTCCAGAATCATGACCAGTGTGGGATCCATCAAAATACAACTTCCAAGCTAAGATAGGTTCTGCATGAAAGATAAACTCATCGGGAAAATTAGTTATCAGTGGATGAGTATCCTAGATGGGTGCATCTGCAAGCTGATCTTCTATTACATGCCCTTTTATTGCCTTGCGCTCAACATATTGTATGCCATACTCACTCAATATCATGACCCACTTTGCTAAATGACCTGTCAATGCTGCCCGACTTAGAAGATATTTTAATGGATCAATCTTAGCTACCAGGTGTGTTTGGTGATTCAACATGAAATGTTTAAGTTTTTATGCTACAAAGAAAAATACCATACATGCATGTTCAATGTTTGTATAGCTCAATTCAGATCCTATCATTGTGCGACTGATATAGTATATGGCTCTTTATTTTTTCTCATAGTCATTTTGTGCTAATAATGCCCCCAATGCATTTGTAGTTGCAGAGACATACAAGATCAATGGCTTGCCTTCAATAGGTAGCATCAGGATAGGTGTTAGGTTGTGTGGCATTTGTTTGTCCATACAAAGGGGATACTATTGCGTAATAGGTACTGAAATGGTTGACACTTATCTACGAACTATGTGATGAAGCGTCAGATGGATTGCAATATGCCCTGAAGTGTTCTCAACTTGTTGATTCCTTTTGGTGGTGGCATGTCTAGAATTTCTTTCACTTTAGTAGGATCAACTTCTATGCCTCTTCATGAAACTATGTAGCCCAACAGTTTGCCCGAAGTGACCCCAAAGACACATTTTTTTGGGTTCAAACGAACCTTGTAATCTTCTAGCCATTTAAAAATTTTGTCCAGGACCCTGAGATGGTCTTTCCATGTCAAATACTTTTCCAAAAGGTCATCCACATAATCCTCCATGAGGATATGCATCATGTCATGAAATATTGTTGTCGTAGCTCTCTGGTATGTGGCGCTTGCATTATTTAAGCCAAAAGGCATGACATTCCAATAGTATGTTCCCCATGGGCAGGTGAATGCTATTTTGTGGTGGTCTTCAGTTGTAATGTGGATTTGGTTATAGCCTAAGAAACCATCCATGAGAGACAACATCTCATACCGGGCTGTGAGATCAACAATCATGTCTATGTTCAGCAATGGGAAATCATCTTTTGGGCAAGCCTTATTTAAATCTTTGAAATCCGTACAGATACGAATTTGTCCATTTGGCTTTGTGATAGGGACAATGTTGGATATCCAGTCATCATAGTCTATTGATCTTATGAATCCAACATCTAGTAACTTCTTTAATTTAGCCTTTACAAGTAGTGCAATTTGTGGATGCATTTTTCGTAATTTTTGCTTGACTAGCTTGATTCCCAAGATTAGAGGAAGATGATGCAATACCAATTCTGGATCAAGGCCCGACATGTCAGCATATGACCATGCAAAGTTAATTTTCTTGTCTATGAAAAATTGTTGAAATTCAGGTTTTTCTTCCTCTGATAATAATGCGGCCAAGAGAACCATTTTAGGATTCTCTGGTGTAGCTATGTTAACTTCCATTGTGTCTTCAATAAGCATAGCTGATTTTTCGTGTGTGATGGGAAGGAATTCCAATCCTCCATCCTTAGGCACCTCAGGGAGGTTTTCACCTTGGGATACATCCTTTTTTTTTTTACTCTTTTGTTGTTTGAAGGTGCCTTGCATTTTTCACCTAAAGACATTTCTTTTTCTATTTTTTTCTTTATACTTTTGCGACTAGAGGATTGCACAGTCTCCTCAAAGTAAGCTACACAATCTAGGTCAATAGAGAATCCGTCTTTGTGATCACCCCATGGTATGCCTTCTCGGAGCCCCATGAATTCTACTATTGCCTCATCATTCTGAAAGATATCCATAACAAGTAGCTCTTGTTGGTCCCAGTCAATTAGTTGCGGGTAAACAAGGGAAATCCCATTGTCAATGTTGGTAAAAGATGGGGAAGATACAAAAAGTGTGCAAATTGAAGCCTCAAGTGTGAAGGAAAAGTTATCAATTTCAACTTCCATGTCAGATGCAATGGATGGACCATATTCAGATTCAGATGAGTCGAATTCATAGTCATAATAGGGGATAAAATTATCAACATCATGATTAGTGGCTCGCATTTTAGAAGCATGCACAGTAGGTTTAGACATGTTAGATTCTTGGGTGGGCTGGGGAATGGGCGGGATGATTCAGATGTTGCCAATGATAATGCATGTTCTTTTGGATCCCAAGGAACACTTACCCATTCCTTATCTTTATAATGACGGTCAATAGGATCAATGTTGTATTTTTGTCAGAATCTTTCTTCAAAGGGGGGTTGGCCAAATGCTAGGAATAGTTCGTCAATATCATAGTTGCTAAGGGTTTTCTCAGATCCCCATTCCCATTCATTAGAGTCAGTTTTGGTAAGGGAGTCTTCGCATGTCTTGACACTTTCTATAGCCGTTATGTCCTCCCTTGAAATTTCATAGGTTTGTCGATCGTCAGTTCTGAGTTGGTCAAACCCTAGCCCCATGCACCTTGGTCATGCATAAATAATAACAGGTTCTCAACTTCCATTGTTGGCCTTTCCAAGGCCACTTGTGCCATCAAAACCCAGTGCCTTACATACATCATAGCCTTTTCCATAGAGATGTACTAATAGTGGAGGTAATCCTTCTGGGTCTGTGTAGATCCAATTAGCTATGTCGATAATGAATTCATTACCTAAATCTCCCCATAGGGTGAATACTATTTTTCATGGAACGTTGAAAGTTGTTTTAGGCTCGACTGCAAAACACGATCTACCATAGAATTTAGGTAGCTTAAGTATTGTAGTGATACAATAAGTTGTATTCAGTTTGAATTCTCCACAGCCAAGATCTTGGATCTTTAGGTCATTACTTGGTATTGAGGCTGAGGAGGATGGTGTGGCGGAAGTCAATGGAATGGATATGGATTATTTGGTGAGTGCAGATAGGTCAATATATTTGGAAGAGGTGGAAGTTGAGGCCTCTCAATTAATGGGTACCTAGTGCTCAATAGTGGCTCTTAGATTGGTATAGTATTGGAATGGATCAGGATCTCTAGGGATAGTAATTTTAGTACCATCAAAAGGGAACTTCAGGCATTGATGGTATGTGGAAGGAATGGTCTCTAGGGCGTGAATCCATGGGCGACCAAGTAAGATATTGTAATGTATGTCACGATCCAAGACCTGGCATGTTGTATCGACAATAACTGGTCCCACACGAAATGGAATTGTAATGATGCCTTTAGAAGTGCATTCTTCATCATCATAGGCCTTGATGACAATGCTCTTGGTAGCATCCACACATGCATCATAGAAGCCAGGAGCTTTAACCAGTTTTAGAGAGAAAATGTTCAATCCTGCTCCGCCATCTACTAAGACTCATCTAACCTTATGTTTATGGACAAAAACCTTGATATGAAGGGCATCATTATGAGATGGTTTAGGTGAGGAATAGTCAGTGTCCGAAAATGAAATGTGGTGAGGCGAGGTCAAAATAGTTGACCACGGTTTCAAAATTATTGACATCAATGTTGTTTGGGACATAAGACTCTTGCAAGAATTTATCCAAGATGGCCTTATGTGTGGGTGAAATGTAGAGAAATTCAAGAATGGATACTTGAGCGGGTGTTTTATTCAATTGCTCAATAAGGTTGAAGTCTGGTTTAGGGTTTGATGGCTTGGCAGACAGACTAGGTATGGTAATTTTAGGTTGACGAGCAGAGGGACCTGGGATAGTGACCTTGCCTTTACATGTGGTGACATTGCATTTTGGGGCCTTTTTAATGGTAATAGTATTGACACACTTATCTTCATTAGCAGCGTGAAGATTGTTAATGATGGGGCTACCGGAATAGTTATGGGAATGATGAATGTTATTGTAGGCCGGACGAACATGATTGGCTTGATTATTATTATGCTTTGTGTCAAACGAGGAGGGAATACTAGAACCATGATCCTGCAGTGGATTCTTGTGGATTGTATGATCCACATTAGACACAAATGGTTGACCTCCTAACTTAATGGTATGGTTTTCAATAAGGTCTTGCACAAGATTTCACAATTGATGACAAAAAGGAGTTTTGTGCCCCTTGACACGGTGGTAATCACAAAATGCATTATCATCCCACCATGATGGCTTGAAATCACCAGGGTCATATGGTCTAGGGTCTTCCAAAGTTATGACACCATTTTGGATAAGTTTCTTTAAGACAAGTTCGATAGGCTCACCCAAGGGAGTGTATGTGTGTCTTTGAAATTGTTGTAGTTGACGCGACTGCCTTTGATTAAATTGAGCAAGATTATTTTGAATAACATTGGTAGTTGATGTGGGTGTGGTCACAGGTGCATTTTTATTTTGAAATCCTTTGATGGTGAGGACATGACCTATTGCATTAACAGTTTTGAAATTGACCACACCACCATTGGTGATGTGTTTGTTTTTGACTTAGTACTTATTTTTGTCAATGGGAGGATTTGCATTTGTGTGTTTAGGACCGTATTTTAGCTCTCCCTTTGCAATAAGGGCTTTCTCAATTTGGACACCTTTTTCAACTAGGTCTATGAAATTTGTGCAACAATGCACCTGCACTGCATATTTTAGGGGACCTAGAAGTGTTTGCACGAACATGTCAACCTTTTTTGTTTTTGGTATGTCAATGTGACAACGACTAGCTAGACTTCTCCATCTTTGGAAGAATGGGATGAATGTTTCACCAGCATCGTCTTGCGTGAGATTGCATAAGCTAGTAATAGAGGTGTCCATGTCAATGTTGTACATATAATTTTTTATGAATTTGTGTCTAAGTTCATCCCATGTTTGGATATCCTTTTGAGTGGAGAACCATTCAAGGGCGGGACCTGTAAGACTTTTAGAAAAGAGTCTCATCAAGTATGTTTGTTCATAGGCAACATCCATACAGTTGGTCGCTAATTCTCGGACATGTTCGATAGGGTTTGTCTTTCCTTTGTATTTGGTAAAGTTAGGTGACACATATCCCAGAGGAAATGGTGGCATGTATAAGTTTATGTCAAAGGGATATACGGATAAATCATATGACACTTCTGATTTCTTGCCAGATATTTGCATGTCTTTTACAGTCTTCTCTAGACCCATGAGCTGAGCTTGGAAGGCATCGAATATGGGGTCATTTGTGGTACCATACAGTGGATTTATTGGTACACTATGGTTCCCCATTTGTTGTGAGTGGATGTTGGTGCGTTGTTGAGGGATATGTTGTTGTGACATGTATGATGTGTTTTGGTTTGCGTGTGGGTACTGAAAGTTTGGATTGGGGACGTGTTGATGGGTATGAATATGGGATGAATATGTCAGAACATGTCCCCTAGGCATTTGGGTCAATATTTGGGGAATATGGTGACCAAGAATATTGTGGTGTCTGATAGGTTGTGTGTTTTGATTGTCTTGTCGGTGTTGTTGGAATTGTCTCGGGGGGATATTCATGTTTTGTCCTTGGGAGGGGTTGGTGTTAAACTATGTTGACATGTTAACATTTGGTTTTGGTCCTTGAAGAAAGAGATTCCGTTTACCTCCATCCAAAGGATTTAGTGAGGTACCAATGAGAGGATGTGATGAGGATGCACTCATGGTACTAGATGTAGTTGTCAATGGAGGATTTGTATGGCTTGATGTTGCCCCCAAGGCATTTACCAAAGTGGTGAATAGAGGATTGGAATAACTTGCCCACATTTTTGAGGACCTAATGGTGGCTCCAAGCGATTGTGACGATGTTGTGGATAGTGTAGGCAATGTGGAAGATTGTGTTCCTCCAATGGATGTAGCATTGATTGAATTGGAATTGTTTGGAATGTTGGAGGTAGCACTCATGGTCGTTGTGACAGTTTGCAAGGTAGCATCAAAAAAGGTATTGTTTTTGTTGTTTGGAGGTTGACCACTATTGGACATGTTATTTGTATTGGTGACATCAGGGTCAAGAGATGATGGTCTCAATGTATTAATGTCGAACCCACGAGGTAATTTAGCTCCTTGACTTAAAAGTATGGCTAAATATCTATCTTTGTCATAAAAGACCATTTGTTCTATGAAGTAGGTCACCTCTGGATCTTGTGCGACTTCCCCTAAGTTTTCCTCAAGTAGTTTTCCATATTCATCCTTACGTAAGATTGATTCAAAAGCACTATTTGATGAAGATGGTATGGTTGTAAGCGATTGAGTAATTGTGTTGTTAAATGGGTCTTCAAAAGTCCAATTGGGGTCATAAGTATGATTGGTGACATTGGAATGAGAATCTTGTCCAAAGTTTTCCATTTGTCGTTTCTTTCCTTGGAGTCTATTTTCCACCATAAAAGGGAATTTCTCAAATGATAGTGATCAAAATGATGACTAAATGCAAGGATTACACTAGCTTGTGTTTTTTTTTAATTTTTGGATAAAGGATGATAATGAAAGACTATGTTTTTGGATTTTCGATAAAGGATGCTAATGCAAGACTTATGTTTTTGGATTTTTGATAAAGGACTAAGATTAAAATGAGGACTAATTTTGGATGATATTTGGAGAAAGGTTTTCCTAGCCACTCTAAGCTTGACTGCTATGTCAATTTTGGGTATCAAAAGGGACTTGCTAAAGGGACTAAATGACAAGGTTGAAATGATGAGTGAGCCTGCCTAACTAGACTGTTGAGTTGGAGGTTCTCACAAAAAGGACAATGACTGAAAAGAGGAATAATGAATAAGTCCCAAGATAACCTAGTGTTGAAAACAATAGTTTTTGCAAAGTGTGGAGATTTGACCTAATCCAAAGTTTGCCAAGATGAGACCTAAGGAATTTTTTTTGCTAAAAATGATGATTATGACACCTAGGGAATGCAACTAAACTCTGGAAATTTTTAAACCTATGGTTAAAATGCAAGCTAATGAATGCAAATGATGGATGTTTCGAGCAATTTCAATTTTGGTTTCTGACAAAGACTTTCTTTAAAAGATATTTGATAGTAGGCTAAGATGTTTGGACTTGAATTTTGGTCTGAGATAGTGTTCGATTTTCTGTCAGGAAAATGCGTCGCTACAGGCAGCAAATGTGTTGCGGCTCTAGAAATGGTAAATGTAGCAGTTTTTTTCAAATGAGGCTTTTAAGATGTCAAATGCGGTTCAGTGTTCCTGATGGCCTGGACAAAAGGAAAATGCGGTTTTCAAACAAATGTGGTTCAGTTTATCAGATGCAACTTGGAGTATGGACTAACCCTATTGACAGACAGTTGTAGCTCACAGATACACATGCGACTCACGAAATAATAGTTGCAGATTTAAAACTAGACTTTGTGAAAGTTATAAACTATTGATAGACACATGCGGCGTTTTGTTTGACAGTTGCGGCTCATAGATACATATGCAGCTCAAAAATAATAGTTGTGGTTTTTTGAAGATGGTTTCTCGACTGACTCCATTTTGATGATCAAGTTGTTTGATGAAAACAAGAAAACAAGCACAAAATACAATGTGTTTTTAGTTTGATGTGATGGATTTGTTTAAATTAGAGAACAATTGAACCCTAGGCTGTGTTGGACAATATTTACTAAGTTCTTACTTGGATAAATCTAGCTATGCATATTCAAGGTAGATGAATAGTAGCTTGAACCCATTGGCTCCCCTCCATGAAACTCACTTATACGGGGAAACCAAGCTACTGTACCCATGAAACTCCCATGACATACATCTCATATCCACACATGAACCATAATTATGTAAGATGACTTCACAAGTCCGAACTTGCTGCACCAGAAAATAGAAAAGGATTTTGGAAAAAACTATAACAAGGCTTTTATTAAGGGCATTCCATTCATGGGGCACCATCTAGTACGACGAGAGACCATTTATGTTCTTCTTGTCAGAATAGTGAGCATGATTTTTGGGGTTTCCCCCAAAAATCCACTTTTATATACCGTCTGGAAGTTGCTTGGATTTAGCGTGTTACTAGTCTGAGTCGTCTTGGGGTGAGTAATTTTTCCCACCAAGATAGGCTCAAGTTCTAGAGTCAGCAACCATTTCTCTTACACCCAGGATTGCACAAATGCATAAGGGGAGAGGATACTTCAATATACCAAATCGTGTGGTTCTAGACTAACATGAACATGCATGAAAAACACTGGTTAATTTTTAAGCCCAAATGGTAATTTTTTAACTACCAAACATAAAGCTTTAAAACAAATCAATGTCTTCATAAGGTCCTGTGTGCAAATGATTAGTAGTTTCGATTTTGTCTTACAAAAAAAAAAAATGTTATTGGTTTTGTCTTTGGTCTTCTATGCTTCATACTGCAAAAACTAAGTTATCCCCCTAAAAATAGCTGCAAACAAAACATTAGCGAAAACAAAACAAGACAAAAACGTCAAATGAAAACGTGAAAGTACAAAAGTTGATGAAAAAAATGGAAAATTTCATCACCAAGAAGATGCGGCTTTTGAACCCACAGATGCGTCACAGTTTTTGATAGGCGGATGTGGATTTTGAACCCACAGATGCGTCACGGTTTTTGATAGGCAGATGTGGCTTTTGAACCCACAGATGCGTCACTATTTTGACAGGCGGTTGTGGTTTGATGTTGAAATTCAGATGCATCACAGGATGTAGCAAATATGGTTCGCCGGCACAGATGCGTCGTTTCATCAAGCAGTTGCGGTTTTCCGTACTTGTACCTACAAAAGAAAGAAAGAAAACAATCATTAACTATACGAAAACTACAAAAAAAATAGTGTGTCAGGTTCACCAATGTTTCAATGGGCTATGGATTTTAGCGTGGTTAGATTAAATAAAACCCAAAGAAGATTATGAAGAACAAAGAAAGCATAAAATAGGAATAGTTATACCAGATTACCGTCGAAGCTTCCATGATTCACCTCCATAACACCTTCCAGCTTGCAGCGTATGATTGTTGCCCTCAGATTTGAGTGTGAGAAAATTGACTATGCCATTGTCCTATGCAAGTTTTGAAGGATTTGAATGACAAAAATTATGACAGAGGATTATGCTAAAATGCAAAGTAAATTCTAAAAAAAAAAAATGCTTATATTAAATGAAGTGATCTCTAATAATGAAGTGGTGCCCTAAATTGTGAGCAAACTTACATTTTATAAAGAATGCAGCATTGCACGGATGGACGAGACTGAAAGCTGACAAAGCCTAAAATCAATGGATGATATTTCATGTGACAATCCCTAATTAGGGTTAGGGCAAGATTGTTAAATGAGTGGTCAAGATGTCATTTGATAAAATCAAATCGGCGGTCGAGAATAAATGTGATAATTAGTCAAAAAGATAAAGATTTTAGAAAATCAAGAAGATAAAGAGTTGAACTGAAAAGAAGATTTGGAAAAATCAAGAATTTGCTCAATTACTTGATTTTTGGAAGAAGATTACCATTTTGAATTAAATTAATTCAAAATAAGGGTTTTATGTGACAAATAAATAATCTTTTTTAGATGATTTACTAAAATGAAGTGATAGTTAATAAAACAAAATCATTTTAAATAATTTCATTTATTTAAAATGAGAGAAATATGAAATTAGGTAATTAAATAATTAAACATAATTATTTAATTTAGAGGATTATGACCGATAATTATATAAATTAATAAATTCATTTAATTAATAATTAGGAAGAATAAATGAATAAAGGTAATTAAATAAATTAATAAATAAATTTAATTGTAAGAAGATAATAGACAATTAAAGATGTATTGAATAAATAAATATAATTTATTTATTTAATAATCATGAAGAATACAATAGACATGAATTAATTAAATAATATTGAATTGCTTAATTAATAGTCGAATGTAGACCAAGGACATAATTAAATGTTATAATTATGCTAGGCCGAAAGTGGTAAAATATAGCTTGTGGGCCTTGGTCATTTTTATGTGTCAACAATTTATTACATCAATAAAAATCTACAAGAGGTAGAACTCAATTATATAGTGATAGAGAAAGAAATGTTGGCAGTAGTATATGCAGTAGACAAATTCAAGTATTATATTACATGATATCCAATGTTTGTACAAACTGGCCACACAATAATCATGTATCCAATGAAAAAATTCAATGGTTGGTGGAAGCTTGTAAGGTGGTTACTATTGCTTCAGGAAATTGACATCACCATTGTGGAAAAGCCAGGCAAAGAAAATGCAATAGCATATTTTCTATCCAAACTACCAACCAAATCAAAATATGTTGATGATGCATTCCTAGATGAGAATTTATTTTCTCTATCTCTGCATACACCTTGGTTTGCAAACATTTCCAACTATCTAGTAGTAGGGAAGACACCACCTCATTTATTTCCAAGAGAAAAGAGACAATTGGCTCACAAGAGTTTTCCCTACTCTTGGATAGTTGGATACTTATTGTACAAAGACCCAGATAACATTATGAGGAGATGTATTAGAGAAGATGAAGTATATGAAATTCTTTAAGCATGCCATGATGAACCCTATGGGGGAAATTTGTAACAAAGAGAAAAAATCTTAAGATTCTCACCACTGGATATTATTGGCCAACTCTTCATAAGGATGCAGTGAAATACACAAGGAGATTGGCCAAGGGAAGTTATCACAAACCAAGGACCCTAGTTTACATCAGAGCTGATCAAAAAAATGATTCAAGAGTATGAGATCAGACATAGGAAGTCCTCACCTTACCACCCTCAATCCAATGGGTAGGTGGAATTCAAAAATAGGGAGATTGATAACATTCTAACAAAAACAATACAAATTCATAGGAAAGATTGGGCAGCAAGGTTGCCTGAGGTAGTTTTGGCCTATAAGACAACTTGGAAAACCACAATAGGATTTACCCCATATGAATTGGTGTATGGAAAGAAAGTAGTACTTCTTATTGAATTTGAATAATTTTTTTTGATAATAGTTGTTTAATTAGGAATATACTTATCAGCATCACAACATGAGAGATTACACAACCTTAATGCACTTGATGAAATTAGGATGGAGGAAACACACCTCACTGAAATTATTCAGAATCAAAGAATTAGATGACATGTTCATTTCATCAAAACTAAGGAATTTAGTGTAGGTGATTGGGATTTGCTTTATGAATCAATATATCAAGACTACAATGGAAAGTTACAAATAAGGTGGCTTGGTCCCTATGAAATGAAGCAAGTCTTTCCCAATGGATCTATACAAGTGCATACAATTGATGAAGTTGGGTTCTCCTTATTGGTTAATGGACACAAACTAAAGCTATACAATAAATCACTACAAAAGGACGATTTCCTTCATTAATTAATACAATAATTTGAGCTCGCTTGACAATTCAACTACAACAACTATAATTTATACATGACTCAGTAGAGGATCTACCTAGCTCACCTATTGTTGTTATATAGTTATAATTTTTAACACAACTCACCAAGAACACTTGTACAAGGTGACAAGCAACAACAATCATTATCTGTAACAATCAACCAAGTTTTAGGGACTTGTAGCAACATGCCTAAAGGTGACAATATTTAGAAAGGGACCTGTTATTGGAGGTACCTATGGAAATTGTTTGAGAGTCATTTCAAAAATCCATGTTGAGTTAATTTCATATCCCTGCTTTCCACCTCAATAATTTCTCACATAAACCCTATACACATCCTAACACATAGTATTTCCATCAAAATTTTCACTTACCATGTATCATACATTTGATTTCACATCCCATCTACAATACATTATGCAACCTTTCTAAACCATCATTTACCACACACCATGCATTCATGTCCCTCAGTTCAAATTGCAATTACAAAAAATCACATAAAATCTCAATGTGGGCAGTAATCAACAACTTTGCATGAGTTAATTTTCATTTCACAAGAATTCTATAAGTACATGCGTTAACTTCTCATAATTAGAATAGAATAATACTTGATTTTCTATATGTTTTAACATTTATTTGTACATGCTTCATATCTAATTTGATTTTCCACTTCCTACAATTTAGCCCTCCACCTAACCTGTACAAATAATTGAGAACAATTAATACATTTAGTTGGGGGAGGGGTACTCTTCATTTTCTTGATTTTCAAAAATTAAAAAATCTCTCAACCTCTTTTCCATTTTATTTTCCTTCATTTTTACATAAATACAAGCTTAGAGGAGAAGTGAAGAGTTAGAAGTAGCTGAATTGATAAGGTATAGCATAATGGAAGTAGTGTAGTTGGTGTGACATGAAAAAATTGAATCCAAAAGTTGAATCATAACATAGAATAATTAAGGGAATTAGAGAACAACAATAGTATCATGGGTGGTGACATTATCCAAAGAGAACCAAAAACATATACTTAGTTGTTGGAGGATAGACTAGCATTACCTATTTTTAGACAAGATAGATGGGAAGAGTACTTCTTGAAACTAATAGAGTTCAATGAAGTCATGACACAAAAATTTGCTACCACACTGAAAAATGATGAAGTGAGTGTAAGAGGTTTGAAGGTGGATGCTTTAGAGGTTGCCATTGGTAAGGTATTAGGATTGCCATGGGAAGGAGAAGAGTTCCCAGTGAGGGTAGATGCCATAGTTCCCAGGAACAAACTCAAATAATATGGAGAAAACCTAGACTCATCATCTCAAGGTACACAAAGATTATCCTTACCCTAGATATGGGATTCAATATTTTCTTACATAATCAAACACTTAACCTATGATGGTAGACAATCATTGTTGTATATAGTCCATTTTAATATTTTAAGCCATCTTCACCATGATAGGTGTGTAAATGTTCCAAATTTTCTTTATAATTTATTGAAAAGAATGAGTTATAATTATAAAAGGAAGAGGAGTAACACATCATTATCACATTTATTCATAGTCACCTTGCTAATAAAAAGAAGTTTGAGAATTCAATTTCCACATGTTTCATTGGAAAGTTTCCAAAATTGCAACCATATCAACACCATCCTTTCAGAACTTGCTTTCCCAAAATGAGAAGAACATGTTGTATCACACAAGGAAATTCCCTCTGGCTCCCCTGTTGCATCACATACTTGCAAAACAGGAGAGCCAAAGGAATAGATCTTGCAAGACAATCAACTTACAACCTTTGAACAACCTGTAGTAGAAAGTAAACAAGAGACCCCTACCTCTGCCAAAACACCAAGAACCAAGAAAAGGAAAGGTGAATATTATTTTGAACCTACAAGAGGGAAAAATAAATTCACATAGTGTAGGATGCAATCAAACTACTTGAAGAGGAAAGGTGTTATGAAAGGGTCAATTAAAAAGTAGAAAAAGGAGATGTTATGGTTGAGATTGACTCAGAATTGGAGGGGAATTCCCCTAGTAATGAAAATGTACCTAATAAAAAATCATGGAATTTTAAAATCACCTTTGAATCTGATTTAGGGGATGCTTTTGTTACAAGGAAAACATGAAAAAGAACCCCAAAGAGCCCTAACTTAAAGGGTAATGATCATACAAGTGAAAGGAATGATCAATTTTTGAAAAGAGATGAAGAAGTTTTTGTTGAGAAAAAGGATATTGGAAAGGAATTACAAGAGGCTATGGAAAGGATTAAGAAATCAAAAGGTCTGTTAAAAAAACACTAGCAAAGAGAGAGTGAGAGGGACAAAATAATTGAGGAGTTGGAGGAAAAAAATTGTAAATATGAGTGTGGGTCAAGGTTGGATGAATTGGAACATCTTGCTATCATAGAAGCCAAAAACAAAGAACTAATACCCCAGGATCCAATTCCTTCACTTTTAGTTCCCTCTAGGCCATTTGTAGTGACCTTAGGTGTGGAATTGTGGAGAAGAACCCAAGAGTTCTTTGAGAAGAAGGAATGAGAAAAAGAAAAAGTTGAGTTGATGTCCAAACACACTAGGAAACTTGAGAAGAAATATGCAAAAATAGAAAAGGTTGAAAGTGGAGATTGAAGAAGTAGCAGAAAAGGCTACACAAATTATAAAGTGCAGACCTCTTGCAAGAGTTTATGCACTATTTCTATAATAAAAATACTCATGTTTTCAGTTTAGCCAACTAATTAGTGATTTTCCTGCAATGTCAATGAATATATATTTTTTTGTTTTTAGAAACTTTCTCTAACTCTACATTGGATATGCAAAGATCAATTATGCAAGTTTTACATGCATAATCTTGTGCTCTTAGATAAAAAAAATGAAATCCTCTAATATTTATGGGGTACTTACAGATTAAAGAATTTTCCTCTTATATTAGGAATGAATAGAAAAGGGGTGAGATCTTGAAGGAATATACTGAAAAGAATAAATTTGTTGCTCTACAACCGAGGAAAGAATCTAAAGATCCTAATGCAGTTATTGATTTATGATTAGAGCTTGCAACTTATAAAGGTGTAGGAAGGAAAATAATGAGTGTTAGAGAATGTGAATACACTAGGATGAAATAAATAGTTACAAGATCTATTGATCACACCTTCAAGTTTGTGAGGAAGTGATAGGAGGAATTAACCCTTGAATTAAAGAAAAATAAACCTCACTCACTCTATAATTTTATAGCCATTATTAGAATATCTCACAGGTATATAGATATTTCCAGAGACAATGGACTTAAATGGTTTCCACTCACAATTCATCCACTTCTCCTTCTCTACCCAATGCCACATTAGATAGGGAGGAATTGGGATGAAGTACAAGAAGCAGAGGACCAGAGGCTGGCAAAGATTTTATGTTGAAAGGGATACTATTTGAGATAGGTTAAGGGAGTTGATGTTGTTGTAGACTTCAAGGAGATCACTTTGTAGTAGAAAATCCATGACCCAAATGTTGCTTGAGGAAAAGTAATTGTTCAGTTGGGGGGAATGATGAGCTTGATTAATAGCTAGTTTTCTCTTGTTTAGTTCATATCTTTCAAAAAATTTAAGATGCTTATTTTATATACATTCCTGAACTTATATACCTTTTATATCTTTTAGGCCATCTAAATCAAACTTTGATAAGTGAAATATGATTATGATATGATGATGTTTGCAGAGATGAATGTATGAAATTTAGTGTGACTTTGTGTTTAATTTATGATTGTTAATGGTATGTATGATTTAGATGAAATTGAATCCTTGTAGCTAGAAGAATAGCAACCCAAAATAATTGGAGAGCTCAAATTGCAACCAAAGGGTTCTAGGCCAATCACAAGGGAGATTCCAAGGACTCTGGAAATAAGACAGTTACAAAAATGATGGAAGCAGCCATTGGAGTAGTCAATTATGAGTCATCAGGGTATTCAATACAATGGAGGAAAGAATGAGTTTGCAGTAATCATTGACATGAATATTTGCACATAGCACGTCTCCATCATAGCATTAAAGTAGAGTTGAAAACCTAAATTTGTCTTCTTCATCTTTTTTAGTTATAGTTTTAGTTGCAAAGACTTTTTCTCTCTCTATTTTGAACGAGAGTGGACATCTTCATTTAATTTCTATTTTTAGTCCTTATGCAAATAAACCTCCTCTGAAACCTATATAATTGGATCGATGGTTGAGGAGTAGATCTAGTTGGAAGATATATTTTGATAGTCATAGTTTTTTTTCATATACATTATCTTTGTTAGTTTTCTATTATGCATTCATGAATGAGAAATCTATGAAGATTCTTGTCAAATTGTAGAGTTCAGTTATATGCAATAAAGATGTTCTAATTTACTGTTATGGTTAGTTGAATCAAGTAGCACATATTTGGTTTCTTTTGTGGGTACAATAACTTGAGCAAGGGACACTCAAGGTACTATTCACCCACCTTCATTTTTGTTGTTAATTTAGATGTTTACATTATTGCATTCATTTCAATAGATTATTCATTACATACATATGAATGATATTTAGTCTCATGCTTTAAGTTTTGCAATACATCATTGAATCATCCTTGGGAGCGAGTTAAGTAGTTATAAGTAAGAATCAGAAGTGTTAGTAAAATTACAGAGTTTAGGTTTAGCAGTTCATAATTACAGTGTTAAGTTGAAGGTACCTATAGCATATGTAGTAGATTAAGTTATTTACCCTATTTTGTAGTTTATATTTTATTTTCCTTTTTAAGTCTTTATTATTTTCTTGCACATGTGTAAAGAACCTATGCTTGATGATATAGTCCATGTAGAGTCTATGAATGCACATATAATTATGACATCATCAAAACATTACGAAGCCCTGGTTGATAATTTAATGGAGTCTTTACAAGGGTTTAGTGGATTGTTCATTAGGAAACCTTTGAATTGTGTGTCTAACACTAACTTGAATAGAAATTAGTGAGTCCTTACACGTTGTTAGGAACTTTTTCTATGGTGTCAAGGTGGTACATGACCTTGGCATACTCTATTCATCCACTCATTGGAAGGTATTTTATTATGCAGGTCTACTCTAAGTTGATAATTCTTCATCTACTACTACAATTAGGATATGTGTATCTATGACATGTATTTATTGTTACTATACCCATGATACCATTTAGCATGGTATTATTGAAGAAGATACGTGAAAATATTCCAAATATCCAATTGAGTTAGTCTTACAAGATGTTTGCTATTTTCTATCACATCAAAAAATTCAAACTCCTAGGTTAACTTGCACATAAAAGAACCTCTAAATAGAGAAATTCCTTTGTCCAGAAAATGTGACATTTGTGCAAATAAACGATTCTATTTTTATCAGAACATTGCTTTTATTTGCATATTAGCACCTTTACACATCTCAGTGCCTTTGTTTAGGGTAAACAAAAATCTGTATTGTGGTCCACTTTTGTTGTTCATCGGTGCCTTTTCAAATAATTTGATGATTTTGTAGTTAACAGTGATATTCCTTTGTAAGAAATAATTTAACACCTTTGCAGTAGAAAATATAAAACCCAAGATTTTCTAGATTCTGAATTGTGACAATCACACATCAAAGAAACTGTTATTGATGCCGAATAAAACAATAATAGTCTTATTCAATAAAAAAAAATAGTAAAAACTCTATAATCTCCATTTCGTGTTACTATTGCACTTTGAATTAGTCTTAACATATTTTCCCATCATTGGATCAATTAAACTCCATAAAAAACAAACAAATCCATCCATCTAAAACAAACAAATTTGAAATTGACATATTTCACTTTTGGTTGCAAAATCTCTATCTTCATTCCCTAGATTAACTCTTTGCTTGGAGAACTATCATCTTTCAATTATTTGTAAAATTAGTATCAAACATTGTGAGTTAGCTTACTTTGGAGTCATTATTCTACTCCCAAAGTTTGTTAGTCTCATTATCATCCCCCTTAGCTTGGACTCAATAGTCTAGTACAAGTGAAGGTCATCCTCAAACAAAACAAGAGATTTTATCCAAGAGAAATTTTTTCAAAATTATAGGTTTCATTTCATTCACCCATCCAAACAATGTTCATCATTGATCCAAGGAAATTTAAGGTATATTTTCTAGCTCAATTTAAGGCAACTCAAATATCCCAAATAAAAGCATCTTTATTGTCAAAAATCCATATCTCCTAGGGTTATTACAAGTTGGATGGTCACAAAAAAATCTAAATACAAGAAAAACATGGAGTTAAATCCTAATGGTTCAAATGATCATACTACCACAAGTATTAGTGACCAACCTTATGGAATTATTTAAATAAATTCTAAAGGGTATGAAATTACTTTGCCAACAAAAATGCAACCTCAAACATCTCAAATAAAAATAGTTCATATAGAGGACATGGCCAAAAACCCTTGGAATTCACTGTTGACCAAATATTAGAGATGAAACAAGACACATCTCTTGTTAGAGCAATAGAAATGGTGATAAGTAAAGATCCTAACCACTGCATGTTAATACTAACATAAAATGGTGTCAAACTTTCCATAGATTTTGATGTTAATCAACTTAGGGAACAACTAACAACATCAAACTTAGGAGAAAATAATAGTCCACAAAGAAGTGAATCCTTAGTGCATCTTATCATTGAAAAAATACCCAAACCTTCTTCAAATTTACTAAGTCAAACCATGGTTACTTTACAAGGAGAAGATCAAATGAACTTCATGGATCAATATAACAATCTAATTTATAGTACTCAAAATTTAAGAACAACAACCAACCTAGATTTACCAAATACAAAGAATCCGCCACCATACATGAACATACCAAAAATAAACATACCAAATACAAATGTGATGAACCATGGGAGAAATCCCTTAACCACATCATCCTCACAAAACATGTATGTTCATCAAAAACCTCTTCAATAACCATATCCACAAAAAATAATCCCACAACAAAATCAAAAAAAATATTCTCAAAATATCACTGCACAAAATCAAACCACCTCACAACATCCTCAACATCAACAATATATTACCTTACACCAAATTCAAATACAACTTCAAACACAATAATTTTTTTTAACACAACAACAAATTCAAGCACAACAAAAACAATTTTTGGCCTAACAACAATTCCTTGCACAACAAAACACTTCAAAAAATCCTCAACATTCATCATATATCCAATATCAACAAACAAACCCTTCACAACAAAACATTGTCCCACAAAGTAAATATGGATCTCACAACACATCTCCCCAACATCAAGGAAATTATCAAATGAGTCCTTTACCTCAAAGTAATCCTCAATATCAAATGGGTCCCCAACCTCAATGAAATACTCAATAACAAATGGGTTCCCTACCTCAAAGAAATACTTAATATCAAATGAGTCCCTTACCTCAAAGCAATCTCCAATATCAAACAATTTTATATGGCACAAATGTTCCTCCATATCAAGATCAGAATTTTTACACTTAAAATTTGTTTCCAAATGTTCCAATAATAGGGATATCCTCACACCTTCAAATATTAACATAAAAAATTCAGGACATACAAATGAGAAGATAAAAAATCATACAGTGTTCAAGAATTATGTATATACCCATTTGACAGAAGTATAAAAATGTTACCCTTTCACCCACACTTTGAAATGCCCAAGTTTGATAAATATAAAGGATGTGGTAATCTTGAAGAGAACATAAGAGAACTCTATGTAGCTTTCATGCAAGTTTCCTATAATAATTCATACCTAATGTGACTTTTTCCACATAGGTTGGGTGGGCAAGCTATATAATGGTTTTCATATTTACCACCTAACATCAAAACATTCCAAGAAATAATAGATCAATTTTTAGCTCATTTCTCCTATAATATTGATGAAGAAATCACCTTGTAGGAATTATACACTTTTAAACAAAAAAGGAGAAGATTTTGCTTCTTTCCTACAAAGATGGAGACACAAGGAAAGCAAGTGCAAATGGTCAATACTCAAAAACAAAAAGTAGAGATTGTGGTAGGAAATCCAAACAAATATCTTGCCTTCCAATTATGAATGAAATATGTAAATTTTTTCAAAGAACTCATATCCAAAGGTCTAAATATTGAACAAGCACTCATTGCCAAGGGATCCATGAAAATTTATAACCAATCGTCTAGTTCCAATGACAAACCTCGTATATGGGCCAAAAGTAAGAACATGACTAATGATGATGTGGTGGATGTAAAGGTTGTTATAAAATAACCATATAACTCACACACATAATAGAATATCCAACAAAATTTCCAAAATTCTAGTCCTTCACAAGGACCACCACCAAGACCTAACAATATTCCTCGATGAAAATTCACTCCCTTAGGAGAGCCTATTGAAATTATCCTAAAGAAATTGGTCTAGTAAAAGAACATTGAACTTCCCAATTTTCAAAACATCTTGAACCCAAAATAAAACCCTCATGGTATAATGAAAAGGGCTTTTGCTAATACCATAAAATAAAAAGTCATAAGACATGAAAATTATGTTAAGATAAAACCACTCATCCAAGACCTTATTGATCAAGGGGAAGTAGGTACTGATCAACAAATGAGAAAATTTGGAAACAAAGATCTAGGAATCTATAAGAATCCAATGCTCGGTCATGGGTAGCCTAAAGATTCTGAAAATATAACAAATTATAACAATGTGAACCATACCTATGATAATGTTATATGACATATATATATTACTCATTCTTCATAGGGTGAGGAATTGGAAATATATCAAGATACTTTCTTAATGCATAATCAATATCAATTAACAATGTTTAAAAATGTTCTATATCAAAATAATGGAATTAAGTTTGTCTCAAATTGTAACATAAATCCCTCATTGGACTTCATGATTGGACATATTAAATAAGTTTTTCTATGAAAAGAATCCTCCATCACCTTATTTGAATCCATTAAGACTAATCAAGAGTTCCATCCATATTGCACCATCAACTCAAGTTCCATATCAAGAATATAATCTCAAATATAATAAAATTTTCTTTGAAACAAGTCAAGATCAAGATCCCATATCTCTGAAGTACTATCATGATCTACATAGTATTTTCCAATCTATTAATGAAATTTGCTCCAAGATAATTCAAGATGAAGAGTTAGTTTCCCCAAAATACTATCATGATCTAATGAGTATTTTCTAATCCATTTAGGATTCCACAAAAGATGACCATACTCATATACCAATCACCCCTAAATCTACCCATGAGGTTCTTTCTCCCTATGGACATGTGGATGATCTTCCTCTAAAACAAGAGTCTCCTACTCTTGAAATCCTTACAAATGATCAAGAAATGGTAGAATTCATAGAGATTCATGGTGACATTCAAGACACAGATCATGAACTAGAAGATTCCTAAATTGACTATGAATCACAAAAATCTATTGAAGAACAATCAAGATCCAATATTTCTACTACTATTTTAGATGATTTTCAATAGAGAATAGGATAATTTGCATCATGTTTCGAAGAAAAATCATATTCAGTAGTAGTTTATCAGTGGATGCATTATCAAGGAAAAGGATTAGGCCTACATAAACAAAATATCCTAGAAACAGTGTAGATAGTCAACAATCTTGAACAAGGTATTGGTTATTCAAAGATCAAAGAATATAAACATATCAGTTCTACCTCCATAATGTTGAGGGAAAACTTACCTAATGTAAACATCAACATGGAAGTCATGAAGAGTCCTTATGATGAAACTGCTACCAACACTTCAACCATCCATATCATAAATCGTCATCCTCATATCTTTCCACCCATTGATTGGGACCAAAAAAAGAGAAAAATATATATCAAAGAAAAAATAAAGTCATCAAAGAAAAAGTAAAGTCATCAAAGAAAAATAATTGGAAAATAAAAATGGACAAATAAAATTCAAATGGATACCAAATCAGAATAAAGAAAATAATCCTTATCGAACTCCATTAGTCAAAGAAACTATGGGGCAACATAGAAAATGGAATTACATCCATCAAAGATGTCCACCGATGCAAAAGAAGGCTTCAAGAGCAACATACAAAGTATATCAAGAAGTTGGGCCTAATTCCACTCAAAAATCCATATCAACCTTTCACTTCTCATCATCCCATGTTTGGAGAATCAAATATCCATCATTCAAACTATCGACCAAACCATCTACATCTCATATCTCTCATTGCATTCTTACATCTACTTCAAAATTAATGATATCCAAATATCACATCAACTATGTCTTGGTAGAAAATATTTATCACAAGGACTCTAAGGGAACTCTATTGTGATGTGTGCATCTAGGTGAGGTTAGCTCTGGTATCGACAAGGAAGACATGGACATTAGGGGTTACATTCAAGTGCTAATATCTTGGAAAAGAAACTCCTCAGGAAGGCTACCATTAGCATATATTGGCACCTCTATCTACAAAGAAACTACCAAATGGTCCTTCATAAAACTTTAAAAAATCATAAAAATAAAAAAGTCAAGAAAATAGTAAAGAGAAAAATCATCCTCTAGTGAAAACCACTTCAGTGGCACTTTGGGTAAGTACCATGATGAAAACATGGCAAACAAAATTCATGTGTATAATCGAGCATCTACATGCACCATTCCAGTTGGAAGCATCTCATCCCATCTATAATAAAACTCCAGCATTCCATCCATCATAATAAATCCTCCATCCATCGATCCATTTTCGACCAAATCTACGATTATCTTGATCTTGACAAAGGTTTGGGGTACACTTCAAGATTTCTCTTAACAATATCTTAACATGGTCCTTACTATTGATCCTATTCTATCCCATGTATTCCCATATCCTATATCTAGCACTATCCCTATGATTACGCTTTATCCCATTATCCTAATCTATGCATTCATTCATGAAATTCCAAACATTGCTAGACATTGGGGGTAAGTATTTGCATCTTGCATTTGAATAAATCTTGATCCATGTCCTATATCTCACAACATGATCTTGACTTCGTGATCTAAGTATCATTTAGAAAATCCAAAAACATCCAAAAATATCAAAACCCTAAAAACATATAAAAATATCAAAATCCAAAAAAATTGTAAAAATATCAAAATCCAAAAACATTTGTAAAATCCTCAAAATCCAAAAGCATCCAAAAATGTTCATCTAAAAAATCCAAAAACATTCAAAACATCTCTAAAATCCAAAAAAATTTATAAACAATCAAAATCCTAAAACTATCCATGTCCAAATAATCAAAATACAAAGCCTTTGTGTAGTTACATAGGCAAGGCCATCTTTGATGGGCCCTTGAAGCATTGGTTTGTCCCTTAGGTCCCGTTCTCTTGGTCCAAACACGTCGAAAAACTCAAAAACATTAAAATATTCTAAAATACCAAAAACAAACTCAGAAAGCATAAAAATACCATAAAAATCCTCAAAACGTTTGAAAACTTCAAAAACATTTAAATATTCCAAAATAATAAAAAAAAAAACATGGAAAACATCAATATACCAAGAAAAACCTCAAAACATTTCAAAAAAATCAAAAACATTGAAATATTCCAAAAAGAATCAAAATCACCCATCCCATATTATTTTCATCCAAAATAAACTATCAACCATAATAAACCTATCATCACCTTCACCTTTCACAAAACAAACAGAAACAAGTGCAATAGTTATTGAAACAACAAACTTTCACAAAACATCACGAGTCTTGATCATTATCAAATATGTTGGTTAACCTTCATATCGACAACCTATCAAACATCTACAACTAATCATCACCCAATGCATGTATTATGGATATATCTTTCCTACAATAGATATCATTTCATATATCAAACCAAAAACAGCTCTATCTAACAAGAGATATGATGACATTGAATTTTTTTTCATTTTGATCTTTTATTTTGATTTATCTTATTATTCTATTCTGATGAACTCTTGAAGATATCTAAACATGATTTAGATATAAATGAATGGGGCATTGATCATTACTTTTGTTTGATGTGATTGTTAGATGTTCTTGTAATACAAACTTAGTGAATACTTGCCTTATATGTGCAAGAATAGTCTCAAGTAATATAATGGCTAGTGCATATCATGTTCATACCTTTTTTATATTAGTCTCCTTACTTTGACGGCTTCATTCTTTCACATGATAAAACAAGGTGTTTAAATGTTAAGTATGAACAAGGATACTGTTGTTTATTTGTAGAGTCAAATTCCACACATTAGATATAAAGCCACCCTGGTTCTTCATACCTTAGTGCATCATGTCTATTTGTTACATCAAACAAGGATTTCTATGATGAAATTAAGCATAATCCCAAAAAACAAAAGAAAAATCATCTATCCTATCTCATCACATATCCAATAAAATCTTGGAATAATCATAGGTTTATTGGTATCCCGATCAACATCATCATCCTATTCTATTAATGACATCATTCATTTTCATTTTATCTTATTCTTCTATACTAATATTTCTATCTAAAGTATCATGATATAATAAAAAAATAAAATGCATCCATCTTGCATCCACAAGCCCTCAACATGCATCTCAAATCATACATCCTGCATAATCATCATTTATCATATGAAAATACAAAAATATATCATTTGTATCATCATCCATCACATACAACCTACCCACAAATTATTAGCTACATGCATATCAAATCATAGCATATACATCTGCATCCATAATCATAGCATAATAAAAAGATCAAAGCATATACAAACACCATATAATGGTCACATCAAAATCACTCATCTCATATATATAGATATCTGTCATGATACATCAAATGTGTGATATAAATAAAAATATACATGAGGCTATCAATAGTTGATGAATGTATATACATCATAAGGTCTGTCTAAGTCAAAATATGGATACAAGTGTCTATATGCAAAAATAAATCTACCCCAAGCTCCCCAAATCATCTCAAATAGGAGGGGGTTGATGTGGTATGGCCTCATGTGTTGTCCATCTAAAGGACCCTATGATGTTCTACCAATAGAAACACCCTCTGATGTGCTCAGACCTAAGGCACTCCTGTGTAAAAATTTTGGTTGTTTCTTGTGTGTCAGAACCACCATTTGATACAAGGTTCTGTATTAGGTAACCTCACTAACAACCTATGTATATATAGCAATATGAATGACCTCTCCTTGTTCTTGTGTGGCAGCCTTAAGCTACTACCTATGAGTGGTCTCCTAAGCTAGCTACAATTCTATATGTTGTCTTTAAGCTATCTCTATATCTAGCTGAGCCCGAAGTTGGTCTCACTCCTATCAAAAAGTTTCTCTCTTGGAAAGAATGATCTCTCTCTTGTAGAGAGGCATTGAGCTATTGATCATCCTACCCTTCCATCTATTGATTCTATTGATCACCTTGACCTAGTGGTGGACCTAGTGGTGGTCCTCATGGTAGACCTTGTCCTTTGTCCTTAACTTTAGGCACCTTTGCCTTAACCCTTTTTCTCTTTCTGCACTAGTGGAAAAAATCCTCCCTATGACTATTGCCACTGATATCTCCCTCGAATGTGTTTGTAAATGTGAATGGTCTATGTGCAATGAACCAAACATCATAATCTGTAGTAGTACAAGGATCCTCTTGACCACTTGCATATACCCAAGGAACTAGAGCTAGCTAATCAAAATCTATTTTAGTTGTATGAGGTACTATCATCTATCCCCAATCAACCTACTCTCTATTTGTGTATGCAAACACAACAATGTAGTCCTCTCCAAGAATTATCTATGTCTTCCCAAATTGGTGCATAACCATGTCAAGAAGATATCTCTCAATAATCTATGTGGTGCGGTTGATGAGCCACAAAATCTACCGACACTAAGGGATATGCTCATCATCCCCATCCCAAGCCTCCACTTGTAACCATGACCTCCAACTAAACTCATTCATATCATCTATAACTCTCCTCAAGTATGGAAACTCTCCCATATGGTGGTGAGTAAGCATTCCCTCATAGTGGAAAATAAATGGCTCCTCAGGATATCGATGTAAAGTGTAGACAAGTCTAAGCACGATGATGTGCTCCCATGCCCAAATATGCAAAAGTGTCGCACCCATAGATAGGCTAGCACCACCTTGGTAGATGATCTAATGCATGTCATGATAAAGATGGGTCAAAATACAAGGACCCCAAGTAAAGTGGAGTCTGTCCTCAAGCATCCTCTCCAAAACTCTCCCCCATCCAGGGTTGAACAAGCGAGAGAATCTATCTAGTAAAAGTGCCCCCATGATGAGCCCAACAAGAACAATGGTGATATCATCAATGATACTGATATATCACCTCATATCTACTTGCCCCTCGTCCAATTTGATCTCATCCACCATCAAGACTTGTATGGGAGCCTCTGCTCCTTGGTCAACATCATAAATGACTCGTGCACCATGAATGAGAACCTTGAGGATGTGCCAAATATCCTCAAGGGTAATAGTAGCATCTCCTGTTAGAAAGTGGAAGGAGGAAGTTTTTGAGTGCCATCGATTGACAACCATAGTGATGAGATCGAGGTGTGACCAAATATTTGGTATATATAGAACATGGTATAAACTGAGTGCATGAAAGAACTCAACCTCAACATGGGTAAATCTTGTCATCCTATGCATAATCTATGGTATATGCACCATAGAGGTGAGAGGATCTAGGACAACCTGCAAGCATAGTGTGCACAACGTCAAGTTTCTAAATTTTTTAGCAAAAACCTAAGTCAAAATGTAAAAAGGAACAAAAGTGAGCCTTTTCACAAATGTGCCTCATTTTCAAAAACAAAGGCATGGCCTTTCTACAAAGGTGTCATGATTTTGCAAAAGCAAACCACTGTAACAAGAGATAAAAGGGCTACCTTTTCACAAAGGCACAACACAAAATTACCAATTTAAAACAAAAGCATTGAAGAATTGCAAAACCATAGCACCTTTGCAAAGAATTAATGCATTTGTACAATGGCATTCAATAGGGTAAAAAGGTACTTTGTCAAGGTTATAAAAGAACTACATCAAAGTGTAGCACCTTTGTTTGTCCTAATTCTAGCCTATGTTTAGCTATCTCAAAGTACATGCAAAGGAAAGTTATTGAGGTACATACTGGGCCACTTGAGCCAACTGATCTCTGAAATTGACAAACTCTATTAGCTCGATGTAGGGCTCAAATAATGTGCACCATCATATCAAGGTCTCTACAGGAAATCATATCAGAAATATTTTAGGATCTCTAGAACTCAAAGTGAAGTGTGCACATATAAGCCTAGTAAAACTTAGGGTTTTTAATCCTATAACTCAATTTCTAGCTTTGTATTCAATTAGGATCACTTTATCAACTTCCTAGAACTTATTTTTCATCCTATACTTAGCAAAACTATTCTCGTGACTTTTTTGTGATCTCGACCCAAAAATTAATTTTTCCAACCAATCTCTTGATGGGGCAACATACTAGCATTATTTCATCCGTTAGGGCATAGTGGGGCATCATGTAAAATCATTAATTTTTAAAATTTCTTCCGAGTAGTATCACATATTTGAAACAATGCAATGGGTACCTCGCTTCAAAGAGGGGAAAAATGTAGACACTTGAAAATGTCTTGACTATATCACGCATCCTGATTTCATCTAATAACATCATTTTCTTCATAATTCACCTAATTCCTCTATTTTATTAAATAATGTTTAATTATTTACTTAAATTTACTTTATTCCTCTATTAGTCGAATAATTAGGGTTATTTGATTAATTCATCACAATTCATCATTTTCTCCCTTTTGATCAAATAATTCCAAATAATTTAATTAAAATACTAATAATCCTTTTGGATTAAATAATTCTCAATTATTTAATTAAAGATCTTCATTCTTCCAACTTGCACAATTAAATGAGTTTAATAATTGTTTAATTAACTAACTTTCCTCCAATCCTCCAACTTGCACAAATAATATTCCCCAAAGGATATTCTCTTTTCAAATTTGAATTCTTCCCTCCAACTCAAAATATCTCCAACATATATCCATGAATTAAGGGATATTGTTTAGTATCTCATGGATTATGAACCCTTGATTAATTGTTGATCCACACCTTCATGGATTATAAACCATTTATGTAATCCTTGATCCACACTCACATGATCCTTAATTTCCTCTCATTCATTTATTATCATTTTCAATCTTAACCATTGATCAAGACTCCTAAAATCTATAAATACAAAGCCTTTTCAATATTAATTTATTCATAATCCTTCTAAGCATCCTTACTCTTTAGAATTATTCACTCATTTATTGAGCACTTCAGAGATTATATTATGAATCAATAATCTTCAATCAAAGCTTTTGTAGAATGGATAATTCATAAAACTAAGCAATCCACATCCACATCACAATTACACACAATCCACAATGGGATTGAGAGGTTTGCACATTACTTTAAAGTCAATTGCTAAATAAATTCTATCTTTAATGCTTTTAATTAAATATTTTAATGTTAAATTAATTTCATTGAGTATGGCTCTATTTGATCATTATCTTGTTTGATTTCAGTTCAATTATGTTGTTATTTGATCATCTAAGCTAACCATATGATAGTATCATTATGCACAACCTCAAATAAAGCTTAGTAAAATTCTCTAATGTGTTCACAAGGGTATCCCTTTCCTTTGTATTTATCAAATTTAGGCATCTCAAAGCTATGAGGAAATGGTGGCATGGGTATTGTCCTATCAAAAGGATAAGGGCATATGTCCTGTTCCGTGTAGCCCTTCTTCATTGGTCCCATTTGGATGTTCAAAATCTATTGCTTTAGACCTTGAATTTGTAGGGCTGAATCATTTGTGTGAGTGGGTATGTTGATGGTGTTATAGCTAGATATGGGATGTGATGATGATTGTTCTTGGGGAAAATTTAGTCATGGGTTATTTTGGTGAATGTGTTAATAGTTTTGTGGAATGTAGGTGTAAGTGGATATATTGGAGTGAACAAAGGGGTTTGGTTTTGTGAATTATTTTTGAAGGTTTATGATGTTTTGAGTTGCATAATGTTGATGTTTGATTGGATGGGTTTATGTTGTGGTTTTGATGAAAGTTTGGTGGGATGATTTGTTGTTGAGAGGTCATGATATTTTGAGGGGGTCTATATGGATGGTGTTATCAATCAAGATTGCAAACTAGCTAAGATTGACTCAAATATCTTGTTGAAACATGGAAACACTCTCAGGTTGTGGGTGATCTATAATGAGAATGAATCTCTAGATAGGGTTGGTTCCCTTGGAAGATCACTTAAACTATAGAGTTTTTAGAGAAAAGGATTTAGAAAGATAAGTGAAAATGAAAATCCTAAAATCCTAAGGTGATGCATCAAAACTTTAACTTATTTTAATGATTTCACTCACAATCAATTTCTCAAAACATCAACTTTCACAATCTCATCTAAAACATACAACATGCAACCTGAATCATGTGAAATTATTGCACATAGATTTGCATGAAGGCTCAAAATTGAACACAACATGCAACCTGAATCATGTGAAATTATTGCACATAGATTCACAAAAAAGAGACATAACAAAGAATCTAATTCTTATGATCACAATGAAACATCAAATCAATACTACAAATATGGGGCAAAAAAATGTGAAATAGGAATGCTTTTCTATTTTATTAAATTGAAGGAATATGCAAAATCAAATATGAGTACACATATCAAGCTTACCAAGCTTTTCTGCAAGTGAGAAAGAAATTAAGAAGAAAAATCTGAATTGAATTCCTTTTTCTAGAAAAAACTAAAATTTCTCCAATTTATGCCTCCAAAGTGTCTCCAATAGTGAGAATAGAAAAATCTGAGTGAAAAGCCTTATGAAATAGAAAGTTGAATGCCATTTTTGAGGTCAAGTGAAAATCCTCCAAAATGGTGCCCAAAACAGATCCCAACAACGTGAAAAATATGGCAAGATTATCTTCAAAGCAGATCGACCCAAAAAGAGTAAAAAAGTATCCAGTTCTGATTGAAAACTAAAATAAAAACTTTAGTTTGCCTATTTTTTCCAATTTTTCTCAAAAGACTCCAACTGAAAATGGAAAGATTACAAAGAGGATTTCATGCATTCGTCTTGAGTTTTTTGCATTTAAAATAACAAATACTAAGGTAATTTATAGAATGTTACCTTAATATTGCTTTACAAGATATGCAATTTCAAATTTACAAAAAGGAAAGGCTCGAAAAGGACTTGACTCTTGACTTGATTTTTACAACCTTGCAAAAAAACATGGAAGGTACATATGACTTTGATTCAAATTTTGCAAATTTTATGATATATTCCCATCTAGGCACATTGATTTTCTCCAAAATCAAAAAATTGGCTAAAGCACATAGACATGATTTTTCTAAAAAATCACAAAAGGAAATAAAGGCATAAGGTAGCCTAGGTATATGAAATATGTGCAGAGGAAAATAATAAAGGCCATTGAGGTATTAGTGGAGGCATTTTAATTCAAAACAATGTGATAAAAATCACAAAGTTTGAATTAGGGAAACATTGAAAAAACCCTAAAACAAAACTCGAGCCCTAACCTTTTGACCTCATTTTCACTTTGGCTTTTGGGGAATTCTCTGCATGCTGTCACCATCAGGGTTTCGAGCTCAGATTTCACCACTCTTTATAGCTTTCATGTTGAGCCTCATCTACAACAAATTGATAGTGTGAGTATTTCTTTCACTACATAAGCAAAAACATCCTCATTGTTTCCATTTTGAATGTATTTTTCAAGGCTTTTAGCTGCAACTTTATCACTTCTCCAATACATTTTATTTCTACACTTTGTCAATGTTTTTCCCTTTGTGTTTCATGGTCGAACTCGAGGAACTTTTGAAGCTTGTATGGACAATTTGGAAGTGGATGTATTTTGCAAAAATATTTGAAACTCCTCCAGGCCGTGAGGTAACCAATTCTTTGCACCTTCATTTTGCAAATCTTGCTTCATTCAAACAGAAAATATGAAAACTCTCTTTCATTTCTTATATATACTTCATGTTCAGACCATATTTGATGCTCTCCTTAAAGAGGAATGAAGGGTTTCTATTTATTTATTTTACTGAAGGTCACGGCCTCTCCATTCTCAAGTCTTTGTATTTTGCATAAATCTCTTTCATGTAAATAGAACCTTGTGGGCTTAGCTATTGTGCAACAAAAGAAAACAAAACCCAGACCATGACTATATCTTTTATGGGTATTTTGTGCTTAAAAACTCAAGGGTTTCCTTTTCTTATGCTTTTGATTTTTCCATTTCTTGTATGCATATGAACATCTCTTCATAAGAACCCTTATGGGTTTGGCCCTTTATTTGGAAAAGAGAAACAAAATCACCTAGGCCGTATATGTAAAAATCATACTTAGCTTGTATTATGAAAAATCCCTTCACCATGGCTTGATGCATTATGATTTTCTTGTTATTACTACATCTATTTTTCTTTCTAAATATGGTAAAAGAAGAAATTTTTTGTTTACTCTCCTAAAGGAAAACAAAGCATTTTTTCCATGCTCTATTTTGCATTTACCTTCTCCACTTTTGCAAATTCGATATTGCAGATCTGTATTCTCTGGAAGGTTGTTGTGCAAACATGAAATAAGAATCTTAAAACCCACACCCTCTTGTTGTGTATTTACTTCATTTGGCATTGAATTTTACTACAAACTACTTTATTGTTTGCTTGCTATCAGAGTCTCCCATTTTCATTTTATTGTCACCATTCACCATTTTGTAAAGTCATACATGGCTTCATCATATATGTAATAATGAGAACTGGATTTTTGTTTCAAAATACTTGAATTTGGAGAGAAAGATTCACCTACAGGTATTAGGAGGCTTCACCAGTGTAGTTTGAAGTTCATTTATAAATTCTGAGCATTTAAATAGAGCATTGCCTCCTATCATTACCTTGACTCTACATTCCTACAAACCCCTTTTATGAAAGATGCAAGATGTTGAAAAAGTGATATGCATACTATGCCTTTATTTTACTTTAATAATGATGTTGTCCCCTATATTTCAGCTTTTCTTATCATTATTTCCCATCTTTTGATGGTTGTACCTTCACATCATATGCCTTAAATAATAGGGACATCAAAAAATATACTATATAGCAGTAATAAAACATAAAATATGATGATCATCAACATTCAATGAGGAAAAACATAACAACATAAAAACTTTTTATGAAAATGGAACTCCTTCAATGAAGAAATGATGCATTTAAATTATATTATGCATTTTATTTAAGCATTCAAATGGGCCTATTGTTCATCTGTGATTACCATTTCAAAAAGAGGGATGGCTCACTAATTTTTTTGATATGGTTGTGATGAATGATCAATAATCCTTTAGCTGAAATGTTCTTTCACTTGAGCAATATGAATATGTTTCCTATCTCATTCCCCTTTTGGAACTTAGGGGAAACATGCTAGGCTCAACCCTTGTGGGAGCCCACTTTTTCACCACATGCTATGATCTCAATAGAAATGAATCAACAACATGATTTCACCTATACCTGCATAGTGAACAAACATGTTAGATAAAAAACAGTGAAGCTCAATGCTCTTGTGATGTTTTATTTTTCAAGCTCTCTCGCTTACATCTGATATTTGTTGAATTAATGCATCATAAATATGTGCTATATTTTTGTTGGTGGGGCATATGATAAGACTCATATTCGGAGCTCTAACAATATTTCTCAATCATTTGCAGGTTCACTTGAAGACTAGGAGCAAGGAGGAGCAGGCCACAACAAAGATCAACACCAAACCACCACATACAATGATGTATATGTTTCCTTTCATATGTATTTCTATTATTTAATCTTCTGATGTATAGCATATCTTCCATGTTGCATTGGTTCAGCTACTCCCACGACTTGTGTGGGACATTTGATTACTCCCTTATTTCCAATGAATAGAAATGCAACACTTATGCAATCTTATGTATATTTATTTTGCAAAATGAATGAAACATTGTAAAATGAATGAGCAATGCAAAAAATAATGAAAGCAACATCCTATAATCCATGTAGCCTCTTTTATGCTGCAAAGAATTAAATGACAAACTAAATCCTTTCTTTTTTGTTGTAACACATTGCACAATAAAAATTGTACTATTTCTCTTAAACTTTAGGATGAAATGGTTAAGCATGGAAAAAATATGTTAGAATATTTTCACCTTTAAGTGAAAATAAACTACTTCAGCTCTACCAAATTGAGCTGTAGGTGTGAAAAATTGGCAACATTTTTGGCGATTTCTATTGAATGTTTGCCTGCTAAGCATATAGACTAGTTGCCTTAAACAATCCATTGGGTGCAGAGTCAAATATGACCATTATTAAACTTAGAAAAATATAAAACCTAACTACAAATACTCCAAACAATAGTAGAACAACTAACTGAAAGAATCTACAAGGCCCTAGTGGCTTGAAAACATGTGCAACAATAATTAGGGAAAGAAAACAACTAAAATAAATGTGACTTGAGCACTTATTAGCAGGAAAAACTAACTCAACGTACACTAAATAAATGAATAGGCCCTCTAGATGAAACCATTAACTAGATTTGTAAAGTAGCTTCCTTTCTTGATCAAGTGAATTAGGCTTTTTTGCTTGTAAGCAACCGACCAGGGTTGTGGAAAGGTTGGGCATTTAATGAAATCAGGTAATACCTTTTTAAGAAATAGAACACACATACCTAGGCGTTTTGACTAAAAGTAAAACCATTCTAAGGTGGATAGGTTAGCTTCCTCTCCTCCCCTTTCTCCTCATCCAATTATTTCTCCTTGCTATTTCCTAGCTAGGCTAGATGTCGAATGGGATATCCTCTTGACAAATTGATGTGTAAACAATCCAAGCTGAAATCCTGCTTTGCTGCCTTATTACCCTTGTTGTCCTCATCATTCACTAGATTGGGCTTTTGTTCACTACAAGGATTAATCAGAGTAGCAAGTTTTCTACAAGATGAACAAGTAGGATCTTGATAGTCAAACATTATATTGGCTTGAAAAGACCAATTCTCTTCGATCAGTTTATTTAACTATTCTTCAGGGGAAGCTGCCTTCAATGTGTCTATGTTAGCTTCTCCTTTGTCAATCAACTCATCATCCATCACCCCTTTTTTCTCTATTTGAACCATGCATTCAATATTCTTATTATTCTCCATTTTAGGCATGTTATCATGGATACTATAGTCTTGAACCTCCCCAACAATGTTTTCCTCACTCATTTGTTCACGAATCAACTCTCTGTCAATGTGATCTTTGTGCTCTTGTTGATCACAACATATAAATTTCATTAGCTCACGCATATTCTCTTCATCAATAGGAACATTTGAAGGAAGCTCTTCAAACAGCTTATTTGAAACATGCACCTCAACATTTTCCATCTTTACAACTAGTTGTTCTTGATTTTCTAGATCTTCTTCATCAGTATACTAGTTGGATACCTCAAAATAGTTGTCAATACTCTGTTGTTCCAACTGATCTTGGTTTTCCAAAATATGTTCTTGCCCCTAACTTGCAGCTACTATGGGTATGAGCATGCTTTCTTCTTCTTGGTCCACAAAAGAAGGCATCTCATCAAACCAAAATATAGACTCTTCCTTCTCACCACCCCTTTCTTTCTTTTTATCAACTTGATGCATATGATTAACCCTAAAAAAAATTCCCCTTTCCAATTCATTAGTGCTACATCATGCTGGTCATATTTAGGATGAGAACTATGTTGTTCTATATTCTCATTTAACACACTTTATGAACCAACATAGCTATTATGAACCATTAAAGCTTGGTTCCTCATACTATTTGTACATGCAACTTGGTTATGAGGCTAGTTGCATGGATAACACTAGTCACACTCTTGTGCCATATTATTCTATGCAGACACAAGCTCCTTTGAAGAACTAGAAACATTAGGATTATAGGGCTGAGAGGGTCTAGGATTGAAATTTATCCTTTGGCCTTGAGAGTTAGCTTGAAAAGGTGGCCTACTTGGTTGATTAGGCTGATATGGAGCTTGATAGGGCCTATTCTCTTAACCAAATTGCTTCTTAAGATTGAGAAATTCATTTCTCAAAGTCTTTCTAAAGGATTGCGACATGCCTTTTAGCTCTTGAATTTGTTGGGATGGGTTTGGAACAACAAATTCTTAGGTTGTAGCTTGATATCCTATTGCAAGAGAAAGTGAGACAACAAATAAAGGGGGTAATGAAATAGGGATAGGTGGCTTTACTTTAGGAAAAATGGGCATAGGAGGCCTTACGACTATTTTACTAGCTTGAATAAGACATTTTTTTGTTCTAATAGTAATATCATAAGCATTAGGAAGCTTAAACCCACCCATAGATTGAATCATCACAAAAAAATCACTATTTAAGGCCTTTAGAAAGTACAAAAATGCATAAAAAATTAGCAGTAGGCCTTACCATTACTGGTATTCAATCCCAAGTCCATTGAAGTCAGAGGTTGAAATCCATCATATGCTCATGTGGGGATCTCTTGATGGTAGTCAACTGTTCAATCACTAATAGATTGTCTGACTTGTCTTCAAACTATTTATTTAGAGCTTCACCTAACTGATGCCATGATGTTATTGAATGTACAACCAATCCTCTAAACCAAAAAATTTCCTTACCCTTTAGAGATGCAGCCAAAAGCCTCACTGCAATATTCTCTTGTGTAAAACGATGGATATAACATAATGTAGCCACATCTCAAATGTGTTGAATAGGGGTGGTCTGATCTTCTTCAGTGAAATATGGCAAATCTCTCAAGGCTGATACTAGAATATCATCATGTTGTGCAAGTAGTAATGGGCTGCCAACATTAAATGTAACAAAAGGCAATTGTCTTGCCATTTTGCACAATAGGTATGAATCATATGGAAGTCAAAACATCACCACCAACTTGATTCATTATTGATTCTTGTGCCACTGAAACCAGCTGATATATGCTCAAAGTCACCATGGTGTTTGATGATTTTGCCTCCAAAGGTTGGTAATATAGAAGAAAACACCAGATCCTTTGGTATGTGCACTTCTCACAAGTTGGTTACACTAGATATGCATGCACAACCAAAGAATGGATTCACTAGAACTTTAAATTATTTTAATGATTTCACTCACAATCAATTTCTCAAAACATCAACTTTCACAATCTCATCTAAAACATACAACTCAATAGTGATTTGCATGAAGGCTCAAAACTGAACACAACACACAACTTGAATCATGTGAAATTATTGCACATAGATTCACAATAAAGAGACATAACAAAGGATATAATTCTTATGATCACACTAAAACATTAAATTAATACTATAGATATGGGAAAAAAAATGTGACATAGGAATGCTCTACTATTTTATTAAACTGAAGGAGTATGCAAAATCAAATCTGAATACAAATATCAAGCTTACCAAGCTTTCTGCAAGTGAGCAAGAAAGTAAGAAGAAAAATCTGAACTGAACTCCTTTTTCTAGAAAAAAATAAGTTTTCTCCAATTTATGCCTCCAAAGTATCTCCAATAGTGTGAATAGAAAAATCTGAGTGAAAATCCCTCTGAAATAGAAACTTGAATGCCATTTTAGAGCTCAAGAGAAAAGCCTCCAAAATGGTGCCCAAAACAAATCCCAACTAGGTGAAAAAGATGGCAAGATTCTCTGATCAACCCAAAAAGAGTAAAAAAGAATCCGATTCTGATTGAAAACTAAAATGGAAACTTCCATTTGCCTGTTTTTTCTGATTTTGCTCAAAAAGACTCCAACTGAAAATGGAAAGATTACAAAGAGGATTTCATGCATTTGTCTTAACTATTCTGCATTTTAAATAACAAATACTAAGGTAATTTATAGAATATTACCTTAATATTATTTTACAAGATATGCAGTTTCAAATTTACAAAAAGGAAAGGCTCAAAAAGGACTTGAGTCTTGACTTGATTTTTACAACCTTGCAAAAAACACATGGAAGGTACATATGATTTTGATTCAAGTTTTTCAAAGTTTATGATATATTCCCACCTAGGCACATTGATTTTCTCCAAAATAAAAAAATTGGCTAAGGCACATAGACTTATGATTTTCTTAAAAAATCTCAAAAGGAAATAAAGGCATAAGGTAGCCTAGGTAAATGAAATATGTACAAAGGAAAATAATAAAGGCCATTGAGGTATTTTAATTCAAAACAATGTGATAAAAATCACAAATTTTGAATTAGAGCAACAATGAAAAAACCCTAAAACAAAATTCGAGCCCTAACCTTTCATCCTCATTTTCACTTTGGCTTTTGGGGAATTTTTTGCACGCCACCACCATTAGGGTTTCGAGCTTGGATTTCACCATTCTTTGCAGCTTTCATGTCGAGCCTCTTCTATAGGAAATTGATAGTGTGGGTATTTATTTCACCACATAAGTAGAAATCTCCTCATTTTTTCCATTTTGAATGTATTTTTCAAGGCTTTTAGCCGCAACTTTATCACTTCTCTGATGCATTTTATTTCTACACTTTGTCAATGTTTTTCCCTCTATGTTTCATGGCCAAATTTGAGGAATTTTTGAAGCTTGTATGGAAAATTTTGAAGCAACTCTATGTTGCAAAAATGTTTGAAACTCCTCTAGGCCACGAGGTAAACAATTCTTTGCACCTTCATATTGCAATTCTTGCCTCATTTGAACAGAAAAGATGAAAACCCTCTTTCATTTCTTGTATATACTTAATGTTCAGCCTATATTTGATGCTCTCCTTAAAGAGGAATGAAGGGTTTCTATTTATTTATTTTACTAAAGGCTGTGGCCTCTCCATTCTCAAGTCTCTGAATTTTGTGCAAAACTCTTTCATGTAAACAAAACCTTGCGGGCTTAGCTATTATGTAACAAAAGAAAATAAAACCGAGGCCACGACTATATGTTTTGTGGGTATTTTGTTTTAAAAACTTGAGGGTTTCTTTTTCTTATGCTTTTGATTCTTCCATTTCTTGTATGCATGCAAAAATCTCTTCATAAAAACCCTTATGGGTTCGGCCCTTTATTTGCGAAAGAGAAACAAAATCACCCAGATCGTGACTACGAAAATCATACTTAGCTTGTATTATGAAAAATCCTTTCGCCATGACTCGATGCATTATGATTTTCTTGTTATTAATACATCTCTTTTTCTTTCTAAATATGGTAAAAGAAGCAAAATGTTGTTTACTCTATTGAAGGAAAAGAAAGCATTTGTTCCTTACTCTATTTCGGGTTTACCTTCTCCACTTTTGCAAATTCGATATTGCAGATCTGTATTTTCTTGAAGGTTGTTGTGCAAGCATGAAACAAGACTCTTGAAACCCATGCCCTCTTTTTGTGTATTTACTTAATTTGGAATTGAAGTTGACTATGGTCTACTTTATTGTTTGTTTGCTATCAGAGTCTCCCATTTTCAGCTTATTGTCACCATTTAGCATTTTGTAAAGTCATACATAGCTACATCATATATGTAATAATGAGCATTGGATGTTTGTTTCAGAATACTTGCATTTGGAGAGAAAGATTCACCTAAAAGCATTAGGAGGATTCACCATTGTAGGTTGAAGTTCATTTCTACATTATGAGCATTTACATAGAGCACTGCCTCCTATCATTACCTTGACTCTACATGCCTACAAACCCCTTTTATGAAAGATGCCAAGATGCTGAAATAGTGATATTAGTACTGTGCCTTTATTTTACTTTAATAATGATGTTTTCCCCTTTATGAGCTTTTCTTGTCATTATTTCCCACCTTTTGATGGTTTTACCTTCACATCATATGCCTTAAATAACATGGACATCAGAAAACATGATATATATCAGCAATAAAACATAAAATATGATGAACATCAACATCAAATGAGGCAAAAAATAACATCATAAGAACTTTGTATGCAAATGGAACTCCTTCAATGAAGAAATAATTCATTTAAATTGTGTTCTACATTTTATTTAAGCATTCAAATGGGCCTATTGTTCATTTGTGATTACCATTTCAAAAGAGAGCCACTTGACTAAACTTTTTGATCTGGTTGTGATGAATGATCAATACTCCTTCAGCTGAAATGTTCTTTCACTTGAGAAATATGAATATGTTTCCTATCTCATTCCCCTATTGGAACTTAGGGGTAGTATGCTGGGCTCAACCCTTTTGGGAGCCCATTTTATCACCACATGCTATGATGCCAACATAAATGAATCAGCAACATGATTTCACCTATACCTACACAGTGAACAAACATGTTAGATAAAAAATAGTTAAGGTTAATGCTCCTGTGATGTTTTATTTTTCAAGCTCTCTTGCATACATCTAACATTTCTTGACCTAATGCATCATAAACATGTGCTATATTTCTGTTGGTGGGGCATATGATAAGACTCATATCTGGAGCTCTATCAATCTTTCTCAATCATCTGTAGGTTCACTTGAAGACTAGGAGCAAGGAAGAGTAGGCTACAATGAAGATCAACACCAAACCAGCACAGGTAATGATGGATATGTTTCCTTTTATATGTATTTCTATTATTTAATCTTCTAATGTATAGCATATCTTCCAAGTTGTATTGGTTCAACTAATCCCACGACTTGTGTGGGACATTTTATTACTCCCTTCTTTCCAATGAATAGAAATCCAACACTTATGCAATCTTATGTGTATTTCTTTTGCAAAATGAATGAAACATTGTAAAATGAATGAGCATTGCAAAAAGAATGAAAGAAACATCCTATAATCGATGTAGCCTCTTTTATGTTGCAAAGCATTGAATGAAAAGTTGTATCCTTTATTTTCTATTATAACACATTGCACAATAAAAACTATACTCTTTCTCTTAAACTTTAATATGCAATGGTTAAGCATGGAAGAAATATGTTAGAATATTTTCACCTTAAAATGAAAATAAACTATTTCAACTTTTCCAAATTGAGTTGTAGGTGAAAAATTGGCAATAGATGGAGTTTTTGGTTAAGTGGATTGATGTTTTGACTTAGAGTGATAATTTTAGGATGAGAAGTGATCGTATGTTGGGGTTTTGATAGAGGGTTATAATTTTGGTGGATTTTATTATAATTTTTGGGGATGTAAGTATGGATGCTAGATGTAAGTGGTTGAGAGATACGGGATGAACATAGAGGTTCTTGTGTATTTTTTATAGGAGTAGAAATGTTAGAGTTGTTGAATGAAATGAATGTTGATATAAAAATTTGGTGATGCTATTTTGAATGGTGTTTGCATTTGTATGTAAGTTGAGTCAGAGGTAGGATTCTTGTGATGATGTTTGTGGGTTGATTATTAAAGTGGGGGTGATAGTATTATTATATGTTGTATTATATAATGGATTAGTTATTTACAAGATGTATGTTGGCGCTTGAGTGTGTATAGGGGGTAGCATTGAATTTGTGGGATAATGGTGAAAATTTGTTGAGGCGTGACATTAAGAGAGTCTGAGGAATAAATAGAAATATTTTAGGGGGTGATATGGAACAATAGATTCATTTTTCCATGGGAGGGTTATTAGTAGGTTGGATGGAAGGATTTGTTTGTGTTTGGATGGTAAGGTTGTGTTAGCCTTGTCTTTAAAATCACCAAATTTTAAATTTTTTTTACCTCAAAATGCTTATGTCAAAATTCTCCTAGTAAAAAATACTCTTCTTATCCTCACACATTAAGTCATTCACTAGTTTGAAGAAAAATAACTCATCATCCCTATTCTGATCCTCATAAGTAACAATGTGACTTGTCAAAAATTATGAAAACAACTAAATTTAAAAATTTATATGAGATGGTACAAATTCCTTTAATGTGAATATTTCTATTGGTATTTCGACCAATGTGGCTAGTTTTGGAGACATGAAACCTCATGGATTGCGAGATATTAATGCTTCTATTTTTTTCTTGCAAAGTTGCAAAAGCAATTAAATTTGGATTTTCAAGAGAGTTGGAAATATTTCATCACTAGGTTTCATTATATCATAATTCTAGATAATGTGGCAAAGTTTCAGTCAAAAATATGAAGTTGATCCAAAATTATCGTAAATTCTCCATCGATAGGCTCACAAATCATTTGATTTTCCGAGATGGTTTATCAATATTTTTAAAAAATAATTAAAATATTTTGAACCACAAAATATTGCCTAGTTAGTGATCGATCATGGAATAATTGTCAATGATGGTAGTGAGTTTGAAGTTTTTTAATGATCAGGTTTTAACAAATATTTATTTTGATGAAATAAGTAGTTATTATTGGACAAATAAAATTAAATGGGAGAAATTAAAAAAAATAAAATAAATGAAATTGTGAAAGATCACAACTTAAGAAAAAAAGGAAAAATAAGGGGTTGTGAATTCTTCAAACCAAAATTGGGTAGTGAAAATTTACAACCCATATTCTTATATTAACTTATAAAAATGGATTGTGAAAATTCACAACACAATTTTAATTATAACTCTCCACTTAAATGAGTGTGAATTTATAAAAAATAATAATGAAATGTTGTCACGTACCACAATCCACACCATCTCCTTTCCATGCCTTCCTTATTTCCACAGAAAGTGCCTCAAAAGAAATCATATCCTCATGGAATGCTATGGTTGTAGAATATGCACAAAGTAGATTCATTGGAAAGGTTTTAGAAACTTTCAGACAAGTGAAAATCATAGATTTGAATGCAAATGTGTAGGTACAGGGCTCTAGGAAATGGGACATTTCTTGTTATGATGGTCTTGGATGAAGAAATTAATTTCATCTACAAAATTCCAATAAAACCCAATAGTGCTACTTGGAACTATTTGATGAGTGCTTGAAGGATACACAATAATGTGGATTTTAGAGAATATGTGGCATGACAAATTTTTGAATTAGGGCCTCAAAATACAACACCTTATGTGCTTTTTATGAACATCTACATTGAAGTGGGCAGGTTGAGGGAGATTGAAAGGGCATGGTAAATGATGAATGAGAGGGGTGTGAAAAAGACACATAGATACAATTGGATTGAGATCAATAAATATGTAAATGCCTTTGTTGTAGGAAAAAGGTTACTGTTGTTAGGCAAGGGTGCATCCAAAAAGTCACTACTATTACAGGGTGAAAAAATAGACAAAATAGAATAGACAAGATAATACATAAGAAACACAGTGATAACACAATAGAAAATATGACAGACAAAAATTACAAATTTTCATATATTCCTTGTTTTCTTCAAAATACAAAAAATACAGAGAATGTGCTCTATTTTACACAATAAAATATAGCATAAATATTTGGACTATTGTCCAATACAAGTGGTACTACACCCACACCTGAAACTATAAATGGCTACAATCCTATAGCTACTACTGTCATTGCACTGCGTCTGGTAAAATTCCTATACACTGCTGTCTCCTGAATATTCCCTTCTTCTACTGAATATCCCTTCTACTATTGTAGGGTCTCCACACAAAAATAGAAATTGACTCATACATTCTAATGAATATATTCTATTTATTTGTCTCTTTTTTGCAAGCTCAAAAATTTGAGCACTTCTTTTCAAATTCAAACTTACCTACCAAAAATAAATGCTAGTAGGTCAATTGGCTGCTACAAGTTATGTGGGGAAGGGGAGAATGCCTACTAGCTATAGATTAATTAATATTCCAACACTCCCCCTTAATATGAAGTCAAATATCACTTTGCAGTTTCCTTTCATAGATGATCTCTGAATCTATCTACAATGTCAAGCCTATCTCTTAAGCATTCAAATCTATCTTTTGGAAATGCCTTGGTGAAGATATTAGTGAGCTGCTTATTGGATCTATAATATTGTAATCCAATCTCACCTTGTTCTACAAGCTCCCTTATGAAATGATATCAGATCTCAATGTTTTCTCTTTGTCCATGGAAGACTGGATTCTTTGTCAATGCTATGTAAGAAACATTGTCACAATGAATTATTGTGTTATCTTCTTGTTGTTGTTGTAAATCTGCAAAGATCCTCCTAAAAAAATATCTTGACATGATACTACATTTGCTTCTATGTACTCAACTTCTGCTATACTGAGAGAGACAATGGGATGCTTCTTAGATGCCCATGAGATTGCACCTGATCCCATGTGGAAGACATATCTCGATGTACTCTTCCTATCATCTACATTTCCTACCCAAATCACTGTCCATGAAACCATCCAACTTAAATTCATTAGATGCACCATACATGATGCCATAACTTGATGTTCCATTCACATATCACAAGATACTCTTTCATGCTTGCCAATGTGTGTCATTAGGCTTCTCCATGAATCTAGAAACTAGACTTACTACACACATCAAATCAGGTCTAGTTGATGTCAAATAAATCAAACTTCAACCATACTCTTGTAGAGGGTTGGGTTCACATCTTTGATGCTGTCCTCTTTTTGCAGTTTCAGAATTGTTGTTGTTGGTGTGGGGGCAGGTTTATTGTTATGCATTTTAAACCTTCTTAAAATCTATTTGGAATAATTATATTGTGAAATAAAAATACCATGCTATGTTTTCTGAACTTCTATCCCAAGAAAATACTTTAACAAACCTAGATCCATCATCTCAAATTCATTTTTCATCACCTCTTTGAAATCAACAATTCAGCTGTCATTGTTATCGGTAAAAAATAGATCATCTACATACAAAACAACAATTAAAATATCATCTACATCAAACTTCCAACTTAAAATCATGTATTTTTTAGCTGTAATTGTTGATTTCAAATACATCAAACTTCCAAACACACTCTTGTAGAGGGTTGGGTTCACATCTTTGCTGCTATCCTCTTTCCGCAGTTTCAGACCTATTACTATTGGTGGCAGGTTTGTTGTTATGCATTTTAAACCTTCTTAAAATCTGTTTGGCATAATTAGATTGTGAAATAAAAAATTCCATGTTATGTTTGCTGAACTTATATCCCAAGAAAATACTTTAACAAACCTAGATCCGTCATCTCAAATTTATTTTTCATCACCTCTTTGAAATCAACAATTCAACTATCATTGTTATTGGTAAAAATAGATCATCTACATACAAAACAACAATTAAAATATCGTTAGCTACAACCTATCATGGTCTCAAATTGGAACAAAATAAAGGGTACAAGAAAGTATGGTTTGAGGTGGATTCTCTCAATATCATCAACAATTTGAAGAATTGTAATGCCCCTTCATGGACTATTGAAAATTTGATTAGAGATTCTATTGATATTCTTAAGTCCTTTGATGAATATTACATTTCTCATATATTGAGAGAGGGAAATAGACTTGCTGATGTATTCACAAATCTTGGAGTTAGAGGTGCTAGGGAATGGGGACTGAATGATGCCCTCCCCATAGAATCAATTGCAATTATTAATCAAGATGGCCAAATTTAAAGTGATTGATAACTTATTAAGGTTTGGGGTGTGCATGAATTTCATCATGTGGCAGGCTATTATGTCAAAGGATGGTAAGAAAGATTTGGATCAAGTTGATTATACTCTGGCTGGTATCTGTAAGGAACAAAACTCAAGGGCCATTATTCCATTTTCACATGAATTGTGGGAACTCTTTGCATAACCTTCTTGAGGATTTTTCTCATTGCGTTCAAAGTTTTCAAAATCCTATACTTTTCAATTCTTGAAGCCATGGGAGGAGATAGGAACCACCCTGAACCTTTCTTGCGTGATGTTGTCAAGAAGAAGCCAGAGGTTTGGAAGATCTTAGAGAAGGGCGGGCTGACTCTGTACCTAGAGAGGTTACATGGTAACAATCCACAGACTACTGAATTATTCACAAAAGCTTGGGACAATAGGGTTTTGAAGTTGGCCAAAATAGAGTTTGATGTGAATGAAGATTTCATAGCCAACATCATAGGGTTGTCGACGGAGGGAAATAAAATTTTCAAAGATAAAAAGGAATCACAGGCTGCCATGCAATTTTTTTTCAAAGGAGATGAAGCTCAAGACTTGAGGGTGGTAAGGAGTGGTGGTTACTAGAGGAAATATCTTAAGGCATTGTGGGGGATGTGGCCAAGGATCTCATGTATTTCATCACCCTTGAAGGACACTTCTCTATGGTACATGCCTACCATTTTTTTTTCTCAATCACTTCCACCATAAGAAAATGATTTATTTTCCCTATTATATTTTGGCTTATCTGGACTCTGGCCTCAAGGACCATAAGAAAAACCCAAAGAATCTTGTTTTACATGCGGGACTTATCCTTTTAATCTTTGATTATGATAAATCATTTGAAGTGGCTAAGCCGATTGCTACCCCTAAGGGTAAGCAACAAAAGCCAAAGGAAGAATATGATAGTCTTTGAGGAGGAGATGGCTAGTAAGAAAGGAAAGAAGAGGAAGCTCATCCTAGAAAAGGATTTAGAATCTAAGGAGGATGTTGAATATGTACCGGACTCTCTCGCTACCATGGAAGTGGACACTCAATCCCCTGCTTTGGGGAAGTCTAAAAATGGGGAGTCGAGCCCTAATAAGGGTTATGAAACCTACAGTGAGGAGCCAATTGCTGAAATGTTGAGTAGATGTATGAAGGAGAAGAAGGAAGTGGTTTTTGAGGTGTCTTTGCCTCCCCCTATTTTTGGGGATTAAACAAAAAAAGGAGCTGGGGATGGGAAGTAATAAGATGCTGGTTGTTAGGTCTATGAGCCAACTGTTAGAGATGAATTCTCCACTTAAGATTGTAGGTGAACAAGGTGTTATGGATTCATCGATTGAGGTTCCATACTTGTAGATGGAAAGGAAGGATGTGGTAGAGGTGGGGAAGGGTGTTGAGGATTCTCTAGTTGTGGACCCAGATAGGTAGAAAAAAATAAAGACGGTTGTTGCAGAGATTATGGAGTCTATTCAAAAAATAAAAACATCGATTGTTGATGGGAAGGGGAAGGAAGTCTCTGCCAGTCAGGATAAGGTTAGCTCCTCTCATGAGGAGGATGTTGTGGGTAAGGGAATTTTCAACATTGATAAGGAAAATATTTCTGATGTTTTGGGACATGCTAGAGAGGGTTCCATTGTTTTCTACAAGTTATTTAAATGGCTATTCCATGAACTTAATATGACCAATGTGAAGTTCATGGTGTGATGAGTAAATTTGATGAGTCCCCGGTTCAAAATCAGATTGATGATCTCATGAACTCTTTGAAAATTGTTATGGAGGAAACACTCAACATGAAGCAAAATATTGAAGGTAGAGTTCTCACCCTTGAAAATCATCTGGAGATATGCTAACATGGATAAGGGTGGGTAGGGGACTAAATATAGGGTTAATTTGAGTCTGTTGGTATTATCTCTCCTCTTGATAGTGACAAAATACGCATGGAAACTGCTCATTCTTGGTGATATTGGTGCTGGTGGTAAGCTGTTGGAGGGAGAGGTGTCTGTTGATAAGGGTGGTGTTAAGAATAATGTTTTGATTAGTGAGGTGAATGTGAGTAGGCTTGGGGCTATGAATCATAACAAGACTAACGCTTAGGTTGGGGCTCCTACAAAACAACTGTTTGATGCCTTGGATGAGGATTATAAGGATGTGGCATGCGATGTGGAGCTTGTGGATATACTGAAGAATATGTAATGTTGTTGATTATGTTCCTCCTTTTTGGCTAAATTTTTGCTAATGGTGCGTTGCATATAGGCTGATATATATTTATTGTAGTTTTTTTTTTTTTTTAGCTACTCTTTTTTGTAAAGGGTTTTGGGACCCTTCAAAACCCATTATTTACCTCTAATAATTTTTTTTTTAAATATCACCTTCAGTTTGTTTGATGTAGAGTGTGGGCTCACTACTAGTTTTGCTAAATCCATTACATAACAAATAGGAGTCTATTCTACAATATCATGCTTGAGGTGCTTGTTTCAGCCCATAGAGAGCTTTCTAGAGTCTATACACTTTCTCCTATTTCCCTGGGGCTTCATAGCCGGGTGGCTACTCCACATACACTTCCTCTTTCAACACTCTATTTAAGAAGGCTGACTTTAAATCCATCTAAAACATCTTCCATTGATGATGTGCTACAATTACTATGAATTTCTGCACTATTTCCAACCTTGCATTAGGTGCATATGTCTCATCATAGTCTATACTAGGTTGCTATTTGCACCCTTTCACAACTAGCCTTGCTTTGTGTCTTTCAATTTTACCTTCAGTTGTACACTTGGTATTATAGACACACTTCACTCCAATTACTTGTTTACCCTTGGTTAAATCAGTTAGCTCCCATGCTTGATTCCTCCCTATAGCCTCCAACTCTTCATCCATGGATTTACACTACTTCTCTTCTTTCACTGCTTCCTCAAAGTATGTTGGATCACTATAAGAGAATAATGCAAAATCCAAGTTTTCATCAAAATTAGCATGCCTTGTGCTATCATGATTTTCCATCACACTCCTTTTCCTTCATGCAATCAATGATGCAAGTGTGGGATATGAATTACCTTTAGAGCTACCACTACTCTAACCTCTGGAGCTAGTGTATTGCTGACTATCAGAGCTACTGCTCTGCTCTATCCTAGAGTTGGTACTCTGTTGTCTCTATTCAGAGTTGTTGTTCTGTTGAACACCTACAAAGCTAATTTTTTGCTGCACATCACCCAAGCTATTGTTTTCCAATAATCTACGGTAGTTTCTTCCTGAGACGATGCTCTCTTGAGCTCCCCCTAAGTTGTTGTCTTCTAGATCTTCATCATCATCAAGGGGTATTGTGACTAAAATACCCATGGTGTCATCCACCGTTCCATCCTATACTTCATTTTAAATAAACACAACATCTCTACTAATCACTACCTTCTTAGTGATAGGGTTGTAGAATTTATAGTTTTTTGACTCCTCACTATAGCCCATGAAGATGAATTTTTCTCCTTTTTCATCAAATTTCCGCCTCTTCTCTTTTGGCACAAATTCATATGGCACACACTCAAAGATTCTTAGGTTCTGAACACTCCATTTTCTATTTTTCCATGTCTCTTTTGGAATCTTATCACAGACAACCTTTGTTGGATATCTATTCAGTATATAGACTGATGTTGCTACAACTTCACCCAAAAAAAATGTGTGACAACCCTTTTGCTTTTAGCATACTTGTTACCATATTTTGAATGGTCCTATTTTTCCTCTCCACCACTCCATTTTGTTGTGGAGTATACCTTGTTGTGAATTGTTTGTGAATGCCCTAATTCCTACAAAAGATTAGAAATTATTTGGAGATGTACTTTTCCCCTCTATTTGTTCTAAGGGATTTGATATAGTGATCACTCTCCTTTTCAATTTCTACCTTAAACCATTTAAATTTATCAAAGGCTTTCAATTTTTTTTCAAGAAATAGACCCAAATTTATCTATTGTAATCATCTATAAGAGTCATGAAATAAGTGTTCCTGGGTTTTCATGGGTCCGCACAAATTTGAGTACACTAATTCAAGAGGTGCTCTTGCTCTCATAAAATACTTGGATTGAAATGGTTGCCTATGTTGTTTTCCTAAGATGCATGTATCACATTTGCCATTGGGTTCTACAATGGATGGTAGACCTCTTACCATTCCTTTTCAAGAAAATAAACTTAAACTAGAAAAGCTTAAGTGCCCATACCTTCCATGCCAAATTTTGGATGGGTCTTTGATGACTATCTGGAATGCAGACTAATGTTCCACTACCAATTGCTGTTTGACTTCTATGAGCGCCGACAAAAATTGTTGTTGATGTCCTTCTACTATGTCTGTTGTGGATACTATGTGCATCCTGAGAGGAAAAATTCTATTTCTCATCATCTACACGACTACCATCACTCTCTTGCTACATCCTTTGTAAAATATTTTGCATTCCCCATTCTCCATTAGGATTTTCTAACCATTTTTTCAATGCTCAATAGATTTTGCTTTATGTTGGGGGCATAATAAACATCTTGGATTTTATGCCTCTCACCATTCTTAATTTGAATGCCGACTACACCTCTTTCCATGACAAGAACCTTCTCATTGTTTCCCATTTTTATTTCTATTTTAATGTTGCTATCAATGAAGGAAAATAAATGTTTGTTGCCACTCATGGTTGTTGCAAGCACTGTCCAAGTACCAAATTTCATCACTGCTGTTCTCAACAAGATTGGAAACAATGAATACATTGGACTATCTATCATTTTCAACCTTGTTCTCATTTTCTACATCGGCATTTTGGCCTCCATGGTCACATTGCTTCTTTCTACACTCACTAGCATAATTTCCATACTTGTGGCAGTAATAAAATTTGACATTGCACTTGTCATACCTCTAATTTGAACTGTTGTTTTTCTTTTGGTTTTGGTTTGCTGACTATGAGTTGCTCGGCTCCTCTATGCTATTTGATTCTCCTCTTCCAAAATTACTTCTTCCTCTGCCTCTTTGACCTCTTCCTTTGTTGTTTCTTCCTCTTCCCCGACCTCTTGCATTGGTCTGAGCCTTGAAGGCTTGCTCTAGGGAAGGAGTAGATCTATTCAAGTGTCTCTCATGGGTTTGTAGTGAACCCATCAAATGATCTACAGTCATCTTGGACAATCCTTTTCCTCTTCAATGGTAGTGGCTATAGGATCAAACCTAGAGGGAAGGATTCTCAGTATTTTTTCAATAATCATTTGTTCTTCCATTGTTTCCCCATTGATTCTCAACGGATTAATCAAGGTAGACACTTTAGTATGAAAATATGAGATGGACTCACTATCCTTCATTTGTAGAGTCTTAAAATCTCTTCTCAAGAGATACAACTTTACTAATATGACTTTATTAATCCCCTTATAACTATTTTGTAAAATTTACCAAGCTTTTTTTGAGTGATTTTCTACTACAATACACGAGAAAATAGCCTCTATCAAGGCTGCCTGAATGAAACTGAGTGATTTTGCATCTTTCATTCTTACTTATTTCAATTGATTCTTTTGAGGATTTGAAAGGGTTGCATAGGATGCTGGGTTTTTGATATCATTGAACTCATCAGTGACCAACTCCCATAGGTAATTTGCAACCAAGCTAGTTTTCATCTTCTTAGCCCATATATCATGGTTTTTTCCATCAAAGTTCAATGGCTATTGCCAAACTTTTCTCTCACCTCCAACCATTTTTCTTAGATTTGAGAAGACTTAATGCCTAGATAACCTAGGTACATTATAAATACACCCACAATAAACAAACTACCCAAAAAAAAAATGCTCTGATACCACTTGTTATCAGATAGGGGTGCAACCACATAGTCACTACTGTTACATGGTGACAAAGTGGACAAAATAGAATAGAAAAACAATAAAAGACACACACACAGTGACAACACAAAAAAATAAAAAATTACAAAGATGTGCTCTATTTTACACAATAAAATATATCATAAACTATTTGGACTATTATCCAATACAAGTGGTGCTACACTCACACTTGAAATTATAATTGGATACAATATTATAGCTTCTACTATCATTGTGTTGCATCTGGTAAAATCCCTGTAGAATGTTGTCTCCTGAACATTCCCTTCTTCTACTAAATATGTGTTCTAGTACTGTAGGGTCTCCACACAAAAACAAAAATTGACTCATACATTCTAACAAATACATTCTATTTGTTTGTCTCTTGTTTGCAAGCTCAAAAATTTGAGCGTTTCTTTTCAAATCCAAACTTACCTACCAAAAATAAATGCTATCAGGTCAACTAGTTGTACTTTATGTTGGTTGTTGCAAGTTATGTTGAGAAGGGAAGAATGTATGCTGGCTGCAAATTAATTAATATTCCAACACTCCCCGTTAATCCAAAGTTAGTTTTCACTATGTAGTTTCCTTTTAGAGGTGATCTTTGAATTTGTCTACAATGCCAAGCCTATCTTTTAAGTGTTCAAAGCTGTCTTTTTGCAATGCCTTGGTGAAAATGTCAATGAGTTGCTGCTCGGATCTGCAATATTGTAATTCAATCTCACCTTGTTCTACAAGCTCCCTTATAAAATGATATTAGATCTCAATGTGTTTTGTTTGTCCATGGAAGGTTGGATTCTTTGTCAATGCTTTGGAAGAAACATTGTCATAATGAATGCTTGTGTTGTCTTCTTTCTATTGCTATAAATTTTCAAGGATCCTCCTTAACCAAATAGCCTGACATGCTGCTGCATTTTTTGCTATGTACTTAGCTTCTACTATGATGAGAGAGACAATGGGCTACTTCTTGGATGCCCATGAGATTGCACTTGATCCCATGTGTAAGACATATCCCGATGTACTCTTCCTATCATCTACATTTCCTTCCCAATCACTATCCATGAAACCATCCAACTTAAATTCATTAGATGCACCATACATAATGCCATAACTTGCTATTCCATTCACATATCTCAAGATCCTCTTTCCTACTTGCCAATGTGTGTTATTAGGCTTCTCCATGAATCTAGAAATTAGACTTACTGTATACATCAAATCAAACCTAGTTGATGTCAAATACATCAAAATTCCAACCATACTCTTGTAGAGGGTTGGGTTCACATCTTTGTTGTTGTCCTATTTCCATAGTTTCAGACCTGTTGCTATTGGTGTGGGAGCATGTTTGTTGTTATGCATTTTAAATCTTATTAAAATATGTTTGGCATAATTAGATTGTGAAATAAAAATACCATGTTGTGTTTGCTAAACTTCTATCCCAAGAAAATACTTTAAAAAACCTAGATCCATCATCTCAAATTCATTTTTTGTCACCTTGTTGAAATCAAAAATTATACTATCACTATTACTAGTAAAAATCAGATCATCTACACATAAAACAATAATTAAAATATCACCTTCAGCTACTTTGGTGTAGAGTGTGGGCTCACTATTGCTTTTGCTAAAGCCATTACTCAAAAAATAGGGGTCTATTCTACTATACCAAATTGAGGTGCTTGTTTCATCCCATAGAGAGCTTTCTAGAGTCTATACACTTTGTCATATTGCCTTGGGACTTCATAGCCAGGTGGCTGCTCTACATACACTTCCTCTTTCAACACTCCGTTTAAAAAGGCTAACTTTACATCCATTTGAAACACCTTCCATTGATATTGTGCTGCAATTCCTATGATTTTCCACACTATTTCGAGCCTTGCAACTGGTGCATATGTCTCATCATAGTCTATTTCGGGCTGATGTTTGTACCCTTTCACAACTAGCCTTTCTTTATGTCTTTCAATTTTAACTTCAACTATACACTTGGTCTTATAGACCCACTTCACTCCAATTACCTATTTACCCTTGGGTAAATCAATTAGCTCCCATGTTTGATTCCTCTCTATAGCCTTTAACTCTTCATCCATGGCCTTACACCACTTCTCCTCTTTCAATGATTCCTTAAAGTATGTTGGATCACTATAAGAGAATAATGCAAAATCCAAGTTTTCATCAAAATCAACATGCCTTGTGCTATCATAAATTTACCTCACACTCCTTTTCCTTTGTGAAATCAATGATGCGAGTGTGGGATCTGAATTACCTTCGAAGCTACTACTGCTCTGACCTCTGGAGCTAGTGTATTGTTGACTTTCAGAGGTACTGCTCTGCTGTATCTTGGAGCTGCTACTCTATTATATCTGTTCAAAGTTGTTGTTTTTGTGAACACCTACAAAGCTACTATTTTGTTTCATATCAGCAAACCTGTTGTTTCCCAATGCTCTATGGTAGTTTTTCTTGAGTTGTTGCTCTTTTGAGCTCACCCTAAGTTGTTATCTTCTCAATCTTCATCATCAAGGGGTATTGTGACTGAAATACCCATGGTGTCATCTACCATTCCATCCCATGCTTCATTTTCTAAACACAACATCTCTTCTAATCACTACCTTCTTAATGATGGGATCGTATAATTTATAGGCTTTTAACTCCTCACTATAGCCCATGAAGATGCTTTTTTCTCCTTTGTCATCAAATTTTTACCTCTTCTCTTTTGGCATGAATGTATATGCCACACGCTTAAAGATTCTTAGGTGCTCAACACTCCATTTGTTGTTTGTCTACGATTCTTGTGTAATCCTATCACAAACAACCTTTGTTGGAAATATATTCAGTATATAGACAGATGTTGCTATAGCTTCACCCTAAAAAATATGTGACAACCCTTTTTCTTTTAGCATACTTGTTGCCATATCTTGAATGGTCCTATTTTTTCTCTTGACCACTCCATTTTGTTGTGGAGTATACCTTGTGAATTATTTTTGAATGTCATCATTCCTACCAAATTTAGAAATTATTTGGAGATGAGATGTAATCTCCCCCTCTATTTTTTCTAAGGGCTTTGATATATAGTGACCACTCTCATTTTCAATTGCTACCTTAAACCATTTAAATTTCTCAAAGGATTTCAATTTATTTTTCAAGAAATAGACCCAAACTTTTCTACTATAATCATCTATAAAATTCATGAAATAAGTGTTTCCTCCTAATGTGGGGGTTTTCATGGGTCCGCACAAATATAAGTGCACTAATTCAAGAGGTAATCTTTCTCTCCTAGAATACCTAGATTGAAATAGTTGCCTATGTTGTTTTCCTAAGATGCATGCCTCACATTTTCCATCAAGTTCTACAATGGATGGTAGACCTCTAACCATTCATTTCCTAGACAATAAACTTAAAATAGAAAATATTAAGTCCCCATACCTTAAATGTCAAAGTTTGGATGGGTATTTGATGGCTGTGTTGAATGCAGATTGTTGTTCCATTGCCGACGACTGTTTGACTGCTGTGAGCATCAACAAATTTTTTTTGTTGTTGTCCTTAAACGTTCAAATCCTCCAAAGGTACAATAATAAGGGACAATATTAGATGAATTTGGTAGAATGAATACCCCTTAGTCCTTGACTCTCAACTAAAGAGGTACCAATGAAGACTCATGCTCATTTGCATGGCTACCATAACTCTCTTGCTGCCTCATTTGTCAAATATCTTGCATTCCCCATTGTTCATCAAGATTTTGTAACCATTTTGGACTATTTATCCAATGCTAAATAGATTATTCTTTATGCTGAGGGAATAAAAAACATCCTGTATTTGTTGCCTCTCACCATTCTTGGTTTGAATGCTGACTACACCTCTTCCCATGACATGAACCTTCTCATTGTTTCCAATTTTTATTTTTGTTTTAATGTTGCTATCTGTGGAGGCAAATAAATGTTTGTTTCCACTCATATGGTTGCTGCAAGCACTATCCAAGTACCAAACTTCATCATTTTTGCACTCAACAAGATTGAAAATGATGAATATATTGGACTGTTTGTCATTTTCAACCTTGTTCTCATTTGCTACATTGGAATTTTGGCCTCCATGGCCACGTTGCTTGTTTCTACACTCACTAGCATAATTTCCATACTTGTGGTAGTAATAACATTAAACATTACTATTCTCATACCTCTAATTTGAACTGTTGTTCTTCTTCTAGTTTTGGTTTGCTGACTATGAGTTGCTCAGCTCCTCTATGTTGTTTGAGTCTCCTCTTCCAGAATTACTTCTTCCTCTACCTCTTTGACCTCTACATCTGTAGTTTCTTCCTCTTCCTCGACCTCTTACATTGGTTTGAGCCTTAAAGAATTTCTCTAGGGAAGGAGTAGATATGTTCAAGTGTTGCTCATGGGTTTGTAGTGAACCTATCAACTCATCTACAATCATCTTGGATAAATCCTTTGCCTCTTCAATGGAAATGACTATAGGATCAAACCTAGAGGGAAAAATTCTTAGGATTTTCTCAATAATCCTTTGTTTTTTCATTGTTTCCCCATTGATTCTTGACTGCTTAATCAAGGTAGACACTTTAGTATGAAAATCTGAAATGGACTCAATATCCTTCATTTGTAGAGTCTCAAAATATCTTCTCAAGAGCTACAAGTTTACTAATCTGACTTTATCAATCACTTTATAACTATTTTGTAAAATTTCCCAAGCTTGTTTTGAGTAATTTTCTACTGTAATACATGGGAAAATAGCCTCTATCAAGTCTTCCTCAATCAAATTGAGGACTTTTACATCTTTCATTCTTGCTTCTTTCAACTGATTCTTTTGAGGATTTGAAAGGGTTGCATAGGTTGATGGGTCTGTGATTTCATTGAACCCATTAGTGACCAACTCCCATAGGTCATTTGCAACCAAGATAGTCTTCATCTTCTTAGCTCATATATCATAGTTTTTTCTATCAAATTTCGGTGGCTTCTATCAACCTTTTCTCTCACGTCCTACCATTATTCTCAGATTTGAGAAGACTTAATGCCTAGATAACCTAGGGATTTTATAAAGACACCCACAATAAAAAAAATACCTAGAAAAATAGTGCTTTGATAGCACTTGTTGTTAGGTAGGGGTGTAGCCACATAGTCACTACTGTTATAGGGTGACAAAGTGGACAAAATAGAATAGACAAAACAATACAAAAGATGCACAATGAAAAAATAACAAAAAACATGACAAAAAAATTATAGATTTTCATATATTCCTTGTTTGCTTCAATATATATATATATTTTTACAGAGAATGTGCTCTATTTTACATAATAAAATATAGCATAAACTATTTTGACTATTGTCCAATACAAGTGGTGCTACACTCACAATTGAAACTATAACTAGCTACAATCTTGTAGCTACTGTTGTCACTATCTTGTGTCTGGTAAAATTCCTATGCATTGTTGTCTCCTAAACATTCCCTTCTACTGAATTTGCTTTCTACTATTGCAGGTTCTCCACACAAAAATAAAAACTGAATCATACATTCTAAAAAATACATTATATTTGTTTGTCTCTTGTTTGTAAGCTCAAAAATTTGAGCACTTCTTTTCAAATTCAAACTTACCTACCAAAAAAAATGCTAGCAAGTCAACTGGTTGCATTTTATGTTGGATGCTGCAAGTTACCTGGGGAAGGGGATAATATCTATTGGCTGTAGATTAATTAATATTCCAATAGTTACAAGGTGGAAACATTATCTTTGAGGATCCATGTGGCACATCTATTCCTATTCAAGCTCTATGATCAATAAGTTAATGGGTATGGGAAAAAATTCTTTTGACACCAACTAGATTGAATAGCTAGTACTACTATTCAGGTACTTATATGATATTAAAAAATACCCTTGAATATCTAATGAAACATTAGATTAATTTTATTGTATTAAATAAATCCCCTTGAACTGCCAACAAACTTTATGTAAAAGTGGCATTCTGAACCAAACCTTTATCTGGATTTTGTAGAAAAAACACCACTCATAATATAGAAACCATAAATCTTGAGTTGATCATAAGAAAATGAGATAATAAAGGTGTCTCACTCTACAATAGCAACCAACTTCCATCAACATTTGAAACAACTAGAGGGATGAACAATCAATAGTCCTAGAAGAGATATGCATGTACATATTACACCAAGAATTCTAACTAGAATTCTAAAAACTCTAGCAAAACCATCTGAAGATCCTATAATTGGAGAAGTAAAATTTAGAATTATTGTCAAACACTAAAAATTAAATGAGTGCACAAATTTTGTTTTTCAAGAATTCGTCAAGGTTCTCTTTGTGAAGAAAAATCTTCCTAGTTTGAACTAGGGTCCAATTTTATCATATTGTTCTTCAAACTTCAGATTTTGTAAAAACATCAAAAATAGAACATAGTCTCATAGGCACTTTAAAAGTTCTACAAATCAAAAATATGTGTAGGCTGATCTAGTTGAAGATGGAGATGATATTGGTATATCACAATGGGAATTATTTAATTGAAAAAACACCTAGGAATAAGAAAGTCTGGTAAAAGCAAGCTGTAATATGTGACAACAAAAGACATTGAGAGTACAATTGACTCTTCTAGAGAAGGAAATAGTTGGAGGCAGTTACAAGAAAAATGTAAGCAACCAAATCCATGTGTAGGGATATTTACACATGTCATGGCTATTAAGTGACTTTTAAGGGGATTTATTGGCTCTAATCCTTTGATGACAAATAAAATTTGTATAGACAACACATCTATCACTATCCTTTGATATTCCTTTAAAATGGCATGGTAGATTTAGAGGGTCAATGATACTTCTCATTTAAGGATTCTATAAGTTGTAGCTCTTTCAAAATGGAAAATTCATGCATCTTTATTTAATTCACAATAGGTGCTTTGTCACTTGTAGGTTTCATGTTTAACACATCTTTTTTTTAGGAAGTTACATCATGGTATCTCTCATGTTGGGAAAAATAACTTTATGGGTATGCACATAATAAATTTATTGAAAAATATTTTATAACTTTCATAGAAAATGCAAATGGAAGGTGTGTTATTGGGATCAAGTTAGAGGATGTATCAAATTGAATACTCTCCACTTATTTCCCTTCAAGTGTTATAGGTAACATTCAGGGCGATTACAAACAAGAGGATGGACAAAATATAGAATATCAGAGCATTTCAAGATATGCATCATCACCATGCTCAACAAAGAACTGAAGCTGATATAGTTAAGGATGAAGGATCTAGTTCATGGGATGAAAAGAAGAAAACCATGGAGAAAATGCATCAAATATAAAACATGAGAAGTCATAAGAAGATATGGGGACCATAAAATTGTAAAGGATATTCCAATAGTATCGTCAAAAATACCACTTAAACTTAGGAGGATTATGTGGATTTGCATGCCGAGAGGAAATGTAGTGTCTTTAATTGTGAATTGATATTCCTCATGTCAATAGTTGATGTACTAATCTAATGGACATGTTGTAACAATTGAAAATTTTCATCCATATGAAGAAATTCAAGTTTATCTATTCATTCCAATATAAAGATATAAGTTTTTTGTTCTTAATTAGCTAGAAGGTGAGGTGGTTACAAGGACAAATGGAATAAATGGACATGGAAAAGTACCTCAAAAAATCCACTACTCATAAGATTACAAGTTAAATGAGTTTCATGTTGTTTGTTTGTTTTTTTGTGAAAGTGATTTATGTCACTTATTATAACTAAAAGTTAGAAAATGAGCTTTCTTTGTGCAAAAGTTGAGAGATTTCTAACTTAAATAAAATTATTTTATTTATCTCCTTTAATTGTAAAGGTAGTTATTAGGTATTTACAAGGTGGTTATCCAGTAAATCCTATAAATACAAGGCTATTTTTATTGTAAAGGGGACTTCTTATGAAGGGGAAGCTTTTGAGAAGAACATTTGGAGAATTTTGGTTTCACACTTTGTACCTAAGGGTTTTTGGAATTGTCTAATTTCAAAAAGATAATACATAATATATTTGGTTCGTATATCCTAGATGTATTTTTTAATTATTATTACTAGTTTTTTCATATGTAAAATTGGTAATCCTTTTTGTCTTTGTGGAAACCATCTATTATATGTTGAACATTTGTAAATTGTACAATTGATATAATGAATGCACTCATATCTTGGTAGTTTGGTTTGAATGTGTTGAAGTGGCCTATTTATTCGTATGTTGAAGTCCATTATTTTTCTTTCATCATCATTGCACATAAAAACATGCTTTGTGTTAAAACTCACTTTTTAATTTTTCATATCCTATGAAATCCTAGTTGGTATTCATATATTTTCTACTAGGGTTTTTGATACTCACTAAGTTCTTTAGTTTTTCCCTTTTTCACCTTTTTATAATTTCAGGTTAAAAGTACACAAAAAACCCCAAAAATCCCATCATACGAGGTAGCTACCCCTCTCAAATACAAAGGAAGATTGATATTCCATAATGATCTCTCCAACTATTGAAATAATTTCCACTGCTCATCAAGAAAACAGGGCCATTCTTAGAGATAAAATAACAACGATAAATATATTTACCAACATGTTATTATTTTGTATGGAGGAGTTGTTTAGTTGTGCCATGAAAGGTGGTATGGAGAAATTGGTTTGTGGTATGATGTTTTTGGAGATTGTTTCGCCTAAGGTTTGTGATGAAGAATTATTGGTGATGACTTCTAAAGTAGGAATAACCCCTAATGAGGATGGTAGTGGGGTTTGGTAAGAATTTGGGGTGACCAAAGAAGGCATGGCAAACTCATCTTGAGTATCGCCCATGGTTATGGTAATGTTTAACTCACTTTTATTGGAATCCATGATATTTATATGTAGAGATCAAGTATCAAGACCTTAGTGAATTCTTGTGGAGTGAAAATTTTGGATAATTGATGGTACATAGTAATTAAGAAGTGTTGGGTAAAACTTTGGTCCAAACCAACTATTGTTTTTGACTCAAATTTGAATTCATACGGGTTTCCTCAGCCTATACCTAGATGTGTCAATTCGAGGTTGTAGACTGATGAAAGGTATCAGGGCTATTTTCCAAAGGGGTGAAGATAATAACTTAAGTGAAATGAAATGCAACTATTCAGACCTAAATCTAAAAACCTATCCTATACCATACTTCTCCAAACTAATTCAATCTTACTTAAAAAAACCACACTAGAGATTCGGGTTCCTGTCACGACAGTGAGATGAAACATGTTGGTTATGACATAAATGATTTAGAATAGACAAAGATATTTTATCAAAAATTATAGATGAACTACTGTACCATTTCCCAAATTGCACAATAGGATCTTTTAACTCTTGATCTAAACTCCTACTATAATTAAAGAATGAGATCAAACTTGAACACAGAATTAAACACACAATTCAAATCAATTTATTTATAAAAGAGCATTAAACTATTACTAAATCACACACAGATCATTCACTAAAAAATAAATGATTTTAATATTTAAAATTAAATAACACATAGATCATACATTCGTGGTTACCAACAGTGCACATTCAATTGTTAAATGCTAAGACAAACCAATGCATATTATAAATTTGATATCCTGATCAAGAACACATAGTTAACTATTCAAAATAAATCAAACAATACAAAGAGTAAGTCACCAATCCAACACAAAGAGTGGGCCCTACCTCCTTGACTTCTCAGTGATGGAAATTACTTCAACTTAGCTCAACCGCATCCATGCAAAGAGAAAACCAAATTTAGAAGAACATCATAATTTTATATTCATAACTTATATATAATTTTTCAAAACCCATACATATTTATACTGGATTATGCATCGATATTTAGCTATAATTTGTTTGTGGCCTATGACCAACAAACTATCAATTTTGGTAACAAAATGATATACAAAAATATATGCAAAACAATATGGAAAATGATATGGTTGCTATCCATGAGTTAATAATAGGTTCAAACAAACACCATAAAAAATAACCATAAACCGATTGAGTAATTATCACAAGTTTCATCCTCCATCCATTTGCTCGAACATTTGTATCCATTTTTTTCCTACGGGTTTATAACAAATTAGTTCAACACTTTCGATTGAATAATGCCATTTCCTAATGTATTTTATCAAATATTTGTACTTCCTGTACCAAATAGTAGCAGAAAGGCAGAAAAAGGGTGAATGAAAGGACAAATGAAGGATGAAATATTATGACTTATTAACCCTCATCATTTCCCCCCAACTTAAGGTTTTGCATGCCCTCATGCAAAAAGAAAAGAAACAAACGAAGTTAACTTGGTCAGCTTATGAATGGTGTCGGTTAGTTCACGGGCCCACTGTTGTCATAACTCTTCCATTTCTATCTCATGCTCACTGATAAGCATGTATTCTTCTTTGCTGACTACTGCCTTTTTCAATTCTTCTTTTAATTTTTGGTTCTCATTCTCCTTAGCTTGAGAAATAAATGAAGTTTGATGAAGCTAGGTTTCTAATTCTTGATTCTCCCCCTCCAATTTCTTAATAGTATTATGTAACTCTGTATTTTCATTTTGCAATGCATCAACTGAATTATGTAATTCCTTAATTTGGTTGAAGAGAACCTCATTTTATTTAAATTCCTCATTTTCTTCTGCTTCATCTTGTTTTTCTTCTTTATTAAGGACCTAATCTTCATCACTTGGTTCAATGTAGGTCTCCATCAGTAGGGAAATGGAACCACATTTGTCTTAAATAGGAATTTTTGTTGATATTTTGTCCTTGATGTCAAACTTGGTATTATGGCACTTTGATCTTGACTCTATGGTCTTGGCATTTCATTGGTTAAGCTATGGCATTTGGGTATTGACATTGTGATATTTGATTCAGGCTCAACTTACTCTTGGTATATTCATGTTTTGGCATTCGGTACTTTGATTATGGATAAATTTATGGATTTTGTTTACATTCAGATTTATGGCATCTTGTGGTACTGATCAGGTTGAGCTTCATGTGCAGATAAAGGTTATCTTGCTTATACAGGTACATAGCATGGCTATTCAGGTTGGTTCACTGATATCACAAGTTAATCATGGAATAGTTGGTTTCATTCTAATAGGTTGGCTGATCATTATTGCACATCAGGTATATCAATTCAGTTAGTATTTATTAGTTGGTTTATTGGTTCCATTGATACTTATTAGGATTGTTCACTAGCATGGTTGACAAGTTTCATTTGCCTTCATGGCATATTGGGTTGGAATTGTTCCAATGCTCTTCTTGGCATTCGAGTTTGGTATTTCAGTTGATAAATTTGCATGGGTATATACTATGGTTCATGGCTTACAATTGATATCCATTGGCATCTATTTAAAAAATATATATATATGATATGGGTATATGACATGGGTATATGATATGGTAAATTCCTAAGGAGTATTGAATTTGCAATTCAAGTGATGTGAAGCCATTTCTCTTTACAAATAAATCAGGCCTTATTGCATAAGTAAATGGCTTTAATTAAAGTCATATTTAAATTTTGCATTGACAACCATGATTGATTATATTCTTGTCGGCATTTTATTTTGGACATTGATTATTGTGGACTTTGAATTGGTCTTTCAAGTAATGAGTAAGTTGGTAGTTGAAAAGTCTTCAAAACAACATAATATTGAATCATCAGAGTGTTTATTATTGTTGGCCTACTTGGTAAAAGCTTGAAGTTGCGGACTTTGAAATTCAATGATTATATGTTTTATTTCGGACTTCAAAAGTAATTATGTTATTTTGAAATGTCATCGAATGTCTTGGGGAAACAAATGGAAGTTAGGGCATTATTTTTATCATTTCATATGCTTGTGGGTTTGAAACCCTAGTCTCAGCCACCACCATGGTAGTTCATACTCAGTCGTTACTTTGTCTTTTTGTATTGCTGCAAACATCTCTGCCTATGGTGAGAGCTATGACAAGGTTGGTAAGGAGAGGGCACGAGAATGGAAGAAAGTTCACTATTTCTCTAGCTAGGCATTTTTCTAAACTTGGTATTTACGTTGATTACTTTTTCTGCATCATAAGGTATTTCCTTCATTGCTTATTTTGTGTCATATTTGAAAAGGAAGGATTGGTTCTTCTACTCATTTTTGAAAGGAAGTTACTGTTTTGTGATTTGAATATGAAAATGCTCATTATTTTGAAAGTGGTGATTATTTTTGGTCATTGGGTGCACAATAATATGGGTTCAGTTACACATCTTTCACAGGCCTTTGCAATAATTTTTATCTTAGTTTCATCAAAATAAGAAACTATAAATGACGGGAAAAGTTGCTCTGGAAATTTATTTATTATTTCCACATGTCACTATTTATGTGGTTTCTTTTGAAAAAAAAAGATCTGAGAGGGTATTGTGTTTGGTAAATGCACTTTGAAAAAGGCAGATAAGCATTATTTGGTGCATACGTAATTATTCTTATATTACCAGTACATATGATTTTACTTGTGTAGATTTATTTTATGGTCAAGGTTCAGTGTTCAAACCTACTAATAACACTTGGTCCTTCCTAAAGAAAACCATTGTGTGTAGTTTCAAAGTGACGGTCTCCACCTATCACAACTCTTGGGGGTTTTAGAGTCATTTTCTTAATATACACATTCTTGCTCATTCTTTTAGAAGAAATATTTTCGTGTGGTTACTTATCTGAATCTCAAATGATACCTGACATATAATTGGACATAAAGTTTATATTTTATTTTTACCTTTGTTGAAGTCAAAATTCAGAAGAGATACAATGTTGTATCATGATATAGAAAGAGTGTGATAAAACTCAATCATGTATTATGTCTATTTATGAAATAAAAATGTGATAACTGTCAAAAATGAAAATATGAAAAGAGAATGTAGATATATATACAGTGTTTCATCACTGTGAGAGGTGATGTTATTGTACCAAAAAGAAAAAGTTGAAAAAGATGAAAAATCTCTATAATACAAATATATAATATGATGCAAAGAAAATGTTTTTACTTAGTTTATTTAATATTTTAGGGATTCATTTTTTGAATCTTTAGGGTATTATATAGATTAAGGGTGTGGGTTCATATGAGCTTATCTAGGAAATAGAGAGATCCTCTATGTTATTGTAATTCAGTAAACTGAAAAGGAGTTGGTGCTCCTTGAAATTGGTGTTTCAAAATAAGGGGTTGGTGCTCCTTGAGATTGGTGTCTCTAAATGAGGTGTTAGTGCTCCTTGAGTTGGTGCTCAGAAATTATCCTATAAGGCATTTTAAGCAGTGGTTTCTGAAATTAAGCCATTAAGGTAGTTTAGGAGTGCTTTTCTACCCCAGGAGGGTTTTCCACTCGGAAAATTCTTTGACTTATGGTCTCAATTGCTCTGATGTGATAATGCTTCATGACTGTGATGTTTTTGTGAGTAGTTGTTCTTAGTAGTTTGAGCTTGGTTGAATGTTAGTCCCTTCATCACTGCAAATGTTCATATCAAAATGATTTGCATAAGTGTTCTATCATTGTTAAAGATTCAAATTCAAAAGAAAGCTTAAATGTATTCATTTGTTTCAGAGCACAAGAATTGTTTTGTTGAACTAAAGCCCTTTGTTGTTTCATTCTTATCTTATGTCATTCCATTGCATAGTTGGGTTTGTATCTTATAAGTCTACATTGAAATATGATAATCCTAAAGTGTTTAAACAATGTTAGTCATCTCTTTTGCAATTGCAAGATAAATCTCACAAGGATTATTGGGATAAGTTTTCAAAATGAACAATGCTAATTCTATCATAAATGCTCTCAATGCAATCTGTCAGCCCTATTTTCAATAGAAAGGATATCTGGTTTAAAAGTCTTGATTAAAGTTTAAAAATATTTAGACACTGATTCGCCCTCCCCCTCTCAGTGTATGTCCATACTCCAACACTTTTAGAGACCCCAATTTATTGGCCTCTCTTCTGTGGCAAATGAATTTTCTCACTACTCTTCATACCTTCTCTTGTAGTATCTAAATGCTCCAATCCTATAAATATATTGATTTCAAGTTCATTTTGTTCTTCAACAAATTGTTGGATAAGATTCTCTATATCTTGATTTTCCTCTTGTAGTTCCTCTGTTCCTACATTTGGTGCTTCTTTATTCAAACTCCTTGCTTTTATATTTTCCTGAGGAGGATGTTCTTTATTGATTTCACCCCAGATCTCTCTAATTCCTATATTGATGTCATCGGTTTGTTGTAGGGGTCTTTCAACTGCTATATCCCCTTGTTTCTATAGGGATTTCTCTAGCCAACTCTTTATCACTATGATACAATGTGGTAGGATCTCATTCCTATTCAACATGTTCCTCGACAGGAGATTCACTTGTAGTAGATTCTTCAGATTCCTAAGGTGGAGATCTTTGTGCTTTCCATTTCTTCCTTCTCGTATTTTTCTTTTTGCAGCCCTAAATTCCCTGCTGGCTTTTCCTCGTTTTTAAGACTTCAGACATAACCTCTACATCAAAATCAGAAACATTTCCTTTTGAACTCTGTATGTGGCTACCTACATTGGCGAGGTCATCTAAGGTGGTATAAATTCTCTTACCCTTCGTGTCTTTAGGTGGACCAGATTCTGACTCTTTGGTACCTTTTGAAGATAAGGCACTTTCTTTTTTTACTATTTTAGCAGAGGCTCCTAAGGCTTGCATGACCCGAGGTTTCTTCTTTTTTAAGGACCTAATGACCCTATTTTCAACCATTTTTTGTGTGGGGGTTTTTGACCTAGGGATTTCTATGGGTACACTAGCTTCTTCTTTTGTATCCAATCCTTCTAAAGGTTCTTCTGAAGAACCTTTGGAACCGTCAAAACTAGTGTCATTTTTCATATTCACAAAGAGTCTCAATCACTAGGTGGAGAGAGTTTCTAGAGGGTGTTAATAATTAATAGTCTTATTAACCTATGGTGAGCCAATGAGTTCTTATGTCCTTCCTGAATAGTTTTACTCATATGATGTAGGGAGTATAAAAAAAAACTAAGGAATATTCAACAACTATTTTACCCTCAAATGCACCATTAATCTAAAATGTTGAGCATAAACATATACATACCTTCCATCACAGGTAATGTGATGAATTATAAACCTTTCTACATCCTTCAAGATGTTGGGCAATAAATTCAATTTCATTCCTTGGCCCTGTACCAGCTCCACCGACTCATTTCACTTTAGAAATTCCTTTCGAGTAGGTTGCAAGTCAAAAAAATTATTTGTTTTGTTAAGAAAATAAGCTTCACCCATGCATGACAACCCTGCTACTTCGGAAATGAGCTCAATAAAGACTGAGAATTCTAAACCCTAGATAGAGAAATTCTTTCCATCAAAGCTCATGATGAATTCGTGTGCAGCCCATTTATCAAACCCTCTTAATTTTTAAAAATATACATCCCACAGAGCCTCCTTAAAAATTACATAAACCTCCTTACTTTTACGGGCTCTCAATTCATCCATGGTGGTTGGTTCATAACGGGTTCATCTATCTTTGGCCATGGGTGTACCATGAAGGTAAGGAAACTCAAAAGTAACAAAGCAAAGAAAAATAATAAACTACAGTAAACTATTTACAAGTCAGAGATGGCGACAAAATAAAACCACTTTTAAGAATGGAAAATTACCTTGCATAGTCTCGATAATAAATGGAAAAGATAGGTGAAATCATGGCAAGGGATGTGGCATGTATGGTAAGTATTTGGATTTAAATGGTTTATGATTCAGAGACAAGACAAGTATGACAGATGTGATAGTGCTTTTAATGGAATAACTAGGTAAGTAGAAACCTCCGATTTGGTAGGGCTTCCAATAAAATAACTTGATAAGTACAACCCCCCCAACTTAAAGATGACATGTCCATGGGGCAATAAACTATAAGACATAGGAAAGTAAAAATATTTAAGACATCCAAAAGAAAATGAAAATTTTGAAAAATACCATTACCGATATCGACGGTTGAACCAATCAGCAAGGAAGCGGAGGCAGACGTGGTCATGCTAAGCATGCTGAAGTGGAAGGTAGTCACATAATGATTGCAATAACTAATGATTGGGGTAGCAGAGTTGATAGCAACACATGAGGTCCACCAGAAAAAGTACAGGCATGTCCTGACATCGATGAAGAAGATAAGCATGAAAGGCTAGGAAGAGGACTTGCTATTGAGGACCTTAAAGGGCATTTTTTTATTTTACCTACATTTGATGGACTTGCTATTGAGGATCCTGACATGTTTTTGTTTGAGTTGGATGTGTTGTGATACAGTTATGATTATTAGATTGATGCACATAAGCTCAAGCTATTTTGAGCTACAATGAAGGATGCGGCTCTATGTTGGTTCATGAATCTTAGGAACATTAAGACATGGGAAAATTGAAGGAGGCATTTCTAACAAATTACCAAGATTATTGCAAGAAAAAAGATGTGTGGGATGAAATCTTCCATTTGACATAAAAAGAAGATGAGTCAGTGGAAGATTACCTTGAATGATTCCTATTCAGCCTTCACCAATCAAGACAACAATGGACAAATCCTGACACTATCAAAATGTTGTTCCTTTGAGTAATTAGGGATGATACAATGGATGCTTTAAACTTGATAGGTAAAGGAAATATTTCTAAAATGAATTTTGATGACATCTATGATATTTGCATTAATTACTCCAGGTCACAATGGTCAGGACGGAATTATCCAAGTAAGCCATATTATTCGAGAAACACCATAGGTATAACAAGTGCAAAATAGGTAATCTACTCGAGGACATTAAAACTGATTTATTAAGTTATATGGGGAAAAAAATAGACACTTTGTATTCTCAAAAGAAACAAGAAGAGGCTGAAAAATCCTTGGTTGTCTTTTTCCCTACTTGTCGAAAAAGGCATAGTAGTGAAGAATTCCCATATAATAGACCAAAAATATCTTATTTGGAAGAAGCTAGTAGGGAGACTATCCTAAGACCCCTTACTGTGAATATGATAGAGGTATAATATATAGAGGAACCCATATACTTTATGGCTCAACGAAGACCTTGGCAACCAAGAGATATACCCCCAACTAATTACCAAGCAATGCCCTAAAATCCTTTTCAAAATAATTCTTTCCAAAATCCACTAGGATGGTATAGAGGATGGAAACAACCTCCAAATTTCCCTCAGTGGCCACAACAATACTCACATTCCCCATAATCTTGGTAGGCATGGCAAGCACCACCACTAGGATATGCACCAGCATATCCACAATACCAATCAATTCCTCCATTTTTAACAATAAATCCTTATCAACAATCACAACAACTCTTAGCATCTCCTCCATTACTACCAAATCAACCATCAAGTTTTAATCAACCACCTAAACCAACACCCATGCTGGCACAACGAAACCCCAAACCAAACAATAAAATTCCACAACCAATCTATAATAATGAAGTGGTAGGATTCCCAGCTTATCCTATCAATACATTAGAAGTTGATGGTGTCCACCTAAGATCTGGGAAGAACCTCCAAGGACTGACCATCACTGAAATTGAGGACTCTTCACCTGAATCTCCACCTGAGCCAGAAAAGGAACAACCAAGGCCTCCATTTCCCGATAGGCTTCAAGAGCAATCAAAACAAAAAGAAACGTCTCAGACAAAATTTGATTTTATGAGTGAGTTGTGTAATGTTAACATTAAAATTCCTTTGTTTTAGGTGTAGTTAGGGAAACTAGATATAAAAATAACAACAAGATATCAAATCCTAAGTAGCACAATAGAGTACAAGTGAATGCAAACTGATCTCCAAGCTAGATTTGATTTATCTCCATTGCTCTTCTCCACCTGCATGAGAATGCAAGATTTTGAAGGTTTGATTATTTTGATATGTTGATTTCTCATTTTCACAACATAATGATAAGCTGGAGATGATAGAAGAAAAATAGATAGATAGATAAGAAGATTGAAAGAAATTTTGGTAGAGTAAGGATGCTAGAAGAAGATTCTCCCAAATGGCTAGTGAAAGACTTGATTTATAGGATAGGGCTGATTTGATTCAATGACCAAGATTAAAAGTCAAATTTGTGATATGTATGGCTAGGATTAAAAGTTTATTTTAGTGCCTATGGTGCAAATTAAGTGGGTTATGACATGAGGTTAAAATTAGGATGTGAGGGAATAGTGGGATTCTATTATTTATTTTGGAGGAAAAGATGCCTATGACGCACAATGAATGGGGCTAAAAATAGGATGTGAGTGCGAATCTCATAATTTAAATAATAAAATTATTTAAACTATTTTTGTCATGCGACACATGTTGCAATGTGACAATAAGTGAGGGATTAATTCAAATATTTAATTTGAATTATTTTGAGACATGTGAAGGGGGAATTAATTAAATAAATCAGGTTTACTTAATTAACTGGGAAGGTGATTAAGTGGAATAAATGGGATAAGTGGGATAATGTAATGACCTAGGGTAAAATATTACAAAATGCCTTACAAGGTCATGTATTGACTAGGTAATATTATGACATGGAAAATTGTGGGTGACTACATTTTGTCCCTCTTTGAGATGATGCTTGAGATAGTGAGATTTATGTTGAGTAACATCATTTCAAAGAAGCCAAGGTATGGATAGATGAAAAAAAGATGATTCCCCAACCACTTGAGGAAGTGAGGAGTAAGATGAATGAAGGAAAGGGATGATAGAATAATATGATGATGCAAAAGATATGAAGAAATGGGATGATGATATAGGATATGATAATGATGATGATGCCCCCTCATGAGGATAGGTGGGTTGGACAAACACGTATATGCTCTCGAAATGGATGAGATGATAAAGGAGGGATAAGATGAATGATACGAGATAAGAAGTAGATGCAAAAGAAAAACGACATGCTATACTACAATAAAGTGAGCAATCATATGTTTGATATAGCACTAGACATTATGCACTAAGGTATAAGGACCAAGGTGACGATGTGTCTCATGCCCCAACGTAATACAACCTTGTCTAGATACAAGATTTGAATATTAGCTGGGAGTGATTTGGATTTGATGAAAATTCAAATTGAAATGATAAAACACACAAGGAAGCAAGCAAGCATGCACAAATGATACAAAAACAAACAAGGTATTTCCCTTGTCAAGTTGTAAACCGATGATTAATTGATTTATTGATGATGATGATGATAGTGTTGTCATTGCGGGGAACAATATATCCCTAGATTAACACAAGGATGATTGATAGATTTATTTATTAATTGATTGGGTTTACAACAAGATTAGGATCAAGAACAAAGAATGTGATTAGATAATTTGGCAAGATTGATTAGCTTGGTTGGTATGGATTAAGGATTGATTTGCATTTGGATCATTGCTTGGAATGATTAAAGATGATTGATTTGAAGATTTGGATGATGATTGATTAATTAAATTGAGGAATGATTTACTTGGAATGATTTTGATTGATTGAATTGATGAATAAATGATTTGATTTGATGATAATGATTGGATTGATTAGAAGAATGGGTTTGATTAGAAGAAGTGATGTGATTGATTAGAAGAATGGATTTGATTAGAAGAAGTGATGTGATTAGATAATTTGATGAAGAAATTGATTTGAAGAAGTTGAATTGATGCGTTGAATTGATTGGAAGAAGTGATTTGGTTTGATTTTATTGCTTGGATTTTTGTTGGCTATTTGATTTTTTGTCTTTTTTTCGACCCTTTTCCATTTTTTGTATTTTGGGGATATTTTGATTGTTTTGGATTTTGCAAATGTTTTGATTTTATTTATTTTGAAATGTTTTGATTTTTTTGGATTTTGAAATGTTTTGATTCTTTTTATTTTTATAAATGTTCGATTTTGTTTGGATTTTTTAAATGTTTTGATTTTTTTGGAGTTTTTAAATGTTTTGATTTTTTAGGATTTTTTTTAGGACCTTTTTTGAAATGTTTTGAGATGTCAATGGATGAAAATTTGGGTAACCTTTGTGCTAGATACCAATGACAAGGGAAAATAAAGTCTAGGTGCAAGGAGATAGATGGGATTGATGGATGAAAGGGTGGGTGATAGGATAAGGGGTAGAAGACTCATGATAGATGGATCGATAAAAAGGATAGGTCATAGTGAATGTACAATACTTAAGATTTTTCATGACAAAGCTTATGACACTAGGATAATGATAGGCTTGTTTGGAAGGATGAGGTATATCAAAAGATATCCAAAGCATGTTTCAAAAATTTTCCGCATATTTTTATCAAGATCAAAAGGAGGAAGAGAGCATGAATGGACTCAATATGATAAGTATATGGGTATGATGGTCAAGAATGGTAGGTAGGATGCAAATGATATGATAAGAAGTGACATGATAGGATAGATAGTGTGGATGAGACAAAGTTCCCCCAAGTGTAAGTGACATAAAAGATCAACCTACACATGACGCCTGTTTACTAGGTTTTTATCATGGTACTTATCCAGGGTGCTTGTTTACTAGGTTTTCACCATTGGACAAAGGGATTTCTCTTTACTTTTTTGATTTTTTTTTCTTTCCTTTTTTTTTGAATTTTTTAATTTTTGGATAAAAGGGGAATATGGATAGGAGGGACTCGAGTGTCTAGTTTCATAAAAGATGATAGTCCCACTAGATGGATGTCATCACATGGACCATGTCAAATGTCATTATTCTCATAGATGTTGGTAAGGGATGACATGAAAGGGAGATGGAGTAGGTAGATGATGGATTATGATGTGGATTATGGAGGGAAATAGTGGATTATGATAGAGACTATGTAGGGAGATAAATGAGAGGCTTAGCCAAAAGCATAGACTATAAGAAGGTGATGGGGGAGATATGTAGGATAATGAGTGAAGGGTGAGGAGATGGAAGTATGTGGAATTGTTGTGAAATGGAAGGGAACCCTGACCAATGGTTGCACACACGGTGATAAACATTGAAGCTTTTGATGTGGAGGGGGTGTAGGAAGTAATGGAGATGTTTTCTTAGGAGATGGGTGATGAAGTGCTTTAGGTACCCACATTGACTTAGTATTTTTATGACTTATTTTACTTGTGGGATGAAATATGAGATTCTTGAATAGAGTGGGAATGTGAGGTGGACGTGGATGGTTGGGATTTTTGAGATGTAGATGCCTCATTTGACTTGTTTTCCTTTTTCTTAGGTACCCAAACCATTTTGTTTTTAGACTTTTATTTTGAAGGTATGGGCTTATATTTCTTTTTGGATGGATTTTTCTTTGATTCTTTGCTTTTGTGTCCTAGGGCATGAAGAACCTTCAGATTTTTTTCTTTATAGATAAAGACATTGAAATTTTGGATTTTGAATCTCATGGGTATGGTGGAATGAGTGGAAGCGTCATGTTTAGACAAGGTGTGCATTGATTGGTCATGATTAGGATTTTTAGAGGATTTATGGATAGGTGGATAAGGGGATTGGATAATGGGGATATTAGGTGTTGGGAGTAGTGGAGGTAGACTAGATGGAGGGATATTAGAAGTTGGAAGCAATGGTGGAAAATTTGATGGTGGAAGGTGTACAATCACATGCTTTTGAAATTTGTAAGATGATGGAGGGATGGAAACATATGTTTTAGCATATGATAATATTTATAGTGGAAAAAGGACTTATGATGGATGGAGGAAGTACCAAAATATTTAGATTGGTGTCCTTGGGGTGTATATCCAAGTCCATAAGAGTGTGGAGGGACCTTGACATGGATTGGATCCAAAATACCTTGTTCATAAAGGCCTAAGCCTTTACCTTGATAGTTCATGTTCTGAAGCATGTGATGGACAATGGGACTAGGCGTGTTTTAGACACTAGAATTGAGTTCATTATTAGATGAAGAAGGTGAAGTGGATAAAGGTTGTTGCTGTCCTAAGGAGGAACATTCATGAATAAATATGGATAGACCAATAGGACATTTTGGTGGATTTGAAATGGGTTTGATAGTGGATGTGGAAGGATTATTAGGATCTTGATTATGTTCATTTAGATCGATACTATTGGTTTGATCTTCTACATTTACTTGGGAGGCATGTGTCTCAACATGACAAGTGGATAATACGAGATCATGGATAAGACTAGGTAGGGGGTGTATAGGAGCAATGGAGGTTTCTTTCTCATGGATAGGTGAAGTGATAGGCTCTTGACCATGGAATGCATAGAGTTGGCTAAGAGGATCATCATGGCCTTCTTGATCATAGGTAGGATCTAGATCATAAAGGGAAGCTTCATCATGAATAGGACCAAGTATGTTACGAGTGGGATCATTAGAAGGGCCTAGATATTGATTAGAATGAGGGGTTAATGTTTACTCATGCTTAGGATAATGCTCTTGATATAGCTCTTGGATTTGATTGGAAATGGAAGTGGAAGGCTCTGGAAGAGGCTTGGTATGATCGTTATGATCAAAAAAATGAGGGCATGATGGAATTTGAATTAGACATATAAGATAAATAGGTTGTGGACCACATGATGGAGTTGCAAGAATAGGCATGGCATTCAAATTTTTGTTGGTAAGATCATTAATGGGTGCTTGACATGGGGATGGTCTATTCTGTGCTAGTAGTCTTTGGAGAAAATCGTTAAAGGATTCTTTGGTTGATGGATTAGAGCTTGAGAAGTTGGATGGTGGTGTTGGTGTAGGACTAGTATGCTTTGAGATAGGAATTTTATGAGATGGTGATGAAGGAATAGTATATGGAATGGTGTATGATTCTAAACTTAGGGTGGTATTTCCCTTGTCAATAGTATCATTAAGGTGACCTAAGATTTTTATAAAGTTTTCATCATCACTAGGATCTACAAAGTTATCATCATCACTAGGAGAAAAGTTTGACCCATCTTAGAGAATATATGGTTTTGGATTATATTCATGATTAGGCAAAGGGGCTCCTCAAAGTATGACCTTGGGCTTGGGACTAAGATAGTTAAGGATTAGGACCATTTTAGCAAGTTCTTCCCTAGGATTAGGGTGATGATGATGATGTGGAATGATTAGATTGGATGACTTGGATTGATTAGGATGAAATTGATTGGAATGTTATTAGAAAAAGGATGATTACGATGATTAAAAAAATATGTTTATGTGTTGGTGTTTATAGCTTGATATGGAAATTTGAAAACAAATGATTACACATGTACACACATGAATCACACACGCAAGACACATAAGAAAGTTTGAATCTGAAATTATGAATGTGATGATTAAGCACGCACTTGACGAAGACACATCAACAAGTCCTAGAGCTAGTCAAGTGGGTATGGCCAATTAGGTCTTAAGCTAGGATGCACGAGGTTGAATATGGATAATTTGAAAGAAATATCCTACCACACATCCAGGAGAAAGGGGTAACTCACCCTTCACCGTCACTTCCCAAAGGTATAAAGTTCTTTGGGGCTTAGCCAAGAGTGACAAGATTTTAACTCCCAAAGAAGTGTCTTTCGATTCACACCTCAATTAAGGTTGTCCCTTGGAGTGGTGTGTGCTCCATGAAGGCCCCCTAAGAAGGGTATGACAAAAGTGAACCAAGGTAGGTGTTTTTAATCACACACACACTTGATTCACACTCGTAGTTGTTAATTCCCTTTTAGAAAATTGAAATGCGTGTAAAACAAGTCAAACACTTGTTTTTAGATCCCAAAGCCAAATGTGTAGGAAGAAATTTATTCATTTCAACCCAATTTTAATGATGTGATAGCAAACAAGATGTTATTTTTAAGTCCAAAATCTAAGTGTGTGATCAAACAAGTTGTTCTTTTTAAGCCCCAAATGAAGTGTGTTGATAAGCAATGATTAGAGATGAAAGATGGAATGTGTGCACCTAATTATTTTCTTCCTTAAATCTACTGTAGATTCTGGTGCTAATGTTGTTCTAGCTCCTTAGATTCACCTACAAAATTAGAAAATAATATTATAATGCAGCCATAAGAAAAAAGCTCATTAGACAAAGCAAATTGTAATTTCGGATACATGTTTTTAACATAGCCAAATTAGATTTGATTATTTGAAGATATTATTGACTTGAAAAATAAAAAATCAAAGAAGGGACCCCTGCTAATTTTTTGAGAGATTTCCAGAAATGTAAAGAATTTAGAAAAATTCCCTTTTTTACACCCAAAAATGCAGATATATGAAAAACCAATAGAAAACAAAGATTAGATTGTTTCACATTATATTTGACCTCTAAATTAAATATGTAAAATGTAGACCCCCATTATAATTTGAAGAGATTTCCAAAAATGTAAAAATTTCTAGAAAATTTGCTGATTTGTGCCCATAATGTAAAATCATAAAATTACAATAAATCCTATAAAAATGGCAATAAACCCACTTTTTCTTTACTGTAGCCTCCTAAGATGATGCAAAAACTTTTGTAAGAATATTTTAGAAAAATTCAAAGTCGTTTAGAATATATGAAGAAATTTGTAAAACCTAGGGTTTTGTCCAAAAAATGATTGATCTGCAACAAAAAGTTAAAGAAACCTGCAAAAAAACAAGCTAGATCACAAGATTCACATTAGGTTTACCAATGTAGATAGGGAAAATTAGATATAAAAAGAACAACAAGATATCAAATCCTAACTAGCACAATAGAGTACAAGCAAGCATGAAAATCAAAATAACAAGCGAATGCAAACCGATCTCCAAGCTAGATTTGATTTATCTCCATTGCTCTTCTCCATCTGCACGAGAATGCAAGATTTTGAAGGTTTGATTATTTTGATATGTTGATTGCTCATTTTTGTAGCATAACAATAAGATGGAGATGATAGAAGAAAAATAGATAGATAGATAAGAAGATTGATAGAAATTTTGGTAGAGTAAGGATGCTAGAAGAATATTCTCTAAAATGGCCTATGAAAGACTTGATTTATAGGAGAAGGTTGATTTGATTCGATGACCAAGATTAAAAGTCAAATTTGTGATATGTATGACTAGGATTAAAATTTTATTTCTGTGCCTATGATGCATATTAAGTGGGTTATGACATGAGGCTAAAATTAGGATGTGAGGGAATAGTGGGATTCTATTATTTATTTTGGAGGAAAAGATGCCTATGACGCACAATGAATGGAGCTAAAAATAGGATGTGAGTGGGAATCTCATAATTTAAATAATAAAATTATTTAAATTATTTGTGCATGTGAAGAGTTGTAGTCATGTGACACATGTTGCAATGTGACAATAAGTGAGGGATTAATTCAAATATTTAATTTGAATTATTTTGAGACATGTGAAGGGGGAATTAATTAAATAAATGAGATTTATTTAATTAATCGGGAAGGTGATTAAGTGGAATAAATGGGATAAGTGGGATAATGCAATGACCTAGGGTAAAATATTACAAAATTCCTTACAAGGTCATGTATCGACTAGGTAATATTATGACATGGACAATTTTGGGTGTCTACAGTAGGCAATTTAGGATGTTCCAATATATACTAAGGCAATTAAGGAGATTTATGGAAGGAAACAACAAAAAAAGAAGAACCCCAAAACAGTCCAAGTCATTGGCTAGCTTGCGGATTTGATGTTGGGAAGGATCTTAGTCCCTAAATATGCAGACCCAAGAAGTCCAATGATTAAGGTACGTATTGGTGATATAATTATTCCAAATACACTTGTGGATTTGGGAGCAACAATAAATATAATGACTAATGAGACCAAGGAAAAGTTGACCCTTCATGGACTAAGGCCTAGTCCAATTGTCTTACAAATGGTTGATCGCCCCCTTGTAAAACCTAAAGGTATGATTGAAGATATCATTATTTCAATTAAATCTTGGGAGTATCCAACAGATTTTATGATTCTCCAACCCAAAATTAAGCTGGGGGGATACCCCTTAATTTTGGGAAGACCTTGGTTAGCCACTACTAATGCTTTTATTAATTGTAGGTCCGTACATATGTTGATTTCAAAAAGGGAGCAAACAAAGCAACTGACCAAGGGATTTCTATGGGTACTCCAGATTCTGCTTTTGTATTTGATTCTTTCGAAGGTTCTTCTAAAGAACCTTCAGAATCCTCAAAACTGGTGTCATTTTTCATATTCACAAAAGAGTCCCAATCACTAAGCAGAGAGAGTTTCTGGAGGGCATTAATAATTAACAATCTTATTAACTTGTGGTGAGCCAATGAGTTCTTATGTCCTTCCTGAACAATTTTACTCATACAATGTAGGGAGAAAAAAATAAAGTAAGGAATATTCAACAGTTGTTTTACCCTCAAATGCACAATTAATCTAAAATTCTGAGCATAAACATATACATACCTTCCATGACAGGTAATGTAATGAATTATAAAACTTGCTACATCCTTCCAGATGTTGGGTAATAACTTCAATTTCGTTCCTTGGCCCTGTACCAGCTCCACCGACTCATTCCACTTCAGGAATTCCTTTCGAGCTGGTTGCAAGTCAAAAGATTTCTTTGTTTTGTCAGGAAAATAAGCTTCACCCATGCATGACAACCCTGTTACTTTAGAAATGAGCTCAATAGAGACTAAGAATTCCAAACCCAAAAAAAATACATTCTTTCCATCAAAGCTCATGGTGTATTCGTGTGCAGCCCATTTATCAAACCCTCTTATTTTTTTGAAATATACATCCTACTAAGCCTCCTTAAAAATTGCATAAACCTCCTCATTTTTATGTGCTCTCAATTTATCCATGGTGGTTGGTTCATAATAGGGTCATCTTTCTTTAGCCATGGGTGTACCATGAAGGTAAGGAAACTAAAAAATAATAGAGTGAAGCAAAATAATAAATAACTACGGTAAACTATTTACAAGTCGGAGATGATAGTAAAATAAAACCACTTTTAAGAATGGAAAACTGCCTTGCATAGTCTTGGTAATAAATGGAAAAGATAGTTGAAATCATGGCAATCGATGCGACACGTATGGTAAGGATTTGGATTTAAACAGTTTATGATATAGAGACGAGATGGGTATGACGGATGTGACAAGTCCTTTAATGAAATAACCTGGTAAGTACAAACCTCTTATTTGACTGGGCTTCCAATAAAATAACCCGATAACTACAACCCCCTCAGCTTAAAGATGACCCATCCATGGGGCAGTAAACTATAAGCAATAGGAAATTAAAAATATTTAACACATACAAAATAAAATAAAAAAATTGAAAAATACCATTACCGATACCAACAGCTAAACCAATCTGTGAGGAAGCAGAGGCAGACGTGGCCATGCTAAGTACGAGATGTACATCCAACAAACCAGAAGAACAGGAGATGCATGGGAAACATTTTGAAGTGGAAGGAAGCCACGTAATGAATGCAATAACTGATGATTGGGGCAATGGAGATGACAACAACACATGAGGTCTGCCAGAAAAAGTATTGACATGTCTTGACGCAAGTGAAGAAGATAAGCATGAAAGGACAAGAAGAGGATAGGTCTCTTGACCCAGTGGTGATAGGAAAGAGATGAAAAATTTGAGAGAAAAAAAAAATTTCTACAGTGTTGCACCATAGAATAGGTAGCCACAAGAATATTGACAATTGAAGAGTTCCTGTCACATGGAGGTCATGAAGGGGCATTGTTTTCTTTTCCCTTTTTTTTATTTTTTATAATGATGATAGACCATTGGAGGTGCGATTTTCAATCTACCACTACCTAATGGCACTAGTAACCTGATTTTCACCATTAAGATTATTGAACAGTTAATGCCCTCCAAAAATGGGTTTGCAAGAACTAACCGACCAACAACACCAGATTTTGGTTTTCATTGTTGGATCTTTTATTTCTTTTTTAAAAATTTATGAGGAGGCAAAAAGGAACAATAGTAAGTTCCTTTTCCATTGCATAGAAGAAGGCTTCTTTTGAAAGAGGCCGCTTATAGAGCTTCAGGTGGTGTCCATTAACAAGGAGAACTCTTCTATCAAAGTCCACATTACAAAGGTGTACAACACCATTGTCATATACCATCTCAATTTTGTAAGGTTCGAGTCACCGTGTGCGAAATCTCCCTTTGAAATATTTAAATCGAGAGTCATAATAGAGTGCCCAATCACTAGGTTCAAATGCCCATGATCAGATATGGTGGTCATGCCATTGCGTTCACTGGTTCTAAATCATCTCTACATGAAAATGTGCATCCTAACACATTTCATCTAGAGCATGGATTTGAGTAAGCCTTTATTTTTGTGCTTCACTAAGACTCATCCTGAGTTGGAGTGCAGTGCGAAGAGTCTTTACCTTAAACTCAATGGGAAGAACAAATTTATTACCATAAACTAGTTCATAAGGGGTCACATTAGTGGTGGTCTTCCACGTTGTACAATAAGCCCAGAGAGCTTCAGGAAGTCATGTTTCCCAATCGTGCTTATGAAGAGAAACAATATTGGTACGAATATTCTCAAGCTCTCTGTTGGTGACCTTGACTTGCCCATTGGCATGAGGATGATATGGTGAAGACATTTTGTCAAATTTCATACTATTTTACCAGAGCAACAATGAGTTTTGATGTGAACTGAGGTCCTTGATCTGTGAAAATTTCTCATGGAACACCAAATCTCGTGAAGATTTGAAAATAGAGAAAGCTAGCTACTTTTGTGTCCCTTTCATGTTTGAAAGCAACGACCTCAACCCACTTAGTGACATAATCTATACATACAAGAATATACTCTTTGTTTTTGGATTGGGGACTAATAGGTCCAACAAAATCAAGACCCCATTTCTCAAATAGTTCAATGGAAATTTGGGGATTTAAAGGCATTTCATTTGCTCTAGTTGGACGACCCATGCAATGAAATTTATCACAGTGTTGAGCATAGTGCTTGCAATCCTTGTGGAGAGTAGGCTAGTAATAGCCTATAGTTAGAACCTTTTGAGTAGTCCTCTGGGTAGAAAAATGTCCTTCACAAGGTTTGGTGTGGCATGCACAAATAATGTCAAAGACATATTCTTCGGACACACATCAATGCACGATTTTGTCAAGGCCGTGTTTAAAGAGCATTCCATTAATCCAGGTATAGTTGCCACTCAGCCCCACCATTTTTCACCATTCCCTTGGAGAGAAATGAGGTAGGAACTTGCAAGTAACTAGGTAATTTTCCATGTTAGCATACCATGGAATCCTTGCTGATATAGCAAAGAGATGCTCATCTAGAAAGGCATCATCAACTGGAATTGGCACATCATCTTGTTGCTGCAACTTGGACAAAAATTTCGCAACCACATTCTCAGGACCAAGCTTATCAAGTATAGTAATATCAAACTCTTGAAGAAAAAGTAGTCATCTAATAACTCTACCAGTCACAATAGGTTTTTTCATTAGAAAGTGAATTGCAGAATGATCTGTATGAAAAAACACTTTATACCCCGTAATATAATGATGCAACTTGTTAATTGCATAAATAACAGCTAAAAACTCCTTTTCAATTACCATATAATTTACCTCTGCACTCGTGAAGTTCTTGTTGATTTAGTAAATGGAGTAGAAGAGATTATCTTCTTTCTGTCCAAGGACAACCCCCATGGAACAATCTGAGGCATCAGTGTGAATGTGAAAAAGTAGTTCCTAGTTCGGAACTCTGAGTATCAGTGTAGTGACAAGCTTGTCCTTAATGGCTTGAAAAGCTTCTTGGAATTTTGGTGTCCAAGAGAAAATGACATCTTTTGCTAATAGGGTAAACAAAGGAGAGGAAATCTTACTAAAGTTTTGGATAAACATCCGATAATACCTTGCATGGCCTAAAAAGCTACACAAATATTTTTGGCTAGTGGGTATAGGCAAGTTTTGAATGATCTAAATATTTTTAGGATCAACTTGAATACCTACAGAGGAAATATAATGACCAAGTACTATCCCCTCTATCATAATCATATGACACTTTTCATGGCTCAATTGTAGATTAGTGTCAATGCATCATTTAAGTACCTTTTCTAAGTTTGTTTTAGCCTCTTCACAAGTATCACCATAAACTATAAATCATCCATATATACCTCAATGCAATCATGGATTAAATCTCCAAAGATACTCAAGACAACTCATTGGAATGTAGTGAGTGCGTTACACAACCTGAAAGGTAATAAATTATAGGCGAAGGTACCCCATGGGTAGGTAAAAGTGGTTTTGTATTGGTCTTCTGGGGAAATATGGATTTGGTTATATCTACTAAACCCATCAAGAAATGAAAATAATTTCTTACCGGCTAGGGTGTCTAACACTTGGTCAATGAAAGGAAGGGGGAAATGATCTTTCTTTGTGGCCTTGTTAAGGGCCCTATAATCAACACATATCCTCCATTTCCCATTCTTTTTAGGAACTCCAACAAGTGGAGATACCCATTGGCTATCTGATATGGGGTAAATGAACCATACATTAACTAATTTATGAAGTTCATCCTTAACTATTTCTCGCAAGATGGGGTTTAGTCTTCTTTGGGGTTGTCTTATGGGCCTACTCCCTTCCTCAATATAGATGTGGTGTGTGTAAATGGTTGGATGAATACCCATCATGTCCTAATAGTCCCACACAAAGGCTTCTTTATGTGAACTCAACATAGAAATAAGCTCTTCCAATTGTGAGGCACTCAGGTTGGGATTAATCTTAAGAATTTTTCTAGGAAAAACTTCCATAACTTGTGACTACACAAGAGTATTTACAATGAACAATTGTGAGTTGGATGAAGATGGGTCAGAATCCCAAGAGATTAAAAATGGACTATATATACATGTGTGGGGTAATAATTGGTGTAGAGTAATAAAATGTTGTATTGAGTAGGAGTTACTAACTAATTAATGGAAAGTTCCCAATCAGGCAATGATCCCTTATACCTGTAGGGAAAATCATTGTTTCAAGAAAATTATCAACCAAATAATAGTTCTGCAAGAAACTATTAATGATAGTGTCCTCAGTAATTTCCTCAAATTCCCTATTTCGATCTATTGTTAAGATAGGCAAATATTTTTTAAGATCGCTATCAACCCACATTGGATCTTCAGTTTCCATCATAGGTTGGGCTAGAGGGTACAATGTCATTTTCTTTGTTTGCTCCCCATTTGAGATCACCATATTTTCGGACTTACAATTAATAAAAGAATTAGCAATGGATAACCAAGGTCTTCCCAAAATTTAGGGGTATCCCCCCTGCTTAATTTTGGGTTGCAGAATCATAAAATCTATTGGATACTCCTAGGATTCAATTGAAATAATGATATCTTCGATCATACCTTCAAGTTTTACAAGGGAGCAATCAACCATTTGTAAGATAGTTGGAGTAGGCCTTAGTCCATGAAGGGCCAAGTTTTCCTTGGTCGCATTAGTCATTACATTTATTGCTTCTCCCAAATCCACAAGTGTATTTAGAATAATTACATCACCAATATGTACCTTAATCATTGGACTTCCTGGGTTTGCATATTTAGTGACTGAGATCCTTCCCAACATTAGATCCACAAGTTAGCTAATAACTTGGAATGTTTTGGGTTCCTTATTTTTCTATTGTTTCCTTCCAAAAATCTCCTTAACTACCTTGGTATATACTGGAACATCTTGAATTTCCTATAATAAAGGAATTCTAATGTTAAAATTAAGCAATTCACTCATAAAATCAAATTCTATCTAAGATGTTTATTTTTGTTTTGGTTGCTCTTGAAGCCTATCAGGAAATGGAGGCCTTGGTTGTTCCTTTTCTATCTCAGGTGGAGAGTCAAGTGAAGAGTCCTCAATTTCAGTGGTGCTCAGTTCTTGGAGGTTCTTCCCAAATCTTATATGGACACCATCAAATTCTAATGTATTGACAGGATAAATCAGGAATCCTTCCACTTCATTATTATAGATTTGCTGTGGCATTTTATTGTTTGGGTTGGGGTTTGGTTGTGTTGGGATGGGTGTCGGTTTAGGTGGTTGATTCAAAATTTATGGTTGATTTGGTAGTGATGAAGGAGGTGGTAAGACCTGTTGTGATTGCTGATAGGGATTTATTGTTGGAAATGGAGGAATTGATTGGTATTGTGGATATGCTGGTGGTGGTGCTCGCCATGCTTTCCAATATTGTGGGGCATGTGAGTATTGTTGTGGCCACTGGGGGTAATTTCGAGGTTTTTTCCATCCTCCATATCATCCCAGTGGATTTTGGAAAGAATTCTGTTGAAAAGGATTTTGGGGCATTGCTTGGTAATTAGTTGGGGGTATACCTCTTGGTTGCCAAGGTCTTTGTTGAGCCATAAAGTATAGAGGTTCCTCTATATATTCTACCTTTTTCATATTCACAAGAAGGGGTCTTAGCACAGTCTCCCTACTAGCTTCTTCCAAAGAAGAGATTTTTGGTCTATTATATGGGCATTCTTCACTAATATGCCTTTTTCGACAAGTAGGGGAAAAGATAGGCAAGGATTTTTCAATCTCTTCCTATTTCCTCTGAGTGTACAAAGTGTTTGTTTGTTTCCCCATATGACTTAATAAATATTTTTTAAGGTCCTCAAGTAGATTACCTATTTTGTGCTTGGTTATACCTATGGTGTTTCTCGAAGAATATGGTTTACTTGGATAATTTCATTCTGACCACTGCGACTTGGAGTAATTAATGCAAATATCACATATGTCATCATAATTCAGTTTAGAAATATTTCCTTTACCTATCAAGTTTAAAGAATCCATCGTATCATCCCTAATTCCTCAAAGTAACAACATTTTGATAGTGTTGGGACTTGTCCCTTGTTGTCTTGTTTGGTGAAAGTTGGACAAGAATCATTCAAGGTAATCTTCCAGTGAATCATCTACCTTTTGTGTCATATGGAAGATTTCATCCCACACATCTTTTGTCTTTCAATAATCTTGGTAATGTTTTAGAAATTCTTCCTTCATGCCATCCCATGTCCTAATGTTCCTGAGATTCATGAACCAATGTAGAGCCACATCCTTCAATGTAGCTGGAAATAGCTTGAGCTTATGTGCATCAGTCTAATAATCATATCTATGACACAACACATCAAACTCAAACAAAAACATGTCAAGATCCTCAATAGCAAGTCCATATTATAAATTCAATATCTTGATCATGAACACACTTATGTGGATGTTCAGTGATCATGTTATTGTTGAACAGGATAAGTCAGGAAATGGAGGAATTGATTGGTATTATGGATATGCTGGTGGTTATGCTAGTGGTGGTGCTTTCCATGCTTGCCAAGATTGTAGGGAATGTGAGTATTGTTGTGGCCACTGAGGGTAATTTGGAAGTTGTTTCCATCCTCCATACCATCCCAATGGATTTTGGATAGAATTCTGCTGAAAAGGATTTTAGGGCATTGCTTGGTAATTAGTTAGGGGTATACCTCTTGGTTACCAAGGTCTTTGTTGAGCCATAAGGTATACGGGTTCCTCTATATATTCTACCTCTTTCATATTCATAGGAAGGGTTCTTAGGACAATCTCCCTACTATCTTCTTTCAAAGAAGAGATTTTTGGTATATTATATGGGCATTCTTCACTACTATGGATTTTTTGACAAGTAGGGCAAAAGACAACCAAGGCTTTTTTAGCCTCTTTTTGTTTCCTGCAAGTATACAAAGTGTCTATTTGTCTCCCCATATGAGTTAATAAATTAGTTTTAAGGTCCTCAAGTAGATTACCTATTTCATGCTTGGTTATACCTATGGTGTTTCTTGAAGAATATGGCTTAGATAATTTCATCTCAACCGATGTGACTTGGAGTAATTAATGCAAATACCATAGATGTCATCAAAATTAAATTTAGAAATATTTCCTTTACCTATAAAATTTAAAGCATCTATCGTATCATCCCTAATTCCTCGAAGGAAATTTTTTTTGATAGTGTTAGGATTTGTCCCTTTTTGTCTTGATCGGTGAAGGTTGAACATGAATCATTCAAGGTAATCTTCCAATAACTCATCTTCCTTTTGTGTCATACAGAAGATTTCATCCCACACATCTTTTATCTTGCTATAATATTGGTACTTTGTTAGAAATTCCTCCTTCCTACCATCCCATGTCTTGATGTTCTTGAGATTCATGAACCAACGTAGAGACACATCCTTCAGTGTAGCTAGAAATAGCTTGAACTTATGTGCATTAGTCTGATAATCATAACTGTGAAACAACACATCAAAATCAAAGAAAAACATGTTAGGATCCTCAATAGCATGTCCACAAAAAGTAGGTAAAGCAGAATGATGTATATTTTCTATAGGAGCATCATTCTCAGGATGTCTGATAGGAAACTCGAAAGTGATGGGGTTGTTTTGAGCTGATATTCTATCAAGATTTCTATTGAGATATTTGTTGTTGCCATTGTCATTATTGTTGTTTTGTTTGAGTTCAACCATGACTTGGGATGCCCAAGGAGTGAAATAAGTCTTGAATGGATTTGGGTGTCTTAAAGATGATTCTAAATCATCGGCTCTAAGTTCGTAAGAGTCGTGAAATAACTTTTCAAACGTCTTTTGTAATTGCTCAAAAGAACCCGGTCGAAGTTCAATCGGTGTTTGAACAATGGTGGGATCAACAAAAAATTTATCAATATCTAGCTCAACTAATCCTTCTTCAAACGATATTTCCACCACTAATGGTTTGATTATGTTTTGGGGATTTTCTAGTTTTTCTTCTTTTTGTGATTTTTCTGATTGATTTTTTTCTTCCTTTAATGGTGTTGGTTTACAAGTTTGTCACCTAACTCTATATTCTATCACTCATGGAGATGGAAAATGTGAAAACATTTGAATCGATATGATAATATTTCCTATCGATTCTCTGCTTATTTTACAAGGTGGCAACTACCTTCAAAGATATTCAATGAATAGAAACTTAGACTACTTTTAACCAAAAAGATTTGAAAGACATAACAACATCTAAATATGAACAAAAAGTGCAAAGACTTTAACCATTTTAAGAACTAATGAAACTTTTCAACTGAACTCAAACCATTACCATAAACATTCATTCAAAGATAAACATTCAGTAACAACACATTTAATCAAACATTCACAACATCAACATAGATAACCATAGCAAGATATTCAAAATAATAGAATAAATCCATAAACCACAATTCAAAGATTATGCGTGCATGAACTTCACCATATGATTTTTCTATATTGAAAGATAACTGTTGAAACTTTAAAAATATAAAAGTTGTTCTGATGAGGAAAATCAAAGTTTTGCCCAAAATATCCCAACTGCATCAACTAAGCCCATATTTAAAGTATAACCATTCTATTTGGTAATGGTTTCTTGAGGGAAATTGTACTCGATCATAAAATATTTTTAAACTTAAAAGAGCCAAAATAAAAAAAAAGTATCATGAAATACTAAAAATAGCTATGCATCATTCTTTTTCTCTTCCTCATCTTCATCTTCCAAAACTTCAACTGTTTCTTGCTGCAACAAATTTTCTTGTATTTTCATCCTAGACCTATAATCACAATACCTGGTGAAAATTGCAAATATATCTTTACTCCCAGGTGTTGTGGTGATCTGTAATATGGTTCTCCACTTCACTAAAGCAATGTCAGATTCAACCAATGTTTTGGATCTTCTATTTTCCTCAGACTTGTAAGAGTTTAGGTGAATCTGCAATTTGTCGAGTTTTGATAAAGACTTCCAAGCTATTGTAGTAGGATCAACTATTTCCTTATTTAATGTTTCCCTAAATTTTAGAGAAACCTCCTTCATATCCAAAATCTTCTCATCAAACTCATTAGTAATTTCTACATACAAATTATGACAATTATCTTTGATCTCCACCAACATTTCAAAGCACCGTTCAAGAGTTCTATTAATTTCTCCTACTAGGATATCATACATATGCAGTTTCCATTCCAATGAATCGGGCCAAGAAGGATCCAACTCCTAAGGGTCATTCACAATTTTCTCACTGATCAGTGTTTCCCGATCCATTGAAATTAATTCTTTAACTTCTTGAAAAAGAACATAGAGGCTGATCTTCTCTTTCATGACTTGTTGAAGTTTTATCACCAATTCTTTTCTCTTATTAGTAACCCAAGTGTAGGAGAGTATAGATTTACTAATAAAGAAAATGGATGCTTGAGATGTTTTTTCAATCCATTCAATGACTACTCTAGAGTAACTCAGATTATTTTTAATTTGTTGAATGGAAAGGATATCAATACCTTCTATCCGAGAGCTTGAGGCTTTGTCAGGTGCCAGAGGAGTAACCATAGAAGAGATGAAGTTACCCAAAGCAAGGACATGAGATTGCAACTTTACCTTCTCTTTTCTCTCTTATTTCACCCTCTTAATCAAAGCATTAATTAAATAGTTAGCATGATATACATCACTTTCAAGTGTTGGAGGCCCAATATCAACATGTGTAATTTTGTACTCTACCTTAGTTATTTCATTATCACCTAATTCCTTTATAGGATCAACAATTTCTAACACCTGATTTCCAGAGGTGGTATCAGTTAACATCCTTGACATCCTTCGAGATTTCTTGGTTTTTGAAGAACTTTGAAGTAACTTTTAAACTATTTCTACTTCAACTGTCATCATGGGAGTATACTTCATTTTCTTTTCTACCACATTTTTCAACCATTATGGGGAATCTACTACTAAACCAAAATATTTTTTTCCACTAACAATCTCATGAGGGTTACCAAGAGTAATTGGTGAATTCTCAATCGAAGAATTGGGAATCTCACACAAAGGACGAAAAATATTATCTTCAACAATACGCTGGAAAATGGCTTCAAAATCAACAAGCACAGACTTCATTCAACTAGCCTTCTTCTTAGGGGTTGGGGAGGGCATAGTGTCTTATTCAAAATATGACTTCAACTTAGACATTTATTCTAGCTTCTCACCATCACCTCCTGACCGTGAATTTTCACTAGAAGACCTGGTGGCCGGTCTCCCTGATGATTGTTGTTTGGTGTTTTTGCATAACAACAACTCAGACAAAATAAAAGTTATCATATCTCTCTTGAAAGGTTAATCTCTATGATCAAAGAGATAACCCCAAGGTCTCACGGGTGTCAGGTTATGATAATGTAGTAGAAAAAACTCAGTGATAAAATGTGAAAATGTTGGTAATCATAAGGGGTCTTACATACAAAGTTGGAAGCTCTAAACTCATCATATTTTAAGATATGGTGATGCTTTAACTTCTAGTTCTAACCATTTAATAAAAGAAACAACAAAAGATGAGGGTTTTAGAAGTTCTAATTGTTAAAACTAATTCTAAGATTAATCATACAATGATGGAAGACCTGGAACAGACCAACCCCTTAATCTAATTTATGTCTAACCCAGGCTATACCTACAATCTTGCAGAAAATAGTGCAATCTTCTAAGGTGTTAAATATTTTCAGGCTATAGCCATTCATTCAATGAATGAATGAATATCTACAGTTGAACTAAGCACATGAACATGAAGTATAGGTTGACCTTGCACAACATTCCCACAATCAAGAAGCTACCCAAAGTATGAACTAGGGATTGCTACAACACTGCAAGCACTAAATCACAAGCATTACGAACTAAATCTAAGATACATACAAACATTTCCAAGTGATTTGATAGATAGAACAAGAAACATGCAAGATTATTCAATGCAAAGGAGGCACCAGTCATAGCACAATGTCTTCCCTTTGTATTAAATCATCATATTAGAAAAAATTTTAATCTGTTACATCACTTGCTTGAAAATCTGATAACTAACTTCTACTTTGCTAACATACTACTCTACTGCTAAATCTACTGATTACAAGTCCTCGGACTTGTTCTACTAATCCGGATCCAAATATAGCTAATTCCAACCTAACCAAACCTAGTTGAACCTCTACAAAAGAGGCAGAGTGCCACACTTATAGAACAATAGGCCCACGTGAAACAGAGCTAGGGTTACAAAGAAACATGGAAACCAATCAAATCAGCCCCGACAGTCAGCAATAACCCACTGCTTAGTAATGAATGCAACAAGGACCCCATCAGATTGATCTAGGATTGAAAAAAGTTAGGGAGACGGATCCTCAAGCCACACCCACCATCAATGCTCCACTTGCGTGAACAACAACGCGCACAAACACTAGGAGGAACATGAGCCACTGATCAGAATCGAGCTAGGAAATTGAATGGATCAAATCAAACAAAACCAGGTTGAGCCCCCCTAAGATCATGTCTGTCAGCCATTAATGGACAACAACCAAATCGACCTTCCGTGTGGGAATGGGTCTCATGACATCAGCCACAAAGTGTACCTAACTACACCCACAAATCATGCCAAAGTTCAAAGTTCAGTCTCATCCCGGTTCCACCTCTGGCAGAACAAAGGAAACAAGGAAAACAAGGGAAAGCCAAGGGAGAAAACCAACCCCCAAGACCCAAACAAAAACAACAAGGGAGAAAATAGAAGGAAAAAGAAGACCACCCTAAAGAGGGCATCCACAAGACCCCAAAACCACTAGTAACTCAACACAAAGGCATCCCCCAACTAAGGCAATCACCAAGGACCAAAACCCCAAGATTTTCAAAGATAAGCATAAAGAGGGGGCAAGCCATAGGAATAGGAAAAAAGGCTAGGCCAAGAGAGGGTCCCCCACTTTCAGAGGGGCGTGTGTGCAAAACTGCACAACAAATGGTGACTCCATTGGGGAAATGCTCCAGAGCATTTTGATGACATACTGACATCAAGAACTTAGAATCTCTGGTTTCACATAACAGGCATTAGGTTACAAATAGACAAGGTTTCAAACATCACTAATAAGCCAACCTTTCTTGTACTAGGGTCAAAGTGTGTGCATATGCATTCATTTTCATTTCCTAAGTTATAACAAGGACCAAACTAAGTCTAACAGGGCTACCTAAGGATTCTAATTCCAAAAGCAACCTGGATAGAGCCTCACTGCCAATGAAGTGTCCATAGCTCCGGTTAGGTTATCACTGTGACCCTCCCTATCATAGCTCTACTACCAACTAGGCATCCATAGCCCTGGTAGAGATACTAGGATACCCTTGAAAAGGTGGACATTTTGATTTTCAATATTTTCTTTCTTTTCTTTTGATATTTTCTTTTAAAGATTTACTTTTCACCTTGCAGGCAATGAAGCCCACACTCAAGGATGAGAACCACAGAGGCACTAGAGTAGAATTTAAGATTTTTCACCCAGTCAGACCTCCTAAAGACCATATGCAACCTAAGAACCCTTAAGATTTGTGTGAAGATATATGACCCAAATATATTCCATATTTTAACTTATTCAAGTGACACTTACTCCCAGCCCATGTAAAATTAGATGAAGGAAATACACCAGTTTGAACAACTTTGAAAAGATGATAAGAGTTTGTATAAGAAATCCCAGAGCAGCCCCAGACAAGCAGCCAATTGAACAGGTGCAACATGCCCAAAGGAAAGAAAGAAAACCCCCAAAACGCAGAGCAACAGGGAAAGCCAACCCAAGTAGACCAAAGCAAACCAAAACCAGAGCAACATACAAGTAGAGAAAAACCAAAAGAAACCCCACAAAATCAAGGAAAAAACAACACAATAGAAAGGAAACCTAATCTAATTATATACAAGGACAGAGTTGAGAATAGCTTAAGATTGGAAATAATGCTTCAAGTACTGCCCATTGACAGGCAACAAGATATCTCCTCCAGTGAGGGTTTTCAAATGGAAGGCATTAACTTCTAGAATCTCTACAATCTGATAAGGGCCGAGCCAAAGTTTGTCAAATTTTCCATGCTCCACCTTTTTGTCATGGGTTGTATCCCAGTAGAGAACCAAGTCAAAGATTCTAAAGGCTTTCACCTTGGCTCTCCTATCAAACCATCTTTTCACTATACCTTGATGTTTGGAAAAGTTTTCTAGGGCTTCATCTCTTCTCTCTTCAAGGTGCAACAATTCAGTCAAGTGGGCTTCATGCTTATTCTCTCCATCATAATATTTATTGATGAATTGTAGGGTTGGTATCCTCAAATGGATGGGAAAGATAGGTTCTAAGCCATACACTAAGTGATAAGGAGAGGTTCCTAAAGATGTTTTTTGTCTAGTATGGTCTGCCCAAAGAGAAAATTTGAGCTTGGTATGCCAATCCTTGGGATTCTTATCTAATAGTTTTCAAATGATTGTCAATAGGTTTTTATTGGAAGACTCAGCCAAACCATTCCCCTTTGGATAGTAATTGGATGTGAATTTTATGGTAATTCCATGGTCATAAGCCCAATTAGAAAAATTTAAAGATGCAAATGTAGAATCATTGTCACAAAATACAGCTAATGGAAAACCGAAGTGATCAATGATACATGATTCCATGAAATTGATAACTACTTTAGAAGTACATTGTTTTCATGCAAGAGCTTCAGTCCACCTAGTAAAATAATTGGTTATGGTAAGAATATACCTGTGGCCTATAGATGAAGATGGGTTGATTGAACCAATGAAGTCCATTCCCCATTGTGCAAATGGTTTTACCTCTATGACAGGCCGAAGTGGAAGAGTTGCACACCTCTCCCTACTTGCTGTAGTTTGACACACATGACAAGTCCTCATGTGGTGATGTGTGTCCTTGAACAAGGTAGGCTAATAATAGCCTGACCTCAAAATCTGATTTGCAATGGAAGGTGCTCAACCATGGCCTGTGCCATATTTATCATGAAATCTAGTCATCACTCTCCCTGCCTCTTCTTTCCCTAGGCATCTCAGGTAGACACCTTCATGATTTCACTTGTATAAGACAACTCCTTTTATCATAAAAATTCTACTCTTCAAGTATAGAGCTCTCCTTTGCACTGAATTAAGGTGTTTGGGACATTGTTGATTCAACAAATAGTAGATAATGTCATCATACCAGTCCCCCGGAGAAACATCTTCATGATTATAATGCTGAGCAACAAGGTGAGGACCCATTTCTGCCATTGTCTTGGTTAGTCCCTATCCTCTTACCGATTTCATAGGTTGATTTTCAATATCATATTCTTGTAACATAGTCACCCACTTGGATCTACATTCACCCAACTCATTTTGTTTCAACAAAAGCTTGACTATAGGATCGGGGACTATAGCAAAGACCTTGTTTCTTAGAATATAGGGCATAAAATTCTTCATAGTTTAGATCAAGGCATAAGCTTGCTTTTGAACACTAGGATACCTCAGTTCGAAATCCTTCAAAGGTGCACTCATGAATGCGATGGGATGATCATTACCTTGATCAGAATTTTGTGTCAACAAGCCCGCACAGAAGTGATCAGAAGCAAATGAATAAATGTAGAATGGCTTAGCATAATCAAGACTTATTAGAATGGGGGCCTTAGCAATAGCTCTCTTGATTTCTGAAAATTCTTGCTTAGCCTCTGTATTCCATTCAACCTTCACTTATTGCTTCAACATGGCATTTAAGGGCTTGATTATTTCTGCAAATCCAGTGATAAATTTCTTGACAAAGTTAATCTTTCCAAAGAATGACTTCATTTCTTTCTTGCTTGCAGGGGGTTGAATTTTCAGTATTTCCTCCACTCATTTAGGGTCAATGGCAATACCTTGTTCTAAAATAACATGTCATAACAACTTCCCCTCAATGACTCCAAAGATGCACTTCTTTGGATTAAGTGAAATACCAAATTTCCTGCACTTCTAGAATACATTGCATAAATCTGCAACATGATCACTTCTCTTTTTAGAAAAGACTATCAAATCATCCATGTAGATGATTATGCATTTTCCAATGATGTCCTTGAAGGAAATATCCATTTCTCTTTGGAATGTAGCTCCAACATTGATTAATCGAAAGGGCATTCTCCAGTAAGCGAAGGTTACCCATTTTGTAGTGAAGGCAATTTTGTGCCTATCTTCATATTGGACCATGACCTTATTGTATCCAGAGTACCCATCCAAAAAGGAAATCATCTAAGATCCATTGACAACTTGAAGAACCTCATCCAGTGAAGGGATTGGATAATTATCCTTTTCTGATGCTTTGTTCAGGTTCCTAAAATTGACACACAGTCTGATTTCTCCATTTTTCTTCCTGATTGGAACCAAGTTTGTGACCCATGTTGAATGTCTTACTAGGAATATGATTTGTGTTGAGAGTAAATTCTGCATTTCCTTCTGAATAATGGGCTCCAGCAAAGCATTGATTGGTCTTTGTCTTTGCATGAATGATTGACATTTGACTTGAGAGGGATAGTATGTGTAATGATCAAAGTGTCATATGTCTTCAAGTCATCATAGCACCAGGCCATCACATCCTGATATGTGTCCAAGGCATCAATAATTCCTTTCCTCTCCTTTGGAGTTCACACCTTACCAATAAAGACATTCTTGACATTACCTTGGGTCCCCATGTTGTACGTTTCACACTAAAATTTGTGGGATTCCCTTGTCATTTTCTCCTCTTGATCTCTGATCCTATCCAGATCAAAGATCCTTTCTAATTGCATCATGCCTCTTGGGATGGTATTAGTCTTGAAATTTAGGACTCCTTCTAGGTCAATTTTGGCCTCTTGAGGCTCAACCTCATCAATTACTTGGGAAGAAAATACATCATAGCTAGTGATAAAATCAAGAATGTGCTTATCATCTTCAAATACCTAAAAATTGGTGACATTGTTAGGTACAAAGGGTACTAGAACAAGTTCCATAGTGAACTTCTTTAGGCTCAAAAGTGATAATGGCTGCAATGTAATTGATTCTTGTGCCAGAGAATGAGCCATTCGATTCTAACTCTGGGGTATAAGTTGAATGTTGAAGGCATCAAAAACTTCAATAATATCCTAGATTTTGTGTCTGTAATTGGCCATCATTTTGTCATGAGAGGAGTATTGTTTTCTCACCTACCTAACCACTAGCTCAAAATCTCCAAACACTTGGAGGATTTTAACTTTCTTTTTCAATGCCATTAGTAGCCCATGAACTAGAGCATCATAATCAGCTACATTGTTAGTACATTGGAATTAGAGCCTGTGAGCAACAAAGTAGGTTTTACCTTTAGGGCTAATCAACTCAAGCCCTGCTCTAGCACCTTGCTTGGATTTGGATCCATCAAACCTTAATGTCCAACAATCATTAGCTCCTTCTTTTCTTAGAATACCTATGTCCTTACTATCACCTGAAGGTTCTTCAGGAGGTTTTGGATCCTTTCCCTTTTGACTATTTTGAATGATCTGTATCTTTGACCCAACATTTGGGGTTGTGTTGATGCGACTTTGTATTTGTTCTACTACAATTTGACACAAGCAACATTCTAGTTTAGAATGAGGAGCATCATGGACACGACACCAATTAGAAAGAAGCAATTCTTAAAAGTTCATATTTCTACGCAGCTGAATATGATCTTCTACACATTTTCGGACAAACTCTTGGAAGTTATCCAACAAACTGAGTTGTCTTTATGCCTGATCACTAGGTTCTTCCATTTGTTCACATTGCACTTTAGAGCTGCTGGTTTCTAATGTGGGTTCACTAGAAGAGCTTTGCAACATCAAGATTTCTTTTGTGTTTGAAGCAGGGGAGGCTAGGACATAGTTCCCCATACTGACTTCTGATACCAATATCTCATTTGAAGTATTTTGATATTCAGTGATGACATAGTTCATTCTTGGTTCCCTCTCAATTCTGATATGATTTGGGACTCCTTTCCAGGGGATCCACATATGGGAGTGGTCTATGGATGTGTATCCATTTAGTGCCTTGGTGAAATCTCTACCCAAGATCAGACCATAGGTGTCAGGAATGTCAGCTACCTGAATATTAAGCACTTGTTGCACTCTAGGGTTTGAGGCAACCTGCATGGGAATCATATTTAGTTCTCCTACAATGTTCACCTCTATTTTTTCTAATTGGGTGACTTTCTTTTGAGAGGCTGCAAGGGTAATACCAAGAGCCCTATAGACATAAAATTTGTGGATGCCCCTGAATCCAGCAGGAAATTGTGCAGATTTTTACCAAATATACGAATGGAAATCAGAAAAGGAGGGGTTTCCATTTTTCCTTGGAATAAAATCAAGTGCGAGTCAACTTGGGCAACCTGACTCTTATCTTTTTCTTTACCCCTATCCTCGGGTTGTGAAAAAATAGGACCTTTGGGTGTTTGTGAAATAGGAGGCCTTGCAATTGCCTTATTGGTAGCTACTCCTATTGTTGCTATACTTGAATTAAAGGACCCAAGGACCACATTTCTGATTTCAGGAACTCTTAACAACTCAAAAGCAAAAAGATCACCTTTACTTTTTTTAGTTCCTCGGTGAAATATTCTCCCAGCTGTTCCACATTCATGTTAGTGTGGAGCTCTTTGGAATGACCAGTCTTCTTATCCTTCGTTGCATCAACAGTTCTCCCTTTGGAAACATCTGGTTGTCCCTCCTTTGTGAGGTATTGTGTTGGCACCTAAGGGTAGGATGGATTGTTATTTGCATGCAGATCTAGTGGAGTAGAAAAATTGTGAGGAGGGGTAGATGTAGTGAATGACCCTCCAACCTATGGATTCATGTGGGGCTTGCTCCTCAGATCATACTTTCTGACAGGTTGCTGAAAAATTTGCACTTCCTCAACACCAGCCTCTTCTTCATCCAATGGGCCATTTTCATTCTCAGTTTCTTCATCAAATAGATGAGAAATTTCATCTTCATTGAGCACTTGTTCAGCCTCTCCACTCTGGCTACTTTATTCCCCTTCTGGTTCATTCTCCTCATCCCTAGGGAATAGAGCATGATTTAACACTAAAATTGGGGAATCATAGGGATTTGAGGGCACCAACTCTTGGCCGGTGGAGTTGTTTTCAACTTCATATTGAAAAATGAGAGCAGCGGTTTGAAATATAGGGTAGTGAAGCTCAGAGTATTGACTTGTCTTGTGAAGCCTACACCATCTAGATAAAGCGGCCTCTGCCAAGTACACACCACCTGGAGGTTTCTTAGAATTGGAAGGTTGATCTAGTGGAGTGGGAACTCCTCCATTGTTAGTCCTAGTGTCCCATGGCCGATTCTTCCTAGGTGGCTATCATATTTTGAATCCTTGTCCACCTTGTTGATTTCTATCAAAGTTTTGACTAGAACCTTGTCCTCTTTCAAAGTTCTGATTTCTATCATAGTGTTTCCCTTTGTTATAACTTGATTGCATGCTTTTCTAATTAGCTTGGAGTTGATTGTTTTGGTTCCTCAAATAGGTTACCTCGATGTTCAACTTCTTCACTTGTTCAGTTAGTGCATCTAACCTTTATTTATCAGGATTGTTGTGAGGGACTAGATTCATAGTGTTTGGGGAATACCCTAACACTCCTCCAGAACCAGTAGATTGATTCAAAACTTCTGAGTTCTGCAAATATGTAGGGAAATTAGCTTTTGGCTGTGAATGGAGGGGATGGTTAGTAGTTTGCTGGAGATAACCAAGCATTGGTTGGACCTAGTTTATTAGATGACTCGAGTGAGGGACTAGAGGCAACTGTGGAACATGATTCATGATGGGCATGTGATTAGTTAGAGCTTGGTCGAGAGATTGGACTTGGCTTGGGTGAGCAGCTGGTCCCAGAGATGGTAGAGGTCTAGAAAAGTGTTGCCTCAAGTCTGTACTGACCTTAACAGGCTCCATATATGAAGCGAGCAAGGTAGTTGGTGGATTAGTTCTCCACTTAAGGAAGGTGGAGGTAAGGCTGTCAAGGGCTTTGGAGTAGACCTCTAGGGTAGTGTCCTCATTTCTAGCATAAGGTGCCTGAAGTCTAGTGTATGCTCAGTGGAACCTATTGTTGAATGATCGTATAGGCTCATTAACCTCTCTTTTTACTCTAGTAAACTGCATATATAGCTCATTAGCACTATTGGGAATCTTAAATTTTAGCAGGAAAGCAGCCTCAAGCTCAGCCCGATTATGGATGGAAGCAACAGGTAGGTGGTTATACCAATAAAAGGCCTCTTCTCCTAGATAATAAGGGAAGAGTCTGCATGCAACATCCTCATGATTAATCCCTCTATCCCTCAAACAGGTCTGAAAGATCCTAACATGCTCTTCTGCTCTCCTATTTGGGTCATTCGTATGAAACTTAGAGAAAAAATGCTCAGGGTTCTTGGGCATAACATTGTTGTTGTTGAATGTCAGGGGTGATGGGTTATTTTCCAAGAAAGCCATCGGTGGAGGTGGTAATGGCCAATGAATGACTGGTTGGGGTTGTGGAATGGAACCAGCCTTAGAATTGAATGAAGATGGAGTGGGTGGAGGTGAAGATGGTGGAAATGATGGATTGGATGATGGTTCCTCCCTTCTTCTAGTCCTTCTTGACCTGGTTGGAGGTGTCAATTCTTGAAACTCTTCTTCCTCTCCTGTTATAGATATGGTTCTCCTTCTAAGCCTCTCAAGAGAAATGGCGTTTAGAAAATTCTCTAGCTTGCTTGTTTAGCCCTCCTTCTAGTGCCAATCCTGTTGTTTTCTATTTTTGCACAACAACAACTCAGACAGAATAAAAGTTATCCTATCTCTCTTGAAAGGATGATCTCTATGATCAAAGAGATAACCCCAAGGTCTCACGAGTGTCAAGTTATGATAATGCAGTAGAACAAACTCAGTGATAAAATATGAAAATGTTGGTAATCACAAGGGGTCTTACATACAAATATAGAAGATCTAAACTCATCAGATTTTAAGAAATGGTGATGCTTTAACTTCTAGTTCTAACCATTTAATAAAAGAAACAAAAAAAGGTGAGGGTTTCAGAAGTTATAATTGTTAACACTACTTTTAAGATTAATCATACAAATGATGAAAGACCTGGAATGGACCAATCCCTTAAACTAATTTATGTTCGACCTAGACTATCCCTGCAATCTTGCAAAAAATAGTGCAATCTTCTAAGCTGTTAAATATTTTCAAGCTATAGGCATTCATTCAATCACTGAATGGATATCTATAGTTGAACTAAGCACGTGAATATGAGGTACAGGTTGACCTTGCACATCATTCCCACAATCAAGAAGTTTCCCAAAGTATGAATCAAAGATTGCTACAACACTCCAAGCACTAAATCACAAACATTACAAACTAAATCTAAGCTACATAAAAACATTTCCAACCGATTTGAAAGATAGTGTTCAGTCTCAAAAACATAGGTTTGAACCACGAGAGGTTGCCAAGATTTCACAATGATTTTGGTTAGTGTACAAGGCCAATTGATGCAATTGAACCTTCTTCTCTTTAGGTTTTGCTAGACCAAAGCAGGTGAACCTATGTGAATGATGCAGATTGAAATTTACTTCCTGGTGAAACAATCTACCCACAATGGAAAATGGAAGTGGATATACAAAATCACTATAAATACTCCTACTCCTATTGCACAAAAGAAAGGATTTTGAATAAATTATTTGATATGAATTTTTATCTTTGGGTTGAGGCAGATCAGTGCCTTCTATCCACATGGGAAATGGAGTCAAAAATTAATAATTATGTGTGTTTCCTTCTCTGGTTTAATTCTAGTTGTTAGGCACTTTGAAAATGAAATTCCAATTATTGGCACACAACTTCATTTATTTATGTCTTACATAAATAGTGTTGGAATGTTTCTTAACCTGATTCTTCTTTAACTACCCAAAATAAATCCTAAAATTGCAGTGACTTATTTGAAGGGATTTAAATCTGACTTACATACACCAACAAATAAGAATCACACAAAATGGGAGTACATTCTGATAAATCAGAGATTATACTTGATATGCTAATTTAAAAAATTAAAGGATCTCAAGTTGGAGAGAACTAGATAAAAGAATGTAAATTATTGCAACACAACAACTAAAATAGGAAGGTTTTCACCAGTTAAAAACATTAGTCTCCATTGCTCTATTTCAAGAAAGATCTATACATTTTTACATTCCCAGTTAGAAAAATCTATCTCCTACTCTAACCCCTTCCAGCTGATTTTTACAACAGATTTATACAATCAAATCCAAGGGTCACGACCATTCATTTGTTATGGTAAAATCGTTTGATATTCTATGACAAAGATTATAATATTTAATTAGGTTGCCTTATCGGAAAATTAAATATTTTAACTATATTCGAGCTTTTATTTCTTCCCTTAATACTTTTTCCTATCTTTAATATTTCATTTACTACTGCGAAGTCTTCTTTTTTCCTTACCACTTTACCACAACCAACATTTTAAATCATGATGGTATGGTGTTTTGACTGTTAGCCACTTTCCCCCGACCACTCATAGCTCATCATTCAACTCTTCGTCGCCGGTTGCCACCTTGCCTATCACACCACTGTAGAATCCTCAGTGACCATTCGCAGTTGTGTTGTGAGTATCTATTGACCACTGCTACACTGCTACCACTCATCCATCACAATCACCACATTCTTTATGATAACCGCCAGTGGTACTGTGGTATCCACTAACTATCATCCTCGCCGCTTCATTAACTACTTAATGTGGTACCATGATCTATGTCTTGACCATGCACAGTACCGCGGTATCTCCTCAGACTGCCTCCTCGCTGGTTGTCTTTGCTCACCACAGTCTTCTTTCTAACCAAATGTGGTATCACGGTAACTGCTTAACTAACCGCCACTATCACTGTCAGTGCTTGCCACTTTTTCACCAACTATCACCATGCCACCAAGGTTGGTTGGAAGACTATGTGTGGTATAGCGGTAACAGTCATCATGACTGTGCTTAACCACTACTATGATACCACAAGCCACTTTGCTAAAGGTCGTGGTATAGAGGTAAAAGGTCTTGGGTAATGAAAATTGATTAATATGGCAATGGTAAAGGATATTTTACCTTTTTAAAAGGTGATGAATGATTTTTTATGAAAAGATAGGAAAATGATGGGTTTAAAATGGGAAAATCGCTTAGATTTTTTGGTGGAAATTTTGGGTTCTAACAGTGGCTCCTATTGGGGATGAGTGATTTTGCAATCACTGCAAGAATCCAAAATATCTTTGGGATAGCATACCAAGTAAATGATATGAAAAATGAAGGCAATGGCAGCTAGAGGGAATGAATTAGAGCAGAGATGGAAAACCCTACACTACTGTACATGGAAAGGAAAGCAAACACTTTCAAAAGGGAACTTTTGGGAATGTCCATGTACTGGAAAACCTAGACCCTTCAAAGATTCCTAAAATTACCGTGCATGGAAAATAATTTTTTAAAGAGGTTTTGCTAAGAATTTTCCATGCACTGGCAATCCTTAATCCTCTGCACCTACTATGGTTCAAAAATAAAACCATAAGGGATGGCCCCAGGCCACCCCAAAAGAAGAACCTGCACTTTCCTCTATCGTAGAATTTGTTTTGATTAAAGCTCATCAGGTTTCTTTTGAAACTATCCATTCCACCTACCCTGCAACATACACTATCATTGAAAACCTTCAGGAAATCATTATACTCAACCTAATTCACACCACTCTGCAATTCATCATATAATAAATATTTGTGACCTTCATCATACAAAGTGTATCCATATTCAACAAAACATTCATAGGCTTGCTCATTATCATATGTTGTTGAATGTTCCTGCAACTGCACTGGGACCTAAAAAGCTGAATGCTTTTATTGGAAATCAAAAAATTCTATCTCATCAGCATCTTCTGAAATAATCAAATCAAAATTATTTTCCATTTATTTTCTATCACTAGTTGGCATTGACACATACCTCTGATCCATATATCCATCCTTATACATATTTGAATCAACACATGTTGGATACTCATCATCAATAACATGCAAACCAGTATCTTTTTCTTGTAGGAAAAAATCATTCAAGTCACATACCTCTTGGACACAAATAGATCCAAGATTAGCTTCAAAGATCTCTTCATCACTGTGAGAGATGCACATGGAATTATACAAATTTTTACACATAGTGTCTTCACTGTCAAAGAAAATATATGCTGGAGAAAAATTTCTGGAATCATCTTTATGTGCATACTTCTGGTATTCAAGAGTTAACAAATCTGAAACTTGCTCACTATTGAGTGAACAGGTCTCTGCTTCCATATCTTCTACCATGTATCCAACCTCTTCTTGATCTTCATAAGGACTACAACAATCATCTTGTTGTAGATTCACAAGTTCTTCTTCACAATTTGAATCACAATCTATTATGCAAGAGAGACTCTCCATGTCTTCACTGTTGGAAAGCACAATATCATTTTCTATTGCAACCTCTAAAGCATTGTTGGTAGTATCCACATACCTCATCCCAAGTATGGAATCAATAAGTTTATTCACCACATCTAAGGCACACTGTTTTGATGATTCTAGCCAATAAATTGATTCAGGCTCTGATGCTCTCAGAAGTTGTGCAACAAATTTGGGTCTTGCAGGCCTATAAAAAGGAGGTAATTGCATATAGATATCTACCATCCTATTGTACAAAGAACTTATAGATTCTCCCTTATATTTCCTTATGTCAAAAAGGGCATCCACAAGACCTGTACCTCTCTCTTGAACTTGAGTATACTCATCAAAAGTTTTTTGATGTGAATAGAATACATTACCTTTATTACCAAAGTTCTTAGTTGCATCATGTGGTATTTATGGTGTCCAAGATCTCCTATAATTTGTGTCTTCATTCTTACTGTATGATGGCCTATTCAGTGGTGTACTTGAAGCACATTTGGCTCCCAATTGCCACAATTGTTGGTTCACTTGTAGCATCTATTGTTCAATTTGTAGCCTTTGTTGCTCTAATTCTTTCAACTCTTTTATTGACTGCTGTCTTCTTTCTTCTTCTACCATCTTGACAAAATATTACTGTTCCACAATATTCATGCATTATTCATCAAATGAAACAGAGTCACCACCTACTTTTCCCAAAACTAGGAAAATGATTTTTTTTGATATTGTTTTGGTTTGCCCCAACGGAATCCCCAAACAAAAATGTGAAACTTTCTTGACTTTATAAATGGAAAGGCTGGAAATTTTTTATTGAATTTGTCCCCAGCAGAGTCACCAAGCTGTTGGGTCTCAAAAACGCAGGTCTGAACCATGAGAGGTTGCCAAGCTCTCACAACACTTTTGGTCAACGTACAAGGCCAATTGATGCAATTGAACCTTCTTCTCTTTAGGTTCTGCTAGACCAAGGCGGGTGAACCTATGTGAATGATGTAGATTGAGATGTACTTCTTGGTGAAATAATCTACCCACAATGGAAAAAGGAAGTGGATAGACAAAATCACTATAACTACTCCTACTCCTACTACACAAAAGAAAGGATTTTGAATAAATTGTTTGATATGAAATTTTATCTTTGGGTTGAGGCAGATCAATTCCTTCTATCCACATGGGCAATGGAGTCAAAAATTTGAATTATGTGTGTTTCCTTCTTTGGTTTAATTCTAGTTATTAGGCACTTTGAAAATGAAATTCCAGTTACTGGAACACAACTTCATTTATTTGTCTTACATAAATAGTGTTGGAATGTGTCTTAACTTGATTCTTCTTTAACTACCCAAAAGAAATCCTAAAATTGCAGTGACCTACTTGAAGGGGTTTAATTCTGACTTACAGCCACCAACAAATAAAAATCACACAAAATGGGAATACATTCTGATAAATTAGAGATTATACTTGATATGCTGATTTAAAAAATGAAAGGATCTCAAGTTGGAGAGAACCAGATAAAAGAATGTAAATTATTGCAACACAACAACTAAAATAGGAAGGTTTTCACCAGTTAAAAACATTAGTCTCCATTGCTCTATTTCAATAAAGATCTGTACATTTTTACATTCCCAGTCAGACAAATCTATCTCCTGCTCTAACCCCTTCCAACTGATTTATACAATGAAATCCAAGGGTCATGACCATCCATTTGTTCTGGTAAAATTGTTTGAAATTCTATGACAGAGATTATAATATTTAATTAGGTTGCCTTATCAGAAAATTAAATATTTAAATATATTTGAGCTTTGATTTCTTCCCTTTATACTTTTTCCTGTCTTTAATATTTCATTTACTATTGTGAAGTCTTCTTTTTCCTTATCGCTTTACCATGGTCAACATTTTAAATCCTGGCAGTATGGAAGTTTGATTGTTAGCCGCTTTCCCCCAACTACTCACAACTCATAATTTAGCATCTTCGTCGATGGTTGCCACCCTTCCTACCATGCCACCATGGAATCCTTAGTGACCATTCACAGTTGTGTAGTGACTGTCTATTGACCATTGCTACATTGCTACCACCTGTCCATCGCAATCACTGCAGTCTTTGTGATAACCACCAGCAGTACTATGGTATCCAATAACTATCATCCTCACCACTTCATTAATTGCTTACCATGGTACCGCAGTCTGTGTCTTGACCACGCGCGGTATCTCCTAAGACTGCCTCCTTGTCGATTGTCTCTACTCAGCGCAATCACTGTGGTCTTGTTTCTGACTAGCTATGGTATCACGGTAACTACTTAACAAACTTCCACCATCACTATCACCACTTGCCACTTGTTCATCGACTGTTACCGTGCCACTACAGTTGGTTGGAAGACTGTGTGCGGTATAGCAGTAACAGGCATCATGAGTGTGCTTAACTGCTACTACGATACCGCGGGCCACTTTGCAAAAGGCCGCGCTATAGCGGTAAAAGGTGTTGGTCGAGGAAAATTGATTAAGATGGCAATGGTTAAGGATATTTTAGCTTTTTAAAAGGTGGTGAATGAATTTTCATGAAAAGATAGGAAAGTGATGGGTTTAAAATGGGAAAATCGCTTAGATATTTTATTGGGAATTTTGGGTTCTAATGGATAGAACAAGAAACATGCATGATTATTCAATGCAAAGGAGGCACCATTCATAGCAGAATGTCCACACTTTGTATTATCATCATATTATTAACAATTCTGATTTGTTACAACAATTTCTTGAAAATATGAGAACTAACTTCTACTCTGCTAACATACTACTCTACTACTAAATCTACTGATTACAAGTCCTCAGATTTAGTTTCCTAATTCGGATCAAATCTAGATAATTCCAACCTAACCGAACGTAGCTAAACCTATACAAAATAGGCAGAGTGCAACACTTATAGAACAACAGGCCCACGTGAAACAAAGCTTACAAAGAAACATGACAACCAATCAAATCGGCGCCGACAGTCAGTAATAACTCGCCGCTCAGTAATGAATGCAACAAGGACCCCATCAGATTGATTTGGGATCACATGAAGTCAAGGAGATGGATCCTCAAGCCATGCCCACCATCAATGCTCCACCTGTGTGAACAAAAATGAACGTGAATACCAGGAGGAAAAGGAGCCACCGATCGGAATCGAGCTGGGAAAATGAATGGCTCAGATCAAACAAAACCATGTTGGGCCCCCCTTAGATCATGTATGCTGACCATTAATGTCCACCGACCAAATTGACCTTGTGTGCGAGAATGGATCTCGTGAAAGAAGCCACAAAGTGTACCTGACTACACGCATAAATTATGCCAAATATTCAAAGTACATCCCACAAATCCCAACTTGATCCAACCTACATTCAAACGGGACACCATTAATGCCCAATACACCATAAAAATCCAAGCAAGTCCACAGAGTTCCTAAGGCAAGAGAATCAAGCATAAACCTAGGTGGAGGTGGAAACAAAGATAGGTGGAGGTAGAGCCATGAGCATAACATAAACAGAGAGCCAAGACAGGCAGAGGCAGAGACGAAATAGGAAAGGAAACTGAAGGGAAACTAGGTGGAAACAAAACCCACCCGACAGAAGTGGAGGTGGAGGCGGAATGGGAAAGGAACCCAAAGGGAAACTAGGGGGGGGAAGCAAAACCTACCCCAGTGGAAGCGGAGGTGGAACGGGAATGGGAAAGGAAACCAAAGGGAAACTAGGTGGAACACAACCAATCCCAGAGGAAGCGGAGGCAAAATGGGAATGAGAAAGGAATCGTAAATTTTTCCAAAGTACAAAGCCAAATTCCATCCCAATCTCGGCCCCGACAAAATGACTATAAAAAAAAGACGAAGAAAACCCGAGGGTGGGAAACCAACCTGAAGGCCGAAGACAAACAAAACAACGAAAAATGAGAACGCGGGAAGCGGAGGCGGAATGGGAATGAAGATGGAACCAAGAAGTTAGCCAAAGTTCAAAGTTCGGATCGATCCCAGTTCCGCCTTCGACAAGCGAAGAAAAGACTAAGGGAGGAAGGCGACCCTTAGGACAAAAACAAAAACTGAAGAAGGAGGCAAAGAGCAGGAAGGAAGTGGAGCCGAAATGGGAATGAAGGTGGAACCAAGAACTCAGCCAAAGTTCAAAGTTCAGTCTCATCCCAGTTTCGCCTCTGACAGAATAAAGGAAACAAGGAAAACAAGGGAAAGCCAAGGAACATCCACAAGACCCCAAAACCACTAGGAACTCAACACAAAGGCATCCCCGAACTAAGGCAAGCACTAAGGACCAAAACCCCAAGATTTTCAAAGATAAGCACAAAGAGGGGAAAATCCATAGGAACAGGCAAAAAGGGTAGGCCAAGAGAGGGTCCCCCACTTTAAGAGGGGGTTGTGTGCAAAATTGCACAACAATGATATACTCACACTAGATGTTGGTGTGGAATCTTGTTCATTCTTCTGCGATGACCTAGGTTCTTGAGCAGAGCCAGCTGCTTGCCGCCATTTTCCATCCAACTAGTCCTGAGTTCATTTGATCACTGGAGTGGCATGTGCTATCATATCAAAGACCTCATTATTACTCCAATCAACCTTAGGGTGAGACATATCGAGCAATTTTTCATATTCAAGATCAATGACCACTGAATCCTCAACCAAATTTTCAAGAATGTGGAATGAAAGACCAAATACTTGTATCTGTCTCAAGGTTAGCCTCATGTAACTCTTTTCAAGATTTCATTTTCATCAATAAAATCTTCCCAAAAGTCCTCGATAGATGGAAGGTGCTGATATGAACTTCCTCCATACAAATTTGGCTGGTACTAGAGATTATATTCTTTCATAACTTCTTCAGCTCCCCTAGCCATTTGATTAGTCTTGCACACCAAAAAAGGATTCATCAATGGGAAAGCATATCCATTTTCCCCCATGCTTGTATAATTAATATCGACCATGAACATCTGTTGACAAACCTCCAGGAAAACCAACAAATCTTTCGGATACCTAGGTAATCTCAATGGGGCTTTCTCAAAACCCCCAATTCTTAGGTAAGATAATTTATCAAATTGAACATAAAAACTCCCAAACTTTGACACAAGGGAAACTGATTCAGGAGAGAAGCACATTTCTGGGTTTCCATCTAACTTCCTCACAACCTCCATTGAAAATTCATCATTAATGTGGCAAAAGTCCCTCATTCCAAATTATTTCATGAACTACAGATAAAGCTTATACACATGAATTTCTAGAGTTTGGAGCCTTTGCGGTTCCAACCCAAGCTAGAAGGACCTTTGAATTGCTACAACATATATCAAGCATGAACACAAACAAAAATTAGCAATCTTATGGAAATTGATTATTTGCTCGTTCTAATGAAAGCAAATAATTTTGGCCCAATTAATAAAAATATCATCATCATAGATTTTCAAAATAAACCGAAACATGCAATCCTCAAATGATTCAATTTGTGTGCTTCCCACTACATGATGCAACAAAGAAATAGCATCCACAATTTCCTATTTAAAATGCATTCTCTTAAGTTTTGAAGGTAGTTGTGACTTACCTTTCTTCTCTTACGTCAACCAGGTTTTAGCCATGGAGTTTTTGCATCAGTATTCATTCATTATGAAGAAATTCTGAGCCACAACCACAAACATGTCTTCTACAGGTTTCCTTTTCGGAATCTTCAATGCATTGGAAACAACTTATGGAGAAATCTTTGCAATTACTATTCCATCCACAACTTTAATTTCTCATGTTTTAAAAATGTATCTTCTTGCACATGAAGAAATCAAGTCCACACTTAGCACAACCTTTGGGAACCTCCAACATGAGTTAACCCTCTTTCAAGAAGTTTTGCATCCACCTCCGATCTTTTTTCACTCTCAAAGAGTGCCTAGAATTCCTTCAACTTAAAAGGTCCAAGCTCAGTATCCCTTACGTCGAGCCAACGATTCACATATCTAGATTGCATGAGCTCTCAACACATAAAGAATCATGCATGCACCAGGAGAATTATTTGCAGAAGAAGGAAATGCAGCTGAAACACCTTGAGAAAATTCCACCACCTTGAAATATGTTGTAGATAAGATGTGCATTTGGTGTTGCATTAATATGGTACTTTATTTCAATCCTTGAAAAAAGAAACCCAAATATTTGCACACATTTTGAAGACTCCTTACAAGATGTCTCCAGGCTGTACTATACACATCTTTAAATGAGTTGGTGAAACTTTGAAAGAAGTAGAAAACACTATGTCCTGAGTCATGGAAACTTGAAACTTTTGAACCAAAATCGTAAGTTGTGAAGTTATAAAAACCCCCGAATTCCTCATCACACAAACCAGACTACCTTGTTAACTCTCTTGACATTAGGGAAAAGACCAAGACAAAATATTGAATAGTTATGAAACTTATGAACCCCATGACAAGGTTGTGAAATATTGGGTGCCAACGACTTAAGTTATGAAACTCAAGGAGACCGTGACCAGAAAATACCATGACAAAGGAAAAGGACAACAGACCCGAGCGAGATGAAGGACTTAACACCCTAGAAAATGACATAATGTTAAAAGCCTAGTAAAATGATACCTAGAGGTAATAGTGGCTCTAAATGGGGACAAGGACTAATAGGATGCAGAGAATCCATAAACCATGGCACAAAGCCTTATTCATTGGGAAAACGGAGAAAAAACAGACACAAAAAATGAAACAAAGCAAGCAAAAGAATATATACAAGGAAAAACCAAAATATTTAATCAGTCAAGAAGTTTTAGATCTTGCCCATCATAGGAAAGAGGTAGAATAATTCCATCAAGATAAGCCAATCAAAAATCATGATCACCAACCATTTGCTTGACCTTAAAAGGCCCTCTCCAAAGAGAATCAAATTTCTTGTGTGCTCCCTTCAACTCCTTTCTTCTATCCTAGAGAAGAAATGAATCACCAATTGAAAAATCCCTTTTCTTAACCCTTTGATCAAAAACCTTCTTTACCAACTATTGATGTTTGGAAATCTTATCCACAACTATTTCTCTTTGCTCCTCCAACTTGTTCAGGTACATGATTCATTTTTTCCGGCATAGTCTGAAATTGACTATCCTCTATGGCCTTTTGCAAATTGAGCATGAAATATCCAAGGGTGTTGGTAAGGTACTATCAATTCCATATGCTAGCTGAAAAGGGGACATCCCAATAGCCCTTTTGTAAGTTACTCTATCAGCCCACATAGCATAATACAAATTTTTGTGCCATCCTTGTTGGTTTTCATCCACTAATTTCTTGATAATGGAGATCAGATTCTTATTACTAGATTCAGCCTTCCCATTGCCTTGTGGGTAATAATCAAAAGAATGAGCGATGCTAATACCATAATCATAATAGAAAAGAGTAATCTTAGTAGATGAAAATGAACTAGCATTATCAACAACAATTTTATTGGGTACCCCAAACCTCACAAAGATATTTTCCTTCAGAAAATAACACACAACCTCTATAATAGTATGCTTCACTGGAAAAACCTCGACCCATTTGGTAAAATAATTTTTAGCATTCAAGATATGTGTATGTCCTACACTAGAACTTGGATGAATCAGACCGGTGAAATCAAGGCCCCACTGCTGAAAAGGATCCTCAATCACTATAGGCTTAAAAGGTAAGGCAACCAGTTCAGGTCTACTAGTGAACCTTAAACATTTCTCAAACTTTGATACCCATTCATAAGCATCTTTAAGCATACCTGGCTAATAGAATCTATGACATGGGATTTTAAAAGTTGTCACAAAGGCTGAAAAAATATCCACCACAGGATTCACTATGAAATATCTCTAGCAATATCTTTTTTGTTTCTTTGTCAACACACCTTAGGAAGATTCCAATTACACCATTCTTATAAAATTTTCCTTCCCAAATAACATATTTACTAGCTTTAAGTTTGAAGTTCCTTTTTTCCTTAGATGATAAATGAGATGGGCACTCACCATAAGTCAGGAGATAAGAAACACCAGAAAACCATTCATCAGTTGTACTAGTGAACAAGACCAATGAAAACTCCTCCTCCTCAATAGATCTATTTTTGGTAATCATCTTAGCCAAAACCTTTCCTCTAACCAAGTTAGTAGGTTTAATATCTAGATCGTATTCTTGTACTTTGGATATCTAGGACCTCCTCTTGTTACATCCAATGTCTTGTTGAGTAAGTATACTTTTTATGATAGTTTCAGGGATGAAACCAGTTGTATGAGAATGAATAATATAGAACCTAAAACTATTGAGTTCCTTAACGACAACATATGCATGTCTTTCAAGAGGAGTATATTTGATTTCATAATTCTTCAGAGGGGCACTCATGAAAGAAATGGGAGCTTCAATAACTTGTTCATTTTATTGTAATCAGATGGCTGACAGAGTATATTCAGAGGCATAACTATATATAATGAAATCTTTAGTGATGTAGGGATGAACTAAAGTAAGAGAATTTTCAATTGCGGTCTTGAAATCTTCAAAAGAATGTTTCCCTCCGCTACTCCATTTAAACACAAGATTATTCTTCATCATATTAGAAATAGGTCTGGTTAGCTTAGAAAAATTAGGCACAAACCTCCTTAGGAAATTCACCTGGACAAAGAAAGACTTGGTACCATCCTTGTTGGCAAGTAATCTTAGTTGCATAATTACTTTTACTCTCTCAAAATCTAATTTAATACCATCCTTTGAAACAATATGACCTAAGAGTTTTCATTCTATCATAGTGAAAATTGATTTCTTAGGATTCAAGGAGATCCCCTCCTGCCTGCAACGTTGTAGTATCACGTCTAAGTCATGTAAATGATTAGCTCTTTTCTTAGAAAATACTGCTAGATCATCCAAATAAATCACAATAATTTTGTTCCTTAAATCCCCAAATGATAAGTCCATTGATCTTTGGAAAATTTCTCCTGCATTAGTTAGTCCAAAGGGCATTCTACTATATGTAAAAACACCAATAAGAGTAGTGAAAGTAGTTTTATGTTGATCTTCTGGAGCAACCTCTATTTGTTTATAACCCAAAAATCCATCAAGCATAGACATCATTTTAGCACCAACAACTGTCTACAAGATATGATCCATCACAGGTAATGGATAATTATCTTTTAAAGAATCTCAATTCAAATTCTTGAAATCAACACATATCCTTATTTCTCCATTTTTCTTCCTTACATGAACTATATTGGCCACTCATGTTGAATGATGAATAGGGTAAATAATTTTCGCCTTCAACATTTTCTCAATTTTCTCTAAAAATGGCTTTTGCAACTTTGGGATTATAAGTTCACTATTTCTATCTATAAGGTGTCGAGCTAGGCTGCAATGGTATTTTATGCTGTAACTCTCCATTTCTAAACTTTTTTAAATCAGCATAACACCAAGAAAAAACATCTCTGTATTTAATCAGCAAAGAGATCAACCTATCTTTCTCTTGAGCGGAAGAACATTTACCAATAAATTCAACCTTGGGATCATCCTCTGTACCAATATTAACCTTATCAAATTCAGTAGATGATTCAATTGAAACTTATTTCTTTTGCTTCAAATACTGGTCATGCCCGTTGAACAAATCTTCAAGGGAGACCAAACCTTTAGGAATTTTATTCCCTTTTAATTGAATAATTAAAGGTTCTCTTCCATTATAAGCACTACTTTCTCCTTCCAGGACCTCATTACTTTTGTCATTACTCCCTTTAAATAAAATATTAGCAAAATATTCAGCTTTCTCCAAAAATGCAATGATTTATTGGTCATTATTAAATACCTGCCAATAATTGACATTGTCAGGAACACTAGGTCGGTACACAATCTCAATCTTAAATTATTTATCTTTAAAATCAGGGTGAGGCAAGAGTAATGATGCTGAAATTGATAGAGAGTCGGCTCTACTAATCTGATCTCTTAGAATTGATTCAATGGAAAAGGAATCAAAATCTTCTATACAAACCCAAACTTTGATCTTGTAATGTCTAACCTGACTATTTTTCATAGTATATAATTTTCTGACTTGTTTCACCACCAACTCAACATCCCCCACAACTCTCAATTGCTTAATACCTCTATCTTTCACCACACCAAGACCCAACAATAGGGCTTCATATTCAACTGTGTTATTGGTGTTAGCAAACTCCAACTTGAAAGAAAATGGAAACCTATAACCATCTAGTGAGATTAAAACTACCCCCATAGCTGATCCAACATTAGAACAATTCCTATCAAACTCAAGTGTCCATAACTCATTGAATAGATTTGGATTAATAAGATCTGGGTCTTCTTCTTTGTCAGAGGCACACATGTATGTGCCCGACCCTATCTCAACGAATAAGATATCTTCTCTCGGGTCACCATACTTTAGAATAGTAAACTTGGCCTTGGGTTCAAGGTTTAGGAACACTTCCTTTCCTTCCAATGGTATCAAAGAATGTGACCAATCCATTTGTATTTCCCTACCCAAATCGTTATAGAATCTTCTACTCAGGAGCATCCCATAACTAGCTGGAATGTCAACAAATAGTATGGTTAATTTCAATCTCTTCTTAGGGAAAGCAACAAAAGCTACCTAAGCATCCTTAATTTGACCTATAATAGGAACAAGAGAACCATCCATTGAATAAAATTTTCCTTGGGAGGATGTAAAGGACAAACCTAGGGCATTGGCTATTTGGGCCAACATCACATTCTCCAAGGATCTAGAATCAATAATATAGTTACTCAACCTAAGACCAACGATATACAATGATACATAAAATGCTCTGGTTTTATAAAGGGGTTAGGTTGAGATGAATCCTTTTCAATAGAATTAGTACAAACTTGGTCTTCCATAGGGACTTCACACTCTGGAGACACTTGGGCATTACATTGGGAGGGTTGAGGCTCTTGCTTAATGTATTTGAATAATCTATCTAATTATGCAAGATTAAGTCTTAGATATTCAGCTTGGGAAATTTGGACTTTTGTATTCTTACAGGACTCGACTATATCAAATGGACAAGTAACGGGAGAATTCAAGGAATGTGTAGGAGTTACCTCAGTTGTTGTACCTTTGGCTACATTTTTCTTTGACTTCCTTTGTCTTGTTAGTAAGTGTTCAATAAAAATTGCCTATGCCTTGGCCGTTTTCTTTTCCTTTGCAACTATGCCTTAATTTTGTATGCTCACTGTCTTCAGAGCTCACCACGTGGCTGCCTCATGAAGCTTTTTACTTTAGCTTCATTTAGATTTTTGGTAGTCTCCGTTTGCATGCCGCGTGGCTCATGGTGGCTATTTTTCCGAGTTGGACCCACCTCGTCCTTTGCTTTCCGCCTCATTCTTCGCTTTTGCTCAGAGCTCTCCACGTGGTTCCCTCTCGTGGCTTTCTATTGGGCGTTCTTGTTGCTTTCTATTGAGCTTCGTTTGGGTGACACGTGGCATTTATTTTTCTTGCGCCAGTCACCTTGGAAATGCCAATGGATCTTTTGTGCTTCCCGCCGCCGCATGTCTTCTCCTATTGCTGCATGTTTTTTCGTTTCGTATCATGGCCTCACTGGCGTGTTGCTGATCACTGGATGTTTACTATGGTGGCTCGGATCATCTGGGCCAAGGATCACCGCGCATGGTATGTTCTTCCATGATGCATTTTTCAGGTGGTGGGATAGCCTATATATGGGGCCTGGTTTTTCTTTTATTAGGTTGTTGATGAAGTTTAAGAGATCTCTCAAGCACTGAGGATTAAGCCTTGTGTAATAGTTACTTTCAATTCAAAGACTTCAGACTGTGCCAAATAGATTCGACCTTTCTATTTTCAATTGTTCACTGGTACTATTGACCTGTGCTATTGTCTTTATTTTTGTATGAATGCCTATTCTTCAGTTTTTGTAACCTTTCATAGCTAATATAAATAAAGATCATGTTTCTTCGACTCTTTTGTGTTAAAGCAAAGTTATGTTCGATTACATTATGCATATAGAAGGATGGTGTTGAATGACAAGTGCTTTTGAGAAAATTTATCTTAATTAATAGCAATTTAATGGTTCGGGCCTTTGCATTATGCACTGTGCTCTGGTAAAATTCATCTAAGACTTTGGTGCATCACCTGTAGTGTAAGCTTTACATTCATGTTATTCTCCTTATCTTTTTCCTCAAACCACTAAGCGAAGAGCCAGCTTCGATAAAATCCTGGAGGTCACTTAGCTAGTGCACTATGTCCCCCAATAGCTAAGTTTCCCATAAGACTACTGCTACATGCAAAATTCTGCATCAACAGTTCTTTTTCTAGCATGGCCGATGGGACCGTGAACTAGCACGTTCGCCTGATCTTTAGAAGTGTGTATGAGCCATCGGTCTATAACTAGGTCGCAATCTACAAGATTCCCTAGCTAGCTTGTACCGCCTTTAGTTTTCGTACATCCAAGAGGTCGTCGAAATAGCCCTTCACCTCCTTCGTCACCTCCTGCTCCATTATCACCTAATCCACCTGCGCCCATGGCTGCTAGAAATTATGTAGCCTAGGACTCCGATAGTCTATTGGTAGCACCTGTGCCTCTTGTAGTATGGGCTCCCATCCTTGTTTCAGCCTTAAAAGCTATTCCTAAATATTCTGGGGATGAATCAAAAACACCCACAGAGCATCTGCAAGATGTAGTTGATGTATGTCTGGTACATGGCGTATCAAACGAGAATGTAGCCCTTAGATTGTCAGCCACCTTATTCCAAGGAAAGACGCTGAACTAGTACCGAACCATTCAAGCAGGCACTATAGCTACTTGGGACCAACTCAGAACGCCTTTTTATGAACGTTTCTCCAATGCTGGTGATAGATCTTCACTGTACCATCAATTGGCCAACATAAAGCGAGCTCCTCATGAAGCTCTACCCGATTTTAATGCAAGATTTCACTCAACTTGGCAGAGAGTGCCTGTTGGTAGCCGACCACCTCCTGATCTGGTTTTTATGTTCTACCTAAAGTTGATAAATTCTGATATCTCTATGATGTTACAAGCTCTGGGAGAAGAAACTCTTCTTGATGCTTATGCTCTAGCTGTTACTGCAAAAAATAATCTGATCGCTGCAGAAAAATTGGCGCCAAGACCGATCATGCCATTGTTCCTTGAGTGCAATGCTCCAAAAGCTAAAGTCCCTTCCACCAGCAAGCCTACGACTTCCCCCCAATCTATGTACGTCTATCCCGGGAGTGCTTCAAGCACAGCCCCGATGACAGCTCCTGTAATAGCTCCTATGCCGAACCCCATGGCTGCTGAGATGAACGAAATGAGAGAACAGATGCAGGCTATGACTAATGAACTAACTACTTTTAAGCGATAATAATACAACTACCAAAAGCTGGTGTATCAAAATTACCAAGGTGGAAAGCCTTTGTAACAGTTAAATCAGTGGCAAGATAAGTCACGTGGGAATACCTTAGCTCAATCGAGTAACCAGATGGTTCCGGTAACCTTGCCTATGCAGACTGTTCACCCTCGTTTAAATAAGGAGTTGATAGCAAGACAAAACAATTTGGCAGAAGATGCTAATTCATGGTGCTTTCCTTGCAATGATGCACATATGCCGTAGAACTGCCCATGAGGAAATTTGCAACAAAAAATTGCATATCAACGTAGCCAAGGCACCGCATCCATTTTCGATAACACACCATATGCCTCTCAACAAATGAATAATGCTATCCTTACAGCTCAAATGTAGGGGATGTCCATCCAACAAGAATCAAAAAAATTTCTTGACCAGGCTCTCTTTTCTTGGATGGAGGAAGAAGAGTCAGCATTTCCAAATGACATCCCTATGGATAAAGTACCCCGAGTGCAATCAAATTACAATACATGTTTAAAGCGAAGATTCACCGAAGAGTTTGCGAACTCATCTAATCAAGCGTCAGCACCACCGGTGCCTGGTCTTGCAGCAGGCGCATTGCCCATCCCACCACAGTCTGAAGAGGCTATTCCTGGCTCTCCAAAGCCACTTGTTTCGAAGGTCATGACTCCTGCAGTCATCCCTACTGCGGTTAAACAATCAGACACACCAGCTATCAGGCCTGTATCAACTGTCAAACTAAAGGAGCAAACCACTACAATTCACCAATCCCGAGCGCAATTCAACGTAGTGGAACAACTAAAAAAGTCATCCGCCAACGCTTCTTTGTGGGATGTCTTGGCCATTTCGGAGTAGAAGGTGCTGCTACAAAAGGCATTATTGGGTGAAGAAGATGAGAAGATTTCTTCTCAATCCCCTGAAGAGAAGGTATCCAAACCCGAATTGGACAAAGTGCTGATAATTCCACATGAAGAGAAGTTAGAATCCGAAAAGGAAGGTAAGCCTAAGCCTAGGCCTTTCTTTCTAACATTGATTGTTGGTGAAAAATTACTACACAACTATATGATTGACTCTGGTGCTAGCACCGTTGTCATGCCAAAGCAAGTCGTTGATGCTTTGGGACTAAAGTATGAGCCACTAAATAAAGGAGTCATGCAGCTTGATGGAAACAAGGTTAATACTATTGGGATAATCAAGGGATTACTTATGACCCTGTTTGCCTACCACAGTATCATTGTAAATCAGGATACTGTACTTATCAATATCCCTCCTTTATTCGGGATCTGTTTATCCTGAGAGTTCACTGCAAATGTAGGAGGATATCTAGCTTTAGACTGCTCCCACTTGATTATGAGGACGAAGAATGGTGCTAAGATTAAGCTATTGTCAAAAAACTTGCATTCTGCACATGTTGCGGATGAAGCTCTGCTAAATTTTGAAGCAGCACACACTTCTATTTCTTAGGAAGAGAGGCGCAATGTAGAGTTCCTTGAAGATGAGGAGGCTACTAGCTCCCAGACACAAGATGAAGAGAAGCTGTTGGAAGAATTTATTGATATAGATCCTTTCGGAAATTATCATGCAACTGGCCTTGGAACCTATGTAATATATGAAGAAGGGAAAATCATACCCAAAGTTACTAAAGAACTTGAGGGTGAAGAGTCTCCAAAAATATGGACATTATATTTCGATGGAGCCTGATGTAAAGTAGGAGTCAGAGCGAGAATTTCTTTGATATCCCCAACTGATGAAAAGACATTGAGGTCTTATTGCTTCCAGTTTGCATTTTCCAACAATGAAGCTGAATATGAAAGGCTCATCCATGTTTTAAGCCTTGCAGAGCAAATGGGTGCAAAACAAATAAGTGTCTTCAGAGATTCTGAGCTGGTAGTTAATTAGGTCCGCAGAACTTCGTCTTTGAAGAATATCCGCATGCGATCTTACCAGCATAGAGTCTAGGATCTTATCGATAGCTTCGAGGCATTCAACATACAGGCAATTCTGAAAGAAACAAACATCGAAGCCGACAAGATGGCAGCTATTGGAGCTCAGTTCGAGCCGGCGTCGAACTTGTTAAAAAATAAACATGTTGTGAAGGTAATTATAAGATTCGCTGTCCCAGATAACAATCAAGATTGGCAAGTATTTGATAGTGATGCTCAGATTGCATCATTCCTTTAGTCATCCAGAGAGTTTGCCGATCAGCTATAGCCAAAGATCACTGAGGCTTATGGAGATCAAATTATTCAGCTGAAATCTAACAAGCTTCTGAGGGGTCTAGTCACTCTGGAAAGTCTTTTTGATTTCGATGATGCAACAAGAGATAAAAGGAAGCTCGTGGCTGACAAAGATGATTATACCGATCTGCATGTCAGAGAAGATAGAAAGCTCAAAGTTGGAAAGGAAGTGTCGGAAAAGAATAAAGATAGACTAAAACATTTCTACGAAGAATATCCAAGTGTAGTTTCCTGGTCATATGATGATTTAAAAGGATATGATCTTGGGATCATTGAGCATACTATTGAGCTGACAGAGGGGGCAAAGCCAGTCTGTCAAAAGCAGAGGCCCATGAACCCAAAAATAGAGTCCTTAATGTCACAGGAGCTGAACAAATTGATCGCATCTCATATAGTGTTTCTGATCAAACACAACACTTGGGTGTCTAACCTAGTGCCAGTCCGGAAGAAAAATGGGGATATACACTTATGCGTAGACTTTCGGGACCTAAATAGGGAATCCTTAAAGGATTAGTACCCCCTACCTTCAATGGAGGTAATTCTTCAGACTGTAGCTGGTTCCAAAATGTTTTCAATGCTAAGTGGTTTTTCGGGCTATAACTAGATACGGGTAAAGGAAGAAGACCAATACAAAATGATGTTCACCACAAAGTGGGGAACATATGCTTATGCCAAAATGCCTTTTGGGCTCTTAAATGTTGGAGCCACATTCCAACGAGCTATGGACATTGCTTTTAAAGATTTGATCCATAAGATTATACTCATTTATCTGGACGACCTAACTATATTCTCAAAATCTATGATGATCATTTTGATCATCTGAAGCTTGTTTTCCAGAAATGCTAGGAATTCAGAATCTCCCTGAATTCGAAGAAGTGTGTGTTCGGAGTTCCCCAAGGGAAACTATTAGGATATTTTATCTCTAAGGAGGGCATTGCTATTGATCTAGAGAGAGTCGATGCAATCCGGGAGCTCCCGTTGCCTGTCAACAAAAAAGGTGTGCAGTCTTTTCTAGGAAACGTTAATTTTATTAGCCGTTTTATTGCGGACTTTGCAGGAATTGTTCGTCTAATTACTTTAATGCTTAAGAAGGACCAATTTTTTCAAATGGACGACAAAAGCTAGAAAAACTTTTGAACTTGTAAAAGAGGTTATTTCTTTCACTCCTGTGCTGGTTAATCTGGACTTGTCAAAGGATTTTATCATGTATTTTTTGGTAGTGGTAATAGTATTGCTATAGTGCTTATGCAGAAAGATGATAAAGATGCAAGGGAGTCTCCTGTTGCCTTTTATTCCCAAATTTAAAAGAATACAAAGTAAAGTATAACTTTGTAGAGAAACAAGCCTTCGCCATTGTTAAAGGGCTTAAGAAGTTTTGGCATTTGATATCATATAATAATGTGATTGTTTGTGTTCCGTATCCTAGTGTGCGAGAATATATCATGGAAGGAGAAATCACCGAAAAAAGAGCTAACTGGATCACCAAGATCCTAGAATATGACATTGAGGTCGACCTATCAAGACTGTCAAGGGGAAATGACTGTGTGAGTATATCACTGAAAACAGTGAAACAGCGGAAAAATGTGACACTCTGGAACCTGTATTAATAAATGAAGAGAATCCTTAGAGTAACTGGCTTGATGATAGGATAAATTTTATGCAGACAAGAAAGTATCTGACAGACCTCCCATCTTTTAAAAGGCATTTCTATCGCCTATAGAATGTCAATTTTTTCCTTTTGGAGGGTGTCTTATTTAAAAGAAATTTCAACGGCATCCTGCTGAGATGTGTCAACGAGGAGTAGGCCAAGAGGATATTAGATCAATATCATAAGAGCCCTATCGAAGGACATTTTTCTACAAGAACCACAATAATTAAAATCATATGTGCCGGTTATTATTGGCCAACACTTTTTAATGATGCATTTTCTTTAATTAGGTCTTGCAAAGAATGTCAGTTCTATGTTGGAAGGAGACAAAATGCTGCTATGCCTTTAAGGCCCATAGTGACAAAGGAACCTTTTGCTCAATGGGGTTTGGATTTCATCAGGATGATCAACCCTCTTTCTTCAGCAGGACATAAATGGATATTAATAGCAACTGACTACTTTACCAGGTGGGTAGAAGCAGTGTCGTTAACAAATGAAACTGAATCAGAGATTGTTAATTTCCTAGAAGAATTGGTAGCCAGATTCGGCCTGCCTAAGACAATTATCTTTGACAATGCCAAAGCTTTTCTTGGCTTGAAAATGAGCCAATTTGCTCAAAAATATGGGGTGTTCTTGAAGACCTCCTCTAACTATTATCCCCAGGGAAATGGTCTCGTAGAGTCCACTAATAAGAACCTCATCCGGTTGATCAAACAAATAGGCTTAGAACATCAAAAGGAATGGCATAGGAACCTCTGGACAACACTCTGGGCAGATTGAATTACGCCCAAGCAGGTATTAAAAACATCTCCTTATGAGATGGTGTACAAAAAGGAGGCATTGTTGTCTATTGCCATAGAGATTCCTGCCCTACAATTGCTCAAGTCTCTAGAAGTTGAACAAAATGGAGCGATGGAAGTAAGGTTTTCTGAGTTGTTTGAGGTACAGGAGAAAAGAGAACATGCCCCTGGAAGCAATGAATAGTCGCCAATAGGTAGTGAAGAGATGGTTCGACAAAAGGGTTTTAGATCAGGGACTGCAACGTGGAGATTTGGTTCTCAAATTTAATGAATGCAAAATAAAACCCAGACAACATAGCAAATTCAACATCCTCTGGGAAGGGCCATTCAAGATCTAGTAATGCAAACAGTTTAACTCTTTTGAGTTAGAAGATATGGAAGGCAATGCTCTAAGTATTCTAGTTAATGGAATACATCTTAACAGGTTTTTATTAATTCTGTATATGTGTTAATTTTGTACATTTGTATATATGTAGTTACTCTTTATCGCTTTAAGTTTTGGGTCTTCTCGACACAAGATTGAAATAATGTAGCAATGGTGTAAGCAATTGAAAGAAAGTTATAAATGAACCAAGTGTTGACAAAAGAAGCATAGTGGATTATATTCATTAAGGTCAAAAATTTACAATATAGTGGGGCCAGAAGGCCTTGTGTTAACATTTACATATGCCCACTAAGGTGCAGGACTTGTAAGTAGAAAGAAGCAAAATTGGTAAAATATTTTTTTCTGTAGAACACTAATGAGAAGGACCGACAATCATAGCAGCAGGCAACTTGGGCTCTGGAAATACCGTTATCTCAAAGTTTTTGTACCATTGAAAACTGAAAAATGACTCAAGATAATGAATGTGCATTAGGAAATGGCAACCTTCGTGGACTCTAGCACAATGCTCTTCATGGGTTTCCAGCTCGAAGCCAAACAGAAAGGGCCTGGTTGGGACGATGCCTCCATGCAACTGCTGCAGGCAAATGTTCCAGACCGAAAGAATGCCTCGACCCAATTGGGTTGCACGCACAATCTGGTCCAAACCTCTGAGGTAGCATGCAGGGAACACCAGCTTTGTCAGTTTTATAATTTTACGTTTGTTGACGCTGATGTCTAGTAGCGAGGCGACAAAGTGGGAGCAGATGCTGGTGTTCACCTGATATTGCTCTTCATAACGTATGCAATCCTTCCTGAGGATCCATTTGATGGCTTTCACGTACAACAGGTTTTTGGTACCTGGCATACACTTCAAGCATCTACAAGTAATCTTGCCAAGGAATGCTGCCTGGGTCTTTTTCCAAGTGACCCTCACTAGTGTTTCCATGATTTCAACTTTTCTAGCTAAGAGATTAAAAATACTGTCTAGCAAGAGATTGCTAAATTGAAAGGCCAGTTGATGTTGTGATTCGCAATGTTGCACAAGGGGCTAATTTATAGGTTGGCTAAGTTGTGCTTGCTGAAGAAATCATGATTAACAATTTCGCGGAGTGGGTCACTTCGCCTTGGTTTTTCGTGTCGCAGCGTGTGAGCTGACGGAGAGGTGCAGGATCAGCTTGCAACTTGCTCCGCCAAACTGCCACATCGTAAATAGATTGGTCAATTGTCAGTAATACAAAGCATCGTCGTCTCATCCAAATCGGATGAAGTTATTGAGAAAGACTCTATTGGACAATGTGCCTTGTATGAGCATTAATGTCAATCAATACAAATAGCCTGTAGAGAAATGCTCGTGAGGTTTGTTTGGGTTCATTTTTCAAGACAAGGATCCACTCTCGTCACACGCAAAAGATTGTCTTTTAATTTTTAAGCAGTTCAACTAGTTGGCGATCTTTTCACACGAGTAAAACTGATAATAATAGTAACAACTTGGTGCAAATGGCTGGCACGTTCCTTTTTCAGTCGCCATTCCCGAGAAAACTGAAAAGGCAAGTTATGGCATGTAGGGAAACATATTTATTGTAGAAGTTGCCAAATAATTAAGCAATTTAGGCATTTTCAAGAAGAGAAACATTTGAAAAGAAGCTAAGTCATTTGCCAAAGGTTAGCATAGAGACCCTTGTGGAGACAAAAATGGCTGAAATTGTAGAAAACCCTGCACATGCTTCAGCTCAAGTAGCTCTAAACGAGCAGATGAAGAATGCACCCTGCATGCATCTTTATGATGGAGAGTCTTATGCCACTCTAGGCATACCTACAAAGCCTAACTGGCCTTTCACTCACCCAGTAAACCAGAGGTTGTTGAGTACGGTTCCTCACAGGGACCAGGCAGTGGTTTTGGAGGATTGGGACAATATCTTTGACCTCGAGATGTCTACCAATCCTAAGAGCCTTCGGGAAGCTGCATGCAAAAGGATGAAGAATACAATAGACCAATTTTCCAAATGGTTATGGTACTGTGGGCTTGCACAGTACATGGTCCCTTTGGTGCACCCTTGCCTAGAGATTGTAGCAGCATGTGCAACACAGTTCGACCCAAGGACTGGGGTTATCAACGGCAAGGATTTCCAGGTAGTCATTAGCCCCATGGCTATTCAAGATATGTTGTGTGTCCCATTTCCTTTGGGTAAGGAGGTTGAAGATTTCAACATGGAAAGAATGCAGCAAAATTGGGGAGAGTTCCAATATGAGCCACAATTTTATCGCTCTGAGCTTCAACATCCGAGCAGTTCAATCCTGCCTAAATTTTCCTTCGGTTTGAAAGCTCTGAGAGGTGCGGTACAATCTATCGTTTCTATGCTGGCAATGGTGTGTGGTTTGGACTCCGACATAGAGGTCCATCAGTTTTAAATGTCCCTCTGTTTTATGTTAAGGAAAAATTGTGAGGGCCCACTTTTTGATTTTGCAAAGATTATTAGTGATGGCATTCAACTACAGTTAAAGGAATTTGGGGTCGGCTCTAGGTTCAGGTATTCATCTTTCCTGACCTATTTAATTTTACACCAAAATCTGGATTACTTTTCAATGTCTTTTCCTTTGTCTGTTTTTTATGAGAATGGCTTGAAGAAACTGGTTTCGACATGGACTCCTATCATGTCAAAAACCTTTGATTATTACGTGTTCTTGGATGCGTTCATAGCCCCGACTATAAGGACTTTGGGTAAAGCTGGTATAAATATGACCGAATGCATTTCACTCCACCAGAGATCATGGCTTGGGAAGTTAGTACCACCCTATGATTGGTTCTTCGACACAGATTTCACTATGCTCTGTTTGCCGGGTTTCATCCGGGAGTGTTCCTGGCTTCCCCGTTTCCTCTATGATAAAGTGCTGGCCCTAGAGGCAATGAGACAACTATGTACCCTTGATGATGATTATTGGGGAGGAAAACACCAGACCTCCTATTTACTATTGCCAATCATGTTTGGTTCAGTGTCACTGGCAAAGAAGAGGACCCCGCAGCTTGATACCTCGGTGACTCTACTTTCAAAATTGGGTCCTCTCGGGCTGGTACTGATAGATGATTCCTGGAATTACAACCCTGAAAATAATCTATTGGACATTGGAATCAAGATCACACACTCACCTCAGCCATTCTGGGACCTCTAAAGGAATCCCGAGGAAGGAAACCTAAGTAGATATGTAAGCCTTGAATATTTGCCTACAGTGGATGGTCAACCACCCTGGCTGAATTTTTATCACATCATGGGGAGGGTCAACCCAAAGCTCATGATCAGCCCCCCTTTGGTCACTCAATTAAAGAAGCTCAATTGGGAACTCGACAAGATGCAAGCTTTCTAGATATACCAGTAGGAGATTCTGGCATCTGACAAGTTATACAATGAAGTCGTCCTCGATGAGAAGTTTGATGACATTTGGAAGATTGAGCATCCGGATGTTGAGTATTCTCTGAACCGTTCAACATCCGTGCAACAATATAGAAAAGAGAAGGCTATTGTGGAATCTGAGGAGGAAGTAACTCAGATTCACCCTGCCATCACCGAGAATCCAGTGCTTGAAAGAAACACCGATAAGCAACCTGTGCAGGAGGAAGAGCCATGCACGTTGGAATCCATGCCAGCTGCCTCTTCTAAGCCAAAACAAAAGTGGACAAGGACCACTAGTAGTAAGAGTCGGGTCATTCTTGACCTCGATGATGTCCTGAGGGAGAAGCGAAAATGTACCAAAAAGGTCGGTGTGGAGGAAGAGCAACCAACAATGGAAGCAGTCGAGACATCTACAGCTCCACCGAAACATCAGGTAAGTTTTCCTCCCTCTTCTCTCTCCTCTATGTCTTTGGTCCCACCGCAGTCTACCCCTGCCATCTCATCTATGCAAGTCATCTCCACTCCAGGATTTACCGATCATTCTGGTCTTACTCCTCCCGTTTTTCCTCATATGTCCTCTGCTTTTACTACTTTGCCCGGAACGTAATTTGGTGTTAGTACCAGGCTTGTGGGTCAATAATTTTTATCCCCAAGGCCCAGCCCTGTGGTTGGTGCATCTCCAGTTTTTCTCTACTCCGTCACTTCATTTTCATCCCCTCTGAGTGGCCAATTCATCTCGCCTTTCTCCTCGGCTATTATAATGCTACCCAACAAAACCTCTGATGCATCAGCTACACTATCTTTCCTGTTGGCTATCCCTAAAGAGTATCCTTTTGCCGGTGGACTGGGTATCCCGACCCAGGAATATTTCTCACAGGTCAATGCAAATAAAAATTCCCATGCCAACCAGATCAGCAAGCGAAGAGCGAAGGATGGGACTAGGTAGGTGAAGCCCCACTTGCAAACTATTTTCAATGAAGCTCAGAACTCCTTGATGTTCATGAAGATCACCCCTAATGTGATTAGGTAGTAAGCGAGATGCAGCTAAATGACTATTCTGTGAATGTTGTCTGGTTGGACTTGTAGCAGGCCTGACCGCAAGATAAAGTTGAGCTGATGGAGGAGACTCAAAAAATAGTGACTACTGATTTCCTCAAGCTTAGCCGACAAGACAAGAAGAAAGATGATCAAATTGCGGAGCTGAAAAAGAAGGTTGACATCTGGGTGAACAAATTCAAAGCCCAAGAGAATGAAATAGGTTGCTTGGAGAAGGAGAGGGGTACCTTCGAAAATAAAATCAAAGAGTTACAAAATTTGGGTGAAGAGGTTATTCCGACTCTTGAGAAGCAAGTTGAATTGCTTCGAGCAAGTGAAGAAAAGTTCTAGGCAAATGAAAAAGAGCTTTGCGCTAAGTCCGACTTGCTAATTGAAGGCATGAGGGAGCTCCGACAGAATACAACTACCGAGATTACTGAAGTGAATGCCAACCTGGAGTTGGAGGTTCAAAAGGCTAAGCAGGCCGAATCGGCCTTGGCAGAGAGGGAAAAGGAAGTTCTTGCCCTAAAGGAGCAGATGTCTGCATTGGATAAAAGCTTGGCAAAAGTAGTAGTAGGTTTAAGTAACAAATAAGCAGAGTTGGCTACCCTAAGAACCCAACCCATTGTGCCTCGGATGAGTTCCTTGGAAATTGCCAAGGGGCTGCACAAATCATACTAGGATAAGGTAAAGGCTTTGTGCCTTACCCTACAACCCACTTTAAAGTTTATGGTGCAAGTGGCTAGCCTCTGTGAAATGGTGAGTGAATCAATACAATAGGTTCAGGAGTTAACTTCTGACAAGGTTCTCGAGGCTAGGATATTATTGGGTAAGTTGTATACCGCTTCAGATGAAGCATTGAATAGTGTGGGCATCAATGACTGAACAATGACATCTTTGGGTGCAAGTAGCCTCATTTCCATGCATGAGGCCGTTCAACAGGTGGCAGATTGTAGAGCTCAGTTGAACCAGGTCACAAGCGACATGTAGACAAATTTTTCCCGTTTGACTCAAAGAGGCTTCCCCTCGCCTTTCATTACAGACCAAGCAATAACAAGAGTGGAGCATATTATTGAAATGATTGAAAAGAAGCAGGACCTTTCCGTCTTCCACACCTTTGATCAATCCCCAACTGCTGATGAGATCGAAGCGATCATACATCAACTAGCACAACTTTTCTTCCAATTGAAATTGGAAATAAAAGTATCAGGTGGATTTCCCTTCAAAGCAATCATTGATCTCAGACTGGCTCATGAGCACCTGCAAAATCTCTCTGCACCAACAGATGAAGTATGGACCAATCTGTAGGCTGCCCTCACAAGGTTGTGAACATTGTGTTGCAGAGCCAAAGGTTTATGGGGTTCTCCTTTTGGAAAAGTGAAAAGCCCCTATTAGTCGCCAAAATATTTAATAAAAACCACCTATACCTTGGCCATTTTCTTTTCCTTTGCGGCTATGCCTTAATTTTGTATGCTCACTATCTTCAGAGCTCGCCACGTGGTTGCCTCATGAATATTTTTGCTTTAGCTTCGTTTTGCTTTTCTGTAGTCTCCATTTGCCTGCCGCATGGCTCATGTTGGCTATTTTTCTGAGTCAAACCCACCTCGTCCTTTGCTTTCCGCCTCGTTCTTCACTTTTTCTCAGAGCTCTCCATGTGGTTCCCTCTCACAGCTTTCTGCTAGGCGTTCTTGTTGCTTTCTACCGAGCTTCATCTAGGTGACACATGACATTTCTTTTTCTTGCGCTGGTTACCTTGGAAATGCCGATGGATCTTTTGTGCTTCCCACCGCCGCGTGTCTTCTCCTGTTGCTGCATGTTTTTCTGTTTCGTATCGTGGCCTTGCTGGCATGTTGTTGATCGCTGGATGTTTACTGTGGTGGCTTAGATCATCTGGGCTGAGGATCACCACGCGTGGTCTGCTCTTCCATGATGTATTTTTTAGGTGGTGGGATGGCCTATATATGGGGCTTGGTTTTTCTTTTATTAGGTTGTTGATGAAGTTTAAGAGATCTCTCAAGCACTGAGGATTAAGCCTTGTGTAATAGTTACTTTCAATTCAAAGACTTCGGACTGTGCCAAATAGATTTGGCCTTTCTATTTTCAATTGTTCACTGGTACTATTGACCTGTGCTATTGTCTTTATTTTTGTATGAATGCCTGTTCTTCGGTTTTTGTAACCTTTCATAGCTAATATAAATACAGATCATGTTTCTTCGACTCTTCTATGTTAAAGCAAAGTTATGTTCGATTACATTATGCATATAAAAGGATGGTGTTGAATGACAAGTGCTTTTGAAAAAATTTATCTTAATTAATAGCAATTTAATGGTTCAGGCCTTTGCATTATGCACTGTGCTCTAGTAAAATTTGTTTAAGACTTTGGCGCATCGTCTGTAGTGTAAGCTTTACATTCATGTTATTCTCCTTATCTTTTTCCTCAAACCACTAAGCGAAGAGCCGATTTCAATAAAATCCCAGAGGTCACTTAGCTAGTGCACTATGTCCCCCAATAGCTAAGTTTCCCATAAGACTGCTGCTACATGCAAAATTCTATGTCAACAGTAAGAATTTGGGGGCTGACGATGAATCAAATTCCTCCCCTCTTGCATGTTGAGCCCTTGTAAAGATGGCACAATTTGGATCATCCAACTTTACTTATACATCCTCTTTTGCCTTAGAGTCTAGTATAAATTCAAAGAAATTCATGTATAAGTCTTGAGATGAACTTGGCTCTTCCACATATGGCTCTTGCGTTCCATCATTGGTTGACATCATCTGCATGAATCAGATCATTTCTGGACAACTAGCACCATCATGGTCTAAAGTCAAGTGGAAATTAAAATGGTTGTTCTTACTTGAAGAAGGGGAAACTTCAGTTGCCGATCTTTGAGGGGGGGCACCCAACGATAATTTTTTGCTAGGAAACGCTTGATAATTATAATCTCTTCTAGGGACATCCTGATAAAATGTCTACAAAGGCCCCTTTTGCATTTTTATTTTAAGAGTATTTATATCATTGGCTAATCTCTATATAATTTGATTAGTACGATTTGTGGGAAAAGACCTACTACCCTACAGTTCCTTTTTCCACTTTGCTACAACAATCAAATCGTCTTCAATGGATACAACCAACTATTGAGAAACTCCTACATCAACAACTCATTCTCTTTTGACACTGAAGCTTACATCCAGTGACAAAATGTTAATAAACATAGCCTTTATCAATTCACCTCCTTACCTCATATTCACAAAAAATCTATTGAATAATTTGTTGAATTTGGCTACAATGTCTCTCATCGACTCATGAACCTCCTTCTTCATAGACCCCAATTGGGCAACTAGGACTTGGTCATTTTCAACAGTCTTAAATTTGTCTTCAAATCGTGTTCTAAAAGTAGCCCAATTATTAATAGTACCATTTGGAAGAGAATAAAACCAGTCAACAATTGCATCCATTAGAGATTCTGCAAAAAGCCTCATGGCGACGTCTTCATGTTGTATGACCATAATAGAAGCGAAGAAAAAATCTTGCATGTGTTCCTTGGGAGAAACTTTCCCATCTCCACTAAATTTTGGTATAATCTTTCCTGCACCCTTTCGCAAATCATGCAACTGAGCTCTGACTCCAAAAGTCAAAGGACCTATTATGGCTCCCCAAGGGATTGGCTGGGCCATGACAATAAGGTTAGGGATAGGAAAAATATTTGCAATGGAATAACTATGCTAGGTAAGAGGAGAACCTGACAAGATGTACTAGGAACCTCAATAGGAATAAGACTAGGTGTGGGAGAGGGTGCCCTACTAGTGGATTTAGATTTAAATTTTTGGTTAGGTAGAAAAGTTGAGAAACTGACTACTTCTAGTAACTCAAAATCTTCATTAGTGATCCCTTTCTTTTTATCTCCCCTCATGTACCTATTAGGTGCCAAAATTGAACAAAGAAATAGATTACAGAGTCGCCAACTTCCACTCACTAATGGTTTCATGGAAGATTTTATCTATTGTTCAACTAATTCTTAGGTTGGTTGTTCGGGACTGGAACTATAGGAACTCTAACTCTTCTAGCCACAGGTGCAATATTTTCTACAAAAACCAATTTATTAGGTTATTTCAAAATGCAAAGTGTTCTCTCTTATATCTCACCTAGTTCTTCTTCTTCTGTTAATACTTCATTAACTTGATGATACTGAAGGTTGGTTCTTCTTCACTTCCAAGCAAGTAATCGAAGATCAGTAACTATATCCTCTTGATCACCAATTAAACAATCTATGTTGGGTTGGAGAACAAGAGCATTACACTTTTGAAGAACCATGACCAAAAATCAAAAAGCAACTCATAATGCAAAAATGATTCTAAAATCTCCCTAGTGGAGTCGCCAAAAATCTGTTGGTTAACAAGTTTGTCACCTAAGTCTATATTCTATTGCCCATGGAGATGAAAAATTCCACAACATTTGAATCGATATAATAAGATTTTCTATCGCTTCTCTGCTTATTTTACAAGGTGGCAAATACCTTCAAAGATATTCAATGAATAGAAACTCAGACTACTTTTAACCGGAAAGAAAATAAAGATGTTTCTTTTAACCAAAATATTTGAAAGGCATAACAACATCTAAATATAAACTCAAAGTGAAAATACTTTAACCATTTTAAGAACTAATGAAACTATTCAACTGAACTCAAATCGTTGCCACAAATTTTCATTCAAAGATAAAAATTCAGTAACAACTCAATTAATCAAACATTCACAACCTCAACATAGATCACCATAGCAAGATATTCAAAATAAAAAAATAAATCCATACACCACAATTCAAATACTATGCCTGCATGAACTTCACCATATGAGTTTTCTATATTGAAAGATAACTGCAGAAACTTCAAAAATATAAAAGTTGTTATGCTAAGGAAAATCAATTTTTTCCCCAAAAGATCCCAACTGCATCAACTAAGCCCATATTTAAAGCATAACCAATTATCTTTGGTAATAGTTTCTTGAGGGAAACCGCACCCCATCATAAAATAGTTTTTAAAATTAAAAGAGCCAAAATAAAAAAAGTATCATGAAATACTAAAAATAGCTATGCATCATTCTTTTCCGCTTCCCTGCCTTCATCTTCCAAAACTTCAACTGCTTCTTGCTCCAACAAATTTTCATGTATTTTCATCCTAGACTTGTAATCATGATACCTGGTGACAATTGCAAATATATCTTTACTCTCGGGTGTTGTGGTGATCTATAATATGGTTCTCCACTTAGCTAAAGCAATGCCAGATTCAACCAATATTTCAGATCTTCTAATTTCCTCAAACTTCTAAGAGCTTAGGTGAATTTGCAATCTGTCGAGTTTTGAGAAAGACTCCCAAGTTATTGTAGTAGGATTAGCTATTTCCTTATTGAATGTCTCCCTGAATTTTAGAGAAGCCTCCTTCATATCCAAAATCTGTAGGATTTGACAAATGCAAATCTACAGCTCGCCAAGAACACCTACATGCAAATACTTGATGCTGAATAGAAACCAAAGAGACAGAAGTAAGGGTTTGGAAAATCTCAGCGGAGTGAGAAAAATTATTATTTCCCAAAAAAGTGAATTACAATAATTAAAAAAGCGGCAAATAAGGTGAGAAACCCTAAAGCCAGAGAAAGCTAGGTTTGTGCATTTAATAATTAATAAACATATTAATTATTATGCACCTACAAATGACAAGCTTAAGTGAATAGAATAATAGTTAGCATTAATAATTAAACCAAAGTGATTTAATTATAAAGGAAAATGAACTATTACTCTAACACGCCCCCTTAAGCGAAGCTCAGGAGGAAGCAAACCTAGCACAGCAAAGAAAGCAGGAAAAATGGGTCCCGGCAACAAGGCCTAATCTGGTACCCAGCAACAAAGAAATCTCTGTAAAACAGGGAAATAGAGAAAACCCAGAGGGAAAAAACTCTACCCCAAAAAGAGATACAACAACATGCTGAAAAAAAACATGAAGGAAGGAAGGCCTCAACAAGACCCCCCAAGGACAACTTCCGTCACCCCAAGCATAGAACGCAACTGAAGATAGCGCGGAGATGCAAAAGGTTTGGTGAAGATGTCAACAACTTGCGCATCAGTGGGGATGTACTCCAAAGAGAGGACACCGTCCTGAATCTACTGATGGATGAAATGCATATGAAGCTCAATGTGTTTAGTGCACTGATGCTCCACTGGGTTGTGGGAAATGTGAATAGCACTCTGATTATCGCACCATAGAACAGTGGGATGATCAGGAGGAAAACCAAACTCAGTCATCAAATATTGAAGCCATAAAATCTCTTGACTAGCATGCACTGCCGCTCTATACTCAGCCTTTGTAGATGAAAGTGCATGATCATTTTGCTTCTTGCACGACCATGTGATAGGACCAGAGCCAAGATGAAAGACAAAGCCAGAAGTAGACTTCCGATCATCAACATCACCAGCCCAATCTGAGTCAGTGTAGCCAACAATGTGAGGAGCCCCTGATGTGTAATGAATGCCATACATAAGTGTGCCCTGAATGTATCTCAAAATGCACTTGGAAGCTTGCCAATGACTCTCATGAGGCTCGTGTGAGAACTGAGAGACTAGACCAACTACAAAGGAGAAATTAGGATGAGTGTGTGTTAGGTACAACAAACTGCCAACCAACTGCCGATACAATTTAGGATCCACTGAAGGCGAAGTGCAAGAGGTAGACAAAGTAACACCCAACTGAAAAGGTGTGGGAGCAGGCTTGCAATCAAGCATATCAAAGTGCTGAAACATGTCAAGAGCATACTTTTTCTGGTAAACAAAGATCCCAGCAGGTGACTGAACAATTTGTAGACCCAGAAAGAAGTGTAATAGACCTAGGTCTGTCATCTCAAACTGCTCCATCAATTCGCACTGAACATCCTAAATCATAGAAGATGAGCTACCTGTGATGAGAAGATCATCGACATATAGCACAAGGATCAAAACCTCATCCTCAAGATGTTGAATGTAGACTGTAGGATCGGAATGATAGTGTGTGAATCCTGTAGAAAGCAGAAAGGAGTCCATCTTCTCATACCAAGCCCGAGGGGCTTGTTTGAGACCATACAAAGAACACTGAAATCTGTAAACCAAGGAGGAATCCTGCACAAATCCCTGAGGCTGCTCCATGTAAATCTCCTCACTAAGATCACCGTGCAAGAAAGCACTCTTCACATCCATCTGAAAAATGGGCCATCCCTAAGAAGCCGCGAGGGATAAGACAAGGCGAATAGAGTTCATCTTGGCGACAAGGGCAAATGTCTCAGTGTAATCAATACCCTCAACCTATGAAAAACCCTTCACAACAAGATGTGCCTTGTACTTATCAATAGAACCATCAACAACAAACTTAGTACGATACAACCACTTGCATCGCATTAACTTTCTTCCCTTAGGAAGAGAACAAAGATCCCAAGTATGATTCTTCATCAAAGAAGAATTCTCCTCCTCCATACACTGTCCCACTCAGTATGTCTTGTCACTGCCCCAAATGTCTGAGGATCACCACAAATAGCATGACTTAGAAGACTAGAACCCGCAATATGAGATCGGGTGAGACGGGAAGTGGAAGGGTCACCAGCCAGAGATCCTGCAGCATCAACTGTAACATGAGCCCATCTAGGCATATGTGGAGGATCCTGTGGTGGAGGTAAATGGGGATCATCAAGATCATCATCCTCATCATCTTGAAACAAAGTTGGAAGAGAGGAGGGAGTAGTGGTAAGTGAAGTAGACTCTGAAAATGGGGTATCTACTGCAGGAAGGCGCTCATCAAACTGGACATCCCGTCAAAATAGGACCTCTCTGGAATCAGGGTCAAACAACCTGTATGCCTTAGCATCTTCGCAGTAGCCAACAAAAATGAGGTGTCGGTTCTTCCACTCCATCGTTCTCCTCTGAGCGTCAGGCACAAATGCCCAAGCTTCACTACCAAAAACTTAGAATGAAGATATATCAGGCTTGACATGAGACCAAGCCTCCTCAGGAGTCATATGTTGAATTGCCTTGTGAGGCATCCGATTTTGAATATAGTTGGCACAATTGACTGCCTCTGCCCAAAAAGATGAATCCATGGACCTGGACTGTATCATACAATTAGCCATCTCCTGAAGTGTTCTATTCTTTCTCTCTTCCACACCATTCTACTAAGGGGTGTAGGGCACTGAAAACTGATGCTGAAGACCATGTTCAGAGCAAAAATCCCTAAAAGCTTGGTTCACATACTCCCCCCCATTATCTATGTGTATCGGGTGAATAGAAAGACCAGATTACTTCTCCATAAATGTCTTAAAGAGTCGAAATGAGTCAAAGACATCAGACTTGTACTTCAAAAAGTACACCCATGTGCACTTGGAGAAGTCATCAATGAAAGTAAGCACATATCTGGCATCGAAAAAAGAAGGAGTAGGAAATGGCATGAGGTCACTATGAATCAAATCCAATGGTGCCAAAGCACGAGTAGCTCATCCTTGAGGAAAAGGATCCCTATGTTGTTTGCTAAGAACACAACCCTGACAAACCTCATCAGTGCAAGTAATCTATGGAAGCCCAAGAACAAGTGTCTGTGTGCTCATCTGCTGAAGATATCTATAATTGACATGGCCCAAATGCTCATGCCAAAGTCTGCTCACTGAATCTACATGTGCTATAAGATAGGAACCTGTGCCAGCAGAAGACTCAAATCCATCAAATATGTATAGTCAAGATGCAGTGTCAACACTCCCAGTAGCCACAATCATATCAAAATCATGTAAGTCCTGAATAACCACATCATGTGGTGAGAACTCAACTGTCTTACGAGAGCCAGAGTGACAAATCTGATAGATAGATAGTAGGTTCGTCGAAATGTCAAGGACAAAGAGAACATCCTGAAGAGAACCCCCAACCAATGCAACAGAACCAGAACCCAAAATAGAAAGATGAGATGAGTTCCCAATAGCAATCTGTGAAGTAGCACAAGGAGCAAGTGAGGTGACCAACTGCTGAGTGTGGGTCATGTGGTGAGAGGCACCGGAATCAAGAATCCAAGTGGGCCTAGAAGTCATAGCTTATGCAGTAAGAGCATGACCTTTCCCTATAGGGGAGGATGTGGACTGAGGAGCTGAAATGTGATGATCCTGCATGGCTTCCTCTAAAGCCTCCAAAATGTTTCCAACACCGAGAAACGGGATGTCCTTCCTTTCCACAAAAGCTACAAGTCTGAACTGATTTCTTCTTAGTCTTGGAGGTAGACTCAGTAGACTTCGAAGAAGATTTACCCTTGGAAGGGTTAGCTGGAGGTTTTGAATCAATTTTCTGTGCAATTTTGGAGGAAGACTCATTACCTGCGGAATCTTTCTTCGATTTTCCTTTCTGTTTTGGTTTCCACTGTGAAGATTGAGCAACCAATGCTTGGCTAGAAGAGCCAGAAGCATCCATCTATTGGATCTTTGCCTGTTCCCGTGTCAACCGATCACAGAATGTCTCAAAAGAAGGCATCGTGTGTCTAGCACCCAAAGCATCCATGGTGGAGTAGAAAGTGGAAGAGAAGATCTGATACTATCCTCACAACTTTGAGAGTATCAAGAAGATACACTCATCATCTGTCTTGGTTTTCCCACATCCCTGCAAAACTGAGCGTAGAGACTTGAACTTCATCAAGAAGTCCTCAATGGTGGGAAAGCTAGTAGGTGTCAAAGTAGTCAGCTCTGCATCAAGCTGTAGTGCCCGAAATTCATTGACAGTGCCAAAAAAATCTGAAAACTTGCCCCAAATGGCCATGGGAGTGGTCAAACCATCCAGGTGAAAGAGGAGATTGTCGAAAATGTTCATTGCAATCAAGCCCATGGCTTCATCCATTTTATTCCTGTGCTGAAGAATCTCAAAAGGATGCTATAGGACAAGTTGATATTCATCTAGGCATGAGCATAAGCCACGTGACATGAATAGCCTGGCCATGTGTGCTTTCCAGGTGTGGTAATTGTCCGGTGTCAGCCGGGCCACAAAGGGGTCCGACATTGAGAGAAGAAAAAGACAGAAGTAGAAGGGTCATTTTTTGATAGTAAATGATAGAAAGCAAAAGTACCCCCCCACAATGTATGATTCTAACCCTCGTACAACAAATAATCAAATACTAAAAGTACAAAAAATGAGGAAAAAACACGAAAGTCAGATCTGGGAGGGAAGTAAAGCCTCTACTTTACTTACAAAATGAAATTCTCAAATATGCTAGATAATTAGATGTACCCCAGCCTAGTATGCTCCAAACTCAAAAACACCTTTTAGGCGGCGTTTTTGTTTTCACGAAAAGCGGACCTTCCCATTAATGCAGATATGGCCAAAGACACCATGGGTACCCCCAAGAAAACAAGCTCTACAGGAAAACAGGTCCTGGAGCAAATGATTTGATGGCCGTATAAGCAGCCATCCTTACGAACCAGATCATGAGTGGCGGTGGGCTGGTGGGTGGAAGATAGTGGTGAGCCCGAGCAATAGTGGGTAGAATTGGCGGCTACGGTGATTGTACCGGGGTGGCTTGTGGCGTGCCTTGACGTGGTAGCATGTAAAAATGGATTTTTTAATTTTTTTTTTCGAGTTTTGCCTTGATTTTTGAGCTCGTATGGCCCTGATAGGCCGAAATTTTTGGCTTGTGGTCACTATAACCAAAATAGTCAAACTTTATATGTATTTTGACTCTCCCGGGCCTTCTGAACATGATGGTGGAGTCCGTTTTTGCTCAAATGGCTCTAGAAAATAGTGCCTCCTTCAAAGTGACAGAAAAACCCCAGAGAAGCCGTGGCTGTCGTCTTCGAATCGTGGCCTCAAACACCTTCAAACAAGGCAGTGACAGGGTGGCTTTGATACCATGTAGGATTTGACAAATGCAAATCTACAGCTTGCCAAGAACACCTACATGCAAATACCTGATGCTGAATAGAAACCAAAGAGATAGAAGTAAGGGTTTGGAAAATCTCAGCGGAGTGAGAGCAAAATTATTATTTCCCAAAAAAGTGAATTACAATAATTACAAAAGCGGCATATAAGGTGAGAAACCCTAAAGCCGGAGAAAGCTAGGTTTGTGCATTTAATAATTAATAAACATATTAATTATTATGCACCTACAAATGACAAGCTTAAGTGAATAGAATAATAGTTAGCATTAATAATTAAACCAAAGAGATTTAATTATAAAGGAAAATGAACTATTACTCTAACAAAATCTTCTCATCAAATTCATCAGTAATTTCTACATCCAAATTATGACAACTATCTTTGATCTCCACCAACATTTCAAAGTAATGCTCAAGAGTTTTATTAATTTCTCCTACCATGCTATCATACATATGCAATTTCCATTCCAATGAATCAAACCAAGAGGGATCCAACTCCCTAGGGTCATTCACAATTTGATCACCAATCAGTGTTGCCTGATCCATTGAAATTAATACTTTGACTTCTTGAAAAATAATGTAGAGGTTGGTCTACTCTTTCCTAACTTGTTGAAGTTCTATCACCAATTATTTTCTCTTATTAGTAACCCGAGTGTAGGGGAGTATACATTTACTGATAAAGAAAATGGACTCTTGAGATATATTGTCAATCCATTCATTGGCTTGTCTTGAGTAACTCAAATTATTTTTAATTTTTTGAATGGCAAGGATATCAATACCTTCTACCTGAGAGCTTGAGGCTCCGTCCGATGTGGGAGGAGTAACCATAGAAGAGATAAAGTTACCCAAAGAAAGGAATTGAGATTGCAACTTTACCTTCTTTTTTCTCTCTTCTTTCACCCTCTTAAACAAAGCATTAATTGAATATTTAGCATGATATACACCATCTTCAAGTGTTGGAGGCCCCATATCAATATGTGTAATTTTGTAGTCTACCTCAATTATTTAATTATCACCTAATTCCTTCATAGGATCGGTAATTTATAACACTTGATTTCCAGAGGTGGTATCAGTTAATATCCTTGACATCCTTTGAGATTTCTTAGGCTTTGAAGAACTTTTAAGTAACTTTGCAACTGTGTCTACTTCAACTGTCATCGTGGGAGTATATTTTTTTTTCTTTTTCTTTTTCCTTTTTCAACCATTATGGGGAAGCTACTACTAAACCAAAATCTTTATTTCCACTAGCGATCTCATGAGGGTTACCGGGAGTAATTGGAAAATTCTCAATCAGAGAATTGGGAATCTCACACAAAGGAGGGAAAATATTATCTTCAACAATTTGTTGGAAAATGGCTTCAAAATCAATAAGCACAAACTCTATTTGACTGGCCTTCTTAGGGGTTGGGAGGGCATACTGTCGTGTTCACATATTGACTTCAACTTAGCCATTTCCTTTCACTTCTCACCATCACTTCATAACTATGAATTTTCACTAGAAGACCTGGTGGCTAGTCTTCCTGATGATACTCACACTGGATGTTGGTGTGAACCCTTGTTCATTCTTCTATGATGACCTAGGTTCTTAAGCAATTTCAACCACTTTCCACCATTTTCCATCCAAACAGTCTTAAGCTCATTTGATCACTAGAGTGGCATGTGTTGTCATATCAAAGACCTCATTCTTACTCCAATCAACCTTAGGGTTAGACTTATTGAGAAATTTTTCATATTCAGGATTAATGACCACCGAATCCTCGACCATATTTTCAAGAATGCGGAATGAAAGACCGATGACTTGTATCTATCTCATGGTTAGCCTCATGTAATCTATTTTCAAGACTTCATTTTCATCAATACAATCTTCCCAAAAGTCCTCGATAGATGGAAGGTGCTGATATGAAATTCCTCCATACAAATTTTTCCTCACAAAACCCTTACTATCAAATTTGTCTCTCATTCACAGGTACTGGAGATTATATTCTTTCATAACTTCTTCAGCTCCCCTAGCCATCTGATTAGTCTTGCACACCAAAGAAGGATTCATCAATGGGAAAGAATATCCCTTTTTCCCCATGCTTGTATACTTAATATTGACCATGACCATCTATCAACAAACCTCTAGGAAAACTGGCAAACTTTTAGGATATTTGGTTAATCTCAATGGGGCTTTCTCAAAACCCCTAATTCTTAGGTAAGAGAATTTATTAAATTGAACATAAACACTCCCAAACTTTGACACAAGGGAAATTGATTCAAGAGAGAAGCGCATTTCTGGGTTTCCATCTAACTTCCTCACAACCTCCATTGAAAATGCATATTTAACACGACAAAAATACCTCATTCCAAATTGTTTTGTGAACTACGGATAAAGCTTATACATGGGAATGTTTTGAGCTAGGAGGCTTTGCAGTTTCAACCCAGGCCAGAAGGACCTCTAACTTGCTACAACATATATCAAGCATGAACAAATATGGAAAGTAGCAATCTTATGGAAATTGATTAATTAATCGTTCAAATGAAAGCAAATGATTTTGGCCCAATTAATAAAATTATTATCACAGATGATCAATAATAACTAACACATCCAATCCTCAAATGATTCAATTTGTGAGCTTCCCACTACGTGATGCAACAAAGCAATAACATCTGCAATTGAATCTTTAAAATGAATTCTCTTAAGTTTTGAAGGTAGTTGTGACTTACCTTTCTTCTCTGACCTCAACTAGGTTTTAGCCATGGAGTTTTTCCACTAGTCCTCCTTCATTCTAAAGAAATACCCAACCACAGCCACATACATGTCTTCTAAAAGTTCCCTTTTCTGAAATCTTCAGCACATGGGAAACAACTTCAAGAGAAATCTTTGCAAATATTATTCCATATGTACCTTTAATTTCCCATGTTTTTAGAATGTATCTTCTTGAACATGCATCAATCAGGTCCACACTTAGCAAAAGCTCTGGGAACCTCTAGCATGAGCTAACCCACTTTAAAGCAGTTTTACATCCACCTCAAATCTTTTGTCACTCTCAAGGAGTGCTTAGAATTCCTTCAACTTAAAAGGTCTGAGCTCAATATCCCTTACGCCGAGCCAACGATTCACAATTATGGATTACATGAGCTCTCAACACATAAAGAATCACACATGCACCAGGAGGAGTAGTTGTAGAAGAAGGAAATGTAGCTGAAACACCTTGAGAAAATTCTACCACCTCAAAATATGTTGTAGATAAGATGCATGTTTGGTGTTGCATTAATATGGTACTTTATTTCAATCCTTGGAAAAGGAAACCCAAATATTTGCACACATTTTGAAGACTCCTTATGAGACGTCTCCAAGATGTATTGTAAATATCTTTAAATGAATTGGCGACACTTTGAAAGAAGCGAAAATTACTATGTTGCGCAATCACAAAAACTTGAAACTTTGGAACCAAAATCGTAAGTTGTTAAGTTATAAAAAGTCCCGACATCCCCACCACACAAGCCAGAATACCCTATTAACTCTCTTGATGTTAGGGAAAGGACCAAGACAAACTATTAGACAGTTATGAAACTTACGAACCCTATGACAAGGTTGTGAAATACTGGGCACCAATGACTTAAGTTATGAAACTCAAGGAGACCACAACCAAAGGTTCCGAGACTAGCGAATATCGTGACAAAGGCAAAGGAAAATAGACTCGAACGAGATGGACTTAACACCATAGAAAATGACACCACTTTAAAATCCTAGTACAATGATACCTAGAGGTAACAAATGGTAATGGTTTTGACTCACTTTTTAATTTTTTTGGCTTTGAACTATTCCCCTTATCCTTCTTAAAAAATCTTCATTTATTGTCACAACTACGATTCATGCACCTATATGATCTACAATAAGAAAATTCAAGAATATTCACCTAAACAAGGTTGATAGTTGTAGAGGCTTCCTTCAAGACGTATTGGTCCTAGCTTAACTTACTATGGTTTCATGCCTTTTAACACCTTTCCCCAGAAATGATGCCAAAAATGTGTTGGCAACACAAGGGAAGACAACTGAGAGGGGGGGGGGGGTGAATCAGTTGTCATAGAATTTCAAACATATTAACTTTTTTAACCATTATTCTTTGATCTAATTAATAACCATGAAAGCATAAATCAACAATACATTAGAAATACACATAACACCAAGAGTTTTTCTTGGAAACCCTATTAAGAGAAAAACCACGGTGGAGGTTAATCCACAAGTTTATACTTTGTTAAAAGTATAAGAAGAATAAATGGGAATACACATGCATTTAGGCACATTGCCTATAGCTCACTGCTCAGATAAAAGGGAAGACTCAGTCTCTTACATAAACATTCAGATTAAATCCATCTGAAGATTTGGAACTGAGAAAGTAGCATCTACTAATTCCTGATTACAGTTTTGATTAAGCACATGAACACTTCTTCACTTTTCTTCACTCTTCTTTACACTCTGCTCTTCCTTCAAATTATTTTATCTTTATTTGCACATAGCACTTGCACACTTTGCATCATGCATACCTCAAATGAGATAAGAAATCACTCATATATATCTGCAACAAGTAATTACATTGCTTCATGTCAGCTTGAACAAAATAATAGAATGAATGCAAACTGTTGGCCCAAAATAATAAACATAATTAATGTGAATCTACCAAGGTTGGCCACAACATAGTAGAGACCCAAAACAATTTCCTCGAACACAAAACACCTTCAAATATTTTTCCTCAAAGATCCACAACACGTTTCAATCACCTTGTCAGCCATAAACATGAAAAACATGAATACATAAGAGAAAATCATAGATCACGAGCACAACGATCAATGTGGACATGCAACACAGATATAACATGATATAGAAACATCCATGAAAACCATAATAACATACAACACAACTGAGATTACCGTAATCACATTATCTTCTTCCAGGAACACCAGCTATAGTAACAAAATAATTATCGAAACACAAAAACTCATAACTTGCTCAAATTCTCTTGTGCACCTCTAAAACTTTCGATGGATAAACTAGATAGACTTGAAAAAAAACCCTTTAATCCGCAACTTCTCACCATTAACTTAATGAATTTTTCATCATAATAATCTTCACTACTGCAAAGACAACCTGCAACTTATTTTATTACAATTTTCTCAATATTCTCGACATAAATAGTCTTAAAGACATTAATGCTAATAGTGTTGATATGAATGATAACCACATATGAGAAAAACAACCACAAATTCCAAAAATCTCCCCCTTTTTCATTGATGACAACACATGATGTGAAAAACACCATCAACACAACTAACTTCGACACTTACTCCACCTTAGGTTCTGACTCTTCTCTCATGACTTCTTCTTCAAGATTTTCACATTTCTCTTCTCCTCCTTGATTCTTCAAGAGTTTTTCACATGAATCTTCTCCCCCTTTGACATCAATGACAAAGATACACAAGCTCTGAACCAAATATCTGAATCATCTGACTACTCCCCCTAAGTAGAAACCACCACAACATCAATCCAAATAGAGATATGACTGTGAAATACTCAGACTGATGCAATGTCTTGCATATTAGTTTTGATTAGGAGGGGTAATCACCCCTAACTTACCTTTGAGATACTCAAAAGTATCCTTAGGCAATGGCTTAGTAAAGATGTCTACAATCTGTTCCTTAGTAGGTACATACTCGAGTCAAACTTCCTTATCACTCACCTTGTCTCTCAAAAAGTGGTACTTGATAGATATATCCTTGGTCTTTGAATGCAGCACCAGATTCTTAGAAATGTTAATTGCACTTGAATTATCACATAATATAGTAATAGGTTCATCATACACAACTCTGATATCTTTCAACATATGCTTCATCCACAATACTTGAGTACAATTGTTAGCAACAACAATGTATTCTGCCTCTGCAGTAGACAAAGAAATGACATTTTTCTTTTTACTTAACCATGAAATCAACTTCTTTTCCAAGAAAAATGCACCACCACTGGCACTTTTCCTGTCATTCACATCTCCTACCTAATCAACATCAATAAAGGCACTTAAAGTAAGATCATCATCTTTAGGATACCATAGGCCAAAATCAATTGTTCCCTTCAAGTATCTAAAAATTATTTTTATAGAGGTCACATGAAATTCCTTAGGGTCGGCTTGAAATCTTGCAACAATACGTACAACATTCATGATATCTGGTCTAGTTTGAGTTAAATAAATAAATCCACCAATCATTGATTTGTATCTAGTCTAATTTTCCTTCAGAGGATCATCATTTGTTGTCAACTTACATTTGGTCACCATGGGTGTACCGACTAGCTTTGAATCTTCCATACCAAACTTCTTTAGAAATTCTTTCACATACTTGGACTAAGATATAAAGATCCCTTTATCTAATTGAGTAATTTGTAATGCCAAAAATAATTTCATCTCTCCAATCATTGACATCTCAAACGCATTTTGCATCTCATTAGTAAACTTCATGCACAAACCATCATCTCCTCCAAAAATTATATCATCAACAAAAACTTCCACAAACAAATCTTTATCATTATCAATCTTGAAATACAAACTACTATCAACAGTACCTTTGTTAAATCCAAGCTTCAACAAATACTTGTCCAATCTAGAATACAAAGCTCTGGGGACTTGCTTGAGTCCATACAATGCTTTCTTCAATTGGCACATCATATCTCCCTAATCAATGAGTTGAAATCCATCAGGTTGCTCAATGTACACTTCTTCTAATTCACAATTTAGAAATGTTGACTTGACATCCATCTGATAAACCTTATAGTTTTTGTAAGAAGCATAAGCAAGAAACAATCTCACAGCTTCAATTTTAGCAATAGGGGAAAAAGTCTCTTCAAATTTAATTGCTTCCATCTGAGAATATCCTTTACATACCAGTCTTGCTTTGTTTCTGATAACTTCACCTTGCTCATTCATTTTGTTTCTAAAGACCCATTTAGTTCCAATTACATTTTTATCCTTAGGTCTAGGAACAAGAATCCATGTATTATTTTTCTGAATTTGCTACATTTCTTTTTTCATTGCTTCAATCTAATGTTCATCTTTGCATGCTTCATTTACATTACTTGGCTTAGTCTTTGATATCAAACAATATTCTTCTGCAATTATTCTCCTAGTTTGGACACCTTTATTTTTATCACCCATAGTCTTATTTTCTGAATGATTTAATCTCACATACCTTGGAGTCTTAGGTTTTTCTTTAATTTCATGCTCTTGTGATCTCTCTTCTATACTTTCACTGCTTTCTCCTTTCTCTTGATCTTCTTAATTCATTAGAATGATTTGAACTTGATTTGAGGTTTGACCCTTGTTTGTATTGTCATTCTAATCATTAGAATCATATCCATAGGTTTTGGATGGTCTAACAATGTCTTCATCAACCTTAAAATTTTCAATTTCAACCATTTTCTTCAATCTCCTTTTGTAGCATCGGTAGGCCTTGCTCTAAATAGAATAACCAAGAAAGATTCCTTCATCACTTTTAGCATCAAACTTTCTTATATATTCATCTCTTCTAATGTAGCAGTTACTCCCAAAGATTTTGAAATATCTTACAGTAGGCTTATGACCAAACCATAGCTCAAAAGGGGTCTTACAAGTATCACCTTTGATTTGTACCTAGTTGAGGATATAAACAATAGTACTCGTGCAACTTCTCTCCAATAGATATGAAGAAAATTTCCTTCTAGCATCATAGTTCTAGCAGCATCTTGAACTATCATGTTCTTCCTTTCCACAACTCCATTTTGTTGAGGGGTCCATAGTGCAAATAATTGTCTCTTTATCCCATGCATTTCACCAAAATAATTAAACTCACCGGAAGTGAATTCACCACCTCTATCTGATCTCAGACACTTAATCTTTAGACTTGTCTCTGTCTCAACCATAGCTTTGAAAATCTTGAACTTCTCTAGAGCTTCAGATTTCTCCTTTAAGAAAGTAACCCATATCATCCTAGAATAGTCATCAATAAGCAAAATTAAATACTTGTAACCTTGCAAACTTCTGATTCTAGCAGGACCACACAAGTCAGTATGCACAAGCTCCAACAATTCATTTTAACAATGTTGTTGTTTTGAAATGAAATTCTAGTTTTCTTTCCTAACTGACATTCCTTGCATATGGAATTAGAGGGTTTTATCAACTTAAGAAGATCTCTCACTGCTTGAGTAGAACTTATCTTGATAATACTATCAATGTTTACATGACAAATTCTCCTATACCACAACCAACTTTCATCAACTTGAGAAATCAGACAAATTTTACTAGCAACATTCAAGTGAAAAATGTTACCTTTTGTTTTTGTACCTGAAGCAATCACATTTCCAAAACTTCCTAATATTCTACACTTTCCATCCTTGAATTGAAGATTGTATCGCTTATCAACCATCTATCTGAAGGGAAAAATAGGTAGGATCTAGAGACCCAAAAGTGCGGAAAACATTCCCTTAACACTAATACAATGGAGGAGGAGAGCTGAAAACAAGTTTCAATAGCATCTAAAGATACTTGAGATAAAAAAACATGCATCATAAACAAGAGAACACAACAATTGAGCATTCACAGATGACACAAGAT